>CM042797.1:8808780-9087103 GCA_018691245.2 Ips nitidus | reverse complement strand
CGGCATGNGTTCTTCCAACTTCATNNGNNTNACTGCCTGTCNNCTACGCNGGGAANTAAACCCACNGNGAACCTCNCGNTGTCTGNATTTGAGGNANTTNGAACNCGACTNTTCNTGCCNCGATAAGNCTTGNTCGACATGCCTAGGGTTANNTNAGGTNGTGNGNCCGCGATCGCGGNCGCTAAGNAGTTGTNGGATACGGGTTTTTNAGNNNNTTCTNTNTGNCGTNCANCNCGGGTCGNCTNATATGACCCTAACCCCNGAGTTACCTCGGANGCNNTNGGNNAGNATCCGNCAGGNTANNATANCGNGCCGNCAGTTCANATTTCANTNAAATATTNNNAATCG
The DNA here is from genome assembly GCA_018691245.2 of Ips nitidus. Lineage (NCBI taxonomy): Eukaryota > Metazoa > Arthropoda > Insecta > Coleoptera > Curculionidae > Ips > Ips nitidus. The sequence continues at coordinate 9,086,755 of CM042797.1, read as the reverse complement.
GAGNTATTANNCAACNCNANGGGGNTGTCNCCAGAGGTCTNANGAGCAGAATGCACCNATTCTTTTTTTGTATGTTGTTTCTGAAAGTGTCTTCAACAATTCACAGCAAAAATCACCTCTCTAACTCTTTTAGTTCCCGAGATATGGGATTTTTTTGGTTTAGTTGACTTTTTTCAAATTTGCTTCATTCCAACCCTGTGAAAAACTAGGTTATGTTCCAAGTAGGACTGTGATTTTTTTGTATGTTGTTTCTGAAAGTGTCCTTAATAATTCACAGCAAAAATCACTTCCTCTAACTCTTTTGGTTCCCGAGATATGGGATTTTTTAGGACTTTTTTTAACTTTTTTTTAGTTGACTTTTTTCCAAGTAAAAATTGATTTCATTCCAACCCTGTGAAAAATAGGTTATGTTACTTTTTTCAAGTGAAAACTAGGACTGTGATTTTTTTGTATGTTGTTTCTGACAGTGTCCTAAATAATTCACAGCAAAAAATCACTCCTGACTTTTTTTAACTCTTTTGGTTCCCGAGATATGTTGGAGTGTTTTTTGGTTTAGTTGACTTTTTTTTAAACTTTTTTTTTTTTTTCATTCCAACCCTGTGAAAACTAGGTTATGTTCCAAGTAGGACTGTGATTTTTTTGTATGTTGTTTCTGAAAGTGTCCTTAATAATTCACAGCAAAAACCACCCCTCTAACTCTTTTGGTTCCCGAGATATGGGATTTTTTAGGTTTAGTTGACTTTTTTTAAACTTTTTTTCATTCCAACCCTGTGAAAACTAGGTTATGTTTCTAGGAGGACTGTGATTTTTTTGTATGTTGTTTCTGAAAGTGTCCTTAATAATTCACAGCAAAAACCACCCCTCTACCTCTTTTGGTTCCCGAGATATGGGATTTTTTAGGTTTAGTTGACTTTTTTCAAATTTCATTTCATTCCAACCCTGTGAAAACTAGGTTATGTTCCAAGTAGGACTGTGATTTTTTTGTATGTTGTTTCTGAAAGTGTCCTTAACAATTCACAGCAAAAATCACTCCTCTAACTCTTTTGGTTCCCGAGATATGGGATTTTTTGGTTTAGTTGACTTTTTCAAATTTCTTTTCATTCCAACCCTGTGAAAACTAGGTTATGTTTCTAGTAGGACTGTGATTTTTTTGTATGTTGTTTCTGAAAGTGTCCTTAATAATTCACAGCAAAAATCACTCCTCTAACTCTTTTGGTTCCAGCCCTAGATATTGTGGATTTTTTTGGTCCTTAATAATTCACAACAAAAATCACCCCTTAAGTTGACTTTTTTCAAACTTTTTTTTCATTTTTCGCTTTAAACCTAAATATCTCGCTTATTTGAAACATTCTGGTAAAACACACTGAATAACAAAAGAAAGCTAATGAATGGGGCTATCACGTGACGTTGACCGGACCAGGCTAAGTTGTACGGTTTGGCCGCTAGAGGGCGTCAAAGTTGACCAACATTTTTTAGTGCTTTTTCCTAAATATCTCGGAAACGGTTCCAGTTAGAACTGTGAAATTTTTACCACGCGTGCACCCAAATGTAACGCAACTTTTCCTTAATACACAATTTTCCAGTTAAAAGCACCGTTTGGCCGTAAAAAATAATTTAGTCCGGGCCTGTTCTAATTTAACAAATATCAAAAAAACTGTAAGAAAGAAAGTTGTAGGGAATTCATTGTCTACAAGACTGTATTAAGTCACTTTTTCCTAAGTGGACGTCCTGGGGAAATATTTAGGAAAAACTGCCCTTAAGACACTAAAGTCCTTAGAGAGAACCAGTTTCAAAATTCAACCAATCAGAACTCCGTTATTTTGACAAATATTGGAAAAACTGTAAGAAGGAAAGTTGTAGCGAATTTCATTCTCTACAAGACTGTATTAAGTCACTTTTTCCTTAAGTGGTCGTCCTGGGGAAATATTTAGGAAAAACTGCCCTTAAGACACTAAAGTGGTTAGAGAGAACCAGTTTCAAAATTCAACCAATCAGAACTCCGTTATTTTGACAAATATTGAAAAAACTGTAAGTAAACTGAAAGTTGTAGGGAATTTCATTGTCTACAAGACTGTATTAAGTCACTTTTTCCCTAAGTGGTCGTCCTGGGGAAATATTTAGGAAAAACTGCCCTTAAGACACTAAAGTGCTTAGAGAGAACCAGTTTCAAAATTCAACCAATCAGAACTCCGTTATTTTGACAAATATTGAAAAAACTGTAAGTAAACTGAAAGTTGTAGGGAATTTCATTGTCTACAAGATTGTATTAAGGCACTTTTGCCCTAAGTGGTCGTCCTGGGGAAATATTTAGGAAAAACTGCCCTTAAGACACTAAAGTGCTTAGAGAGAACCAGTTTCAAAATTCAACCAATCAGAACTCCGTTATTTTGACAAATATTGAAAAAACTGTAAGTAAACTGAAAGTTGTAGGGAATTTCATTGTCTACAAGACTGTATTAAGTCACTTTTTCCCTAAGTGGTCGTCCTGGGGAAATATTTAGGAAAAACTGCCCTTAAGACACTAAAGTGCTTAGAGAGAACCAGTTTCAAAATTCAACCAATCAGAACTCCGTTATTTTGACAAATATTGAAAAAACTGTAAGAAGGAAAGTTGTAGGGAATTTCATTGTCTACAAGACTGTATTAAGTCACTTTTTCCCTAAGTGGTCGTCCTGGGGAAATATTTAGGAAAAACTGCCCTTAAGACACTAAAGTGCTTAGAGAGAACCAGTTTCAAAATTCAACCAATCAGAACTCCGTTATTTTGACAAATATTGAAAAAACTGTAAGTAAACTGAAAGTTGTAGGGAATTTCATTGTCTACAAGATTGTATTAAGTCACTTTTTCCCTAAGTGGTCGTCCTGGGGAAATATTTAGGAAAAACTGCCCTTAAGACACTAAAGTGCTTAGAGAGAACCAGTTTCAAAATTCAACCAATCAGAACTCCGTTATTTTGACAAATATTAAAAAAACTGTAAGAAGGAAAGTTGTAGGGAATTTCATTGTCTACAAGATTGTATTAAGTCACTTTTTCCTTAAGTGGTCGTCCTGGGGAAATATTTAGGAAAAACTGCCCTTAAGACACTAAAGTGCTTAGAGAGAACCAGTTTCAAAATTCAACCAATCAGAACTCCGTTATTTTGACAAATATTGAAAAAACTGTAAGATAGAAAGTTGTAGGGAATTTCATTGTCTACAAGACTGTATTAAGTCACTTTTTCCCTAAGTGGTCGTCCTGGGGAAATATTTAGGAAAAACTGCCCTTAAGACACTAAAGTGCTTAGAGAGAACCAGTTTCAAAATTCAACCAATCAGAACTCCGTTATTTTGACAAATATTGAAAAAACTGTAAGAAGGAAAGTTGTAGGGAATTTCATTGTCTACAAGATTGTATTAAGGCACTTTTTCCCTAAGTGGTCGTCCTGGGGAAATATTTAGGAAAAACTGCCCTTAAGACACTAAAGTGCTTAGAGAGAACCAGTTTCAAAATTCAACCAATCAGAACTCCGTTATTTTGACAAATATTGAAAAAACTGTAAGTAAACTGAAAGTTGTAGGGAATTTCATTGTCTACAAGATTGTATTAAGGCACTTTTGCCCTAAGTGGTCGTCCTGGGGAAATATTTAGGAAAAACTGCCCTTAAGACACTAAAGTGCTTAGAGAGAACCAGTTTCAAAATTCAACCAATCAGAACTCCGTTATTTTGACAAATATTGAAAAAACTGTAAGTAAACTGAAAGTTGTAGGGAATTTCATTGTCTACAAGATTGTATTAAGGTCACTTTTGCCCTAAGTGGTCGTCCTGGGGAAATATTTAGGAAAAACTGCCCTTAAGACACTAAAGTGCTTAGAGAGAACCAGTTTCAAAATTCAACCAATCAGAACTCCGTTATTTTGACAAATATTGAAAAAACTGTAAGAACTGAAAGTTGTAGGGAATTTCATTGTCTACAAGATTGTATTAAGGCACTTTTTGCCCTAAGTGGTCGTCCTGGGGAAATATTTAGGAAAAACTGCCCTTAAGACACTAAAGTGCTTAGAGAGAACCAGTTTCAAAATTCAACCAATCAGAACTCCGTTATTTTGACAAATATTGAAAAAACTGTAAGTAAACTGAAAGTTGTAGGGAATTTCATTGTCTACAAGATTGTATTAAGGCACTTTTGCCCTAAGTGGTCGTCCTGGGGAAATATTTAGGAAAAACTGCCCTTAAGACACTAAAGTGCTTAGAGAGAACCAGTTTCAAAATTCAACCAATCAGAACTCCGTTATTTTGACAAATATCAAAAAAACTGTAAGAAGGAAAGTTGTAGGGAATTTCATTGTCTACAAGATTGTATTAAGGCACTTTTGCCCTAAGTGGTCGTCCTGGGGAAATATTTAGGAAAAACTGCCCTTAAGACACTAAAGTGCTTAGAGAGAACCAGTTTCAAAATTCAACCAATCAGAACTCCGTTATTTTGACAAATATTGAAAAAACTGTAAGTAAACTGAAAGTTGTAGGGAATTTCATTGTCTACAAGATTGTATTAAGGCACTTTTGCCCTAAGTGGTCGTCCTGGGGAAATATTTAGGAAAAACTGCCCTTAAGACACTAAAGTGCTTAGAGAGAACCAGTTTCAAAATTCAACCAATCAGAACTCCGTTATTTTGACAAATATTGAAAAAACTGTAAGAAGGAAAGTTGTAGGGAATTTCATTGTCTACAAGATTGTATTAAGGCACTTTTTCCCTAAGTGGTCGTCCTGGGGAAATATTTAGGAAAAACTGCCCTTAAGACACTAAAGTGCTTAGAGAGAACCAGTTTCAAAATTCAACCAATCAGAACTCCGTTATTTTGACAAATATTGAAAAAACTGTAAGAAGGAAAGTTGTAGGGAATTTCATTGTCTACAAGATTGTATTAAGGCACTTTTGCCCTAAGTGGTCGTCCTGGGGAAATATTTAGGAAAAACTGCCCTTAAGACACTAAAGTGCTTAGAGAGAACCAGTTTCAAAATTCAACCAATCAGAACTCCGTTATTTTGACAAATATTGAAAAAACTGTAAGAACTGAAAGTTGTAGGGAATTTCATTGTCTACAAGATTGTATTAAGGCACTTTTGCCCTAAGTGGTCGTCCTAGGGAAATATTTAGGAAAAACTGCCCTTAAGACACTAAAGTGCTTGGAGAGAACCAGTTTCAAAATTCAACCAATCATAACTCCGTTATTTTGAAAAATATCAAAAAAACTGTAAGAATGAAAGTTGTAGGGAATTTCATTGTCTACAAGATTGTATTAAGGCACTTTTTCCCTAAGTGGTCGTCCTAGGGAAATATTTAGGGAAAACTGCCCTTAAGACACTAAAGTGCTTGGAGAGAACCAGTTTCAAAATTCAACCAATCATAACTCTGTTATTTGGAAAAATATCAAAAAAACTGTAAGAATGAAAGTTGTAGGGAATTTCATTGTCTACAAGATTGTATTAAGGCACTTTTTCCCTAAGTGGTCGTCCTAGGGAAATATTTAGGAAAAACTGCCCTTAAAGCACTAAAGTGCTTGGAGAGAACCAGTTTCAAAATTCAACCAATCATAACTCCGTTATTTTGAAAATATCAAAAAAACTGTAAGAATGAAAGTTGTAGGGAATTTCATTGTCTACAAGATTGTATTAAGGCACTTTTGCCCTAAGTGGTCGTCCTAGGGAAATATTTAGGGAAAACTGCCCTTAAAGCACTAAAGTGCTTGGAGAGAACCAGTTTCAAAATTCAACCAATCATAACTCAGTTATTTTGAAAAATATCAAAAAAACTGTAAGAATGAAAGTTGTAGGGAATTTCATTGTCTACAAGATTGTATTAAGGCACTTTTGCCCTAAGTGGTCGTTCTAGGGAAATATTTAGGGAAAACTGCCCTTAAAGCACTAAAGTGCTTGGAGAGAACCAGTTTCAAAATTCAACCAATCATAACTCAGTTATTTGGAAAAATATCAAAAAAACTGTAAGAATGAAAGTTGTAGGGAATTTCATTGTCTACAAGATTGTATTAAGGCACTTTTGCCCTAAGTGGTCGTTCTAGGGAAATATTTAGGGAAAACTGCCCTTAAAGCACTAAAGTGCTTGGAGAGAACCAGTTTCAAAATTCAACCAATCATAACTCAGTTATTTGGAAAAATATCAAAAAAACTGTAAGAGCAAAAGTTGTAGGGAATCGGCTAAGTTGCTTCGTTTGGCCGCTAGAGGGCGTCAAAGTTGACTAATTTTTTTTAGTAGTTTTTCTCAAATATCTCAGGAACGTTTTGAATTTTTGTCAAAGATTTTCTATTTTGAAAATTAACTTTCTCTCTCTAAATCCTTTCAGGTTCATGTTTAAGCTGCATTTTAGTAAAAAAATCAAATTTTTAAGTTAAAAACTGAAATTTTGGTAAATTTGCAAACTTTTCGTTCAATTTTGCCAATTTGTTGATTAACTTGTTAATTTGTCCGGGAATTTTTTGACAGACTTGTTGAAAAGTGACAGCTGTCAAATTTGACACACTTATTCTTACGGGTCCATTTGACATCTGTTAAAAATGACAGCTCAGTTCGCCATTAATTTTCTGAGATATGCCACGTCAAAATAACTTGACCACCAAACTGAAAAAGGAGTGATTTTGACTACTTTTTTCTTTAATCGTAAATAACTCGGTTATTTGACAATTTACGTCAAAAAGTCAAGGAAAGTAAAAGATAGTCCAGACTGTGAGGTTTCTAAAAATATGGTCACATGACCTTGTAACTTTGACGGTTTGGCCGCTAGAGGGCGTCAAAATTCTCCTTTACAAACTAAAGGAGTGATTTTGACTACTTTTTTCCTTTAACGTAAATAACTCGGTTATTTGACAATTTACGTCAAAAAGTCAAAGAAAGTAAAAGATAGTCCAGACTGTGAGGTTTCTAAAAATATGGTCACATGACCTTGTAACTTTGACGGTTTGGCCGCTAGAGGGCGTCAAAATACTCCTTTACAGACTAAAGAAGTGATTTTGACTACTTTTTTCTTTAACCTCAAATAACTCGGTTATTTGACAATTTACGTCAAAAAGTCAAAGGAAAGTAAAAGATAGTCCAGACTGTGAGGTTTCTAAAAATATGGTCACATGACCTTGTAACTTTGACGGTTTGGCCGCTAGAGGGCGTCAAAATACTCCTTTACAGACTAAAGAAGTGATTTTGACTACTTTTTTCTTTAACCTCAAATAACTCGGTTATTTGACAATTTACGTCAAAAAGTCAAGGAAGGTAAAAGATAGTCCAGACTGTGAGGTTTCTAAAAATATGGTCACATGACCTTGTAACTTTGACGGTTTGGCCGCTAGAGGGCGTCAAAATTCTCCTTTACAAACTAAAGGAGTGATTTTGACTACTTTTTCCTTTAACCGTAAATAGCTCGGTTATTTGACAATTTACGTCAAAAAGTCAAGGAAAGTAAAAGATAGTCCAGACTGTGAGGTTTCTAAAAATATGGTCACATGACCTTGTAACTTTGACGGTTTGGCCGCTAGAGGGCGTCAAAATACTCCTTTACAGACTAAAGAAGTGATTTTGACTACTTTTTTCTTTAACCTCAAATAACTCGGTTATTTGACAATTTACGTCAAAAAGTCAAGGAAGGTAAAAGATAGTCCAGACTGTGACGTTTCCAAAAATATGGTCACATGACCTTGTAACTTTGACGGTTTGGCCGCTAGAGGGCGTCAAAATACTCCTTTACAGACTAAAGAAGTGATTTTGACTACTTTTTTCTTTAACCTCAAAATAATCTCGGTTTATTTGACAATTTACGTCAAAAAGTCAAGGAAGGTAAAAGATAGTCCAGACTGTGACGTTTCCAAAAATATGATCACATGACCTTGTAACTTTGACGGTTTGGCCGCTAGAGGGCGTCAAAATTCTCCTTTACAGACTAAAGAAGTGATTTTGACTACTTTTTTCTTTAACCGTAAATAACTCGGTTATTTGACAATTTACGTCAAAAAGTCAAGGAAAGTAAAAGATAGTCCAGACTGTGAGGTTTCTAAAAATATGGTCACATGACCTGGTAACTTTGACGGTTTGGCCGCTAGAGGGCGTCAAACTTGTTCTTGAAACTTTCAACAATTTCCTGATAATAAACGATTTTCAATGAAAATCAACGGGAAAACCAAAGGAAAATCGTACGGAAACGCTAAAACGGTACGAAAAACCATTAAATTTTCATGGAAAATTGGCAAATTATCGAATCGCCAACACGAGAACGGTGTATCCAAGAAAATTACCTAAAATAACGTAAAAACGTGCATTATTGAAGACATTTCAAGCAAAATCGCTTCAAAAAAATCCCCATAATTACAAACGATGCCATTTTGAATAATTGATGACGTAAAATGCATAATAATGACACAAAATGGCGTCCAATATCGCATAAACACGTCACGAACACGTCATCGTTACGTATATTGGGAAATTACATGGAAAAGGGCGTAATGAGGCTGTTTTACACTGTATATACAGGGTGAATCACGTTATTTTACTGTATATACAGGGTGAGTTGTTATACTAGGAGTCCGGAAGGTTATTTGGGGTTATGTTGTTTGTTTTTTATGATATTTCCCCAAATAACCGAGTTAAACTTGGCTGAACTTGTTTTACAGCACTTTTTTGTGCTTTGACAGTTTTTAGCCAATATCTCCCTGAGGAGGCCCTTTAGGGCAAAAGTACCTTAATACAATCTTGTAGAGAATAAAATTCCCTACAACTTTCCTTATTAACACTTTTTTGATATTTCCCCAAATAACCGAGTTACGCTGAGTTAAACTTGTTTAGGGTCTTTCAGAGCACTTTTTTGTGCTTCGACACAGTTTTTAGGGAATATTTCCCTGAGGAGGCCCGTTAGGGCAAAAGTACCCTTAATGCAATCTTGTAGAGAATAAAATTCCCTACAACTTTCCTTATTAACACTTTTTTGATATTTTTTCAAATAACCGATTTACGCTTGGTTGAACTTGTTTAGGGTGTTTCAAAGCACTTTTTGGTTTACATTCTGACAAATTTTACGTCGAATTTTGACACTTTTAGTCGGAAAATGACACTTGTGACAGATGGCTTACCTGATTTTGACAGTTTTCTATCTAAATTTAGACATTTGACCTTGAAAATTACCGTTTCAATGTCAAAATGACATGTTTTGTCTTGTTTTTCAGCGTAATAACAGATTTTGACACTTTTGTCAATAAAAGTAATGTCAGAAGGACTGAAAAGTGTCAAATATTGTGAAAAACTGTTTTTCTGTCTTAAAGTTGTCAAAAACGACTTTTAACTGAAATTCCTGTCTAGAAACTGTCAAAAATGACGTCAGAAAACAATGAAATACAGTCAACAACTGTTTTTCTGTGTTAGAGTTGTCAAAATTGACTTTTTAGGCATTTCTGGTGTCTTAAAGTAGTCAAATGACGTCACAGAGACTGTTTTCATCTAGAAATTGTCAGAAATGACGTCATAAGGACTGAAAATTGTCCGAAAAGTGTCAAATACCAACAAACATTGTTTTTTTGGGTTAGAGTTGTCAAAATTGACGTTTAAAACATTTATGGTGTCTCAAAGTAGTCAAACGACGTCACAGAGACTGTTTTCATCTAGAAATTGTCAGAAATGACGTCATAAGGACTGAAAATGTCCGAAAAGTGTCAAATACAGTCAATCACTGTTTTTCGGTGTTAAAATTGTCAAAATTGACGTTTGAAGCCTTTTTAGTGTCTTGAATTAGTCAAATGACGTCACAGAGACCGCTTCTGACTAGAATTTGTCAGAAATGACGCCAAAAAGTTTGAAAACTGACCAAAAAGTGTCAAATACAGTAAAAAATGATTTTCTGTCTAGAGTTGTCAAAATTGACGTTTAAAGCATTTTTGGTGTCTTGAAATAGTCAAATAACGCCACAGAGACTGTTTCCATCAAGAAATTGTCAGAAATGACGTCATAAGGACTGAAAATGTCCGAAAAGTGTCAAATACAGTCAATCACTGTTTTTCTGTGTTAGAGTTGTCACAGTTGACTTTTTGGGCATTTCTGGTGTCTTAAAGTAGTCAAATGACGTCACAGATAGTGTTTTCGTCTAAAAATTGTCAGAAATGACGTCATAACGAGTAAAAATTGTCTGAAAATTATCAAATACTGTAAAAATATGTTTTTCTGTCTGGAGTTGTCAAAATTGACTTTTTAGGCATTTCTGGTGTCTCAAAGTAGTCAAATAACGTCATAGAGTTTGTTTTTATTTAGAAATTGTCATAAATGACGTCATAAGGACTGAAAATTGTCCGAAAAGTGTCAAATACAGTCAATCACAGTTTTTCTGTTTTGAAGTTGTCAAAATTGACTTTTTAGGCATTTCTAGTGTCTTAATGTAGTCAAATGACGTCACAGAAAACTGTTTTCCATCAAGAATTTGTCAGAAATGACGTCATAAGGAGTGAAAATTGTCCGAAAAGTGTCAAATACAGTCAACAACTGTTTTTCTGTGTTAAAGTTGTCAAAATTGACTTTTTAGGCATTTCTGTTGTCTGAAAGTAGTCAAATGACGTCACAGAGACTGTTTTTATTTAGAAATTGTCATAAATGACGTCATAAGGACTGAAAATTGTCCGAAAAGTGTCAAATACAGTCAATCACTGTTTTTCTGTGTTAGAGTTGTCAAAATTGACTTTTTAGGCCTTTCTGGTGTCTTAAAGTAGTCAAATGACGTCACAGAGAGTGTTTTCATCAATAAATTGTCAGAAATGACGTCATGAAAGACTGAAAATGTCCGAAAAGTGTCAAATACCAACAATCATTGTTTTTCTGGGTTAGAGTTGTTCAAAATTGACTTTTTAGGAATTTTGGTGTCATAAGTCGTAGTCAAATTACGTCACAAAGACTATTTTTATTAAGAAAATGTCAGAAATGACGTCATAAGAAGTGAAAATTGTCCGAAAAATGTCAAAAACAGTCAACAACAGTTTTTCTGTGTAAGAGTTGTCAAAAATTGACTTTTTAGGCATTTCTGCTGTCTTAAAGTAGTCAAATGACGTCACAGAGAGTGTTTTCATCAATAAATTGTCAGAAATTACGTCATGAAGACTGGAAAATGTCCGAAAAATGTCAAATACCAACAATCATTGTTTTTCTGGGTTAGAGTTGTCAAAATTGACTTTTTAGGAATTTTGGTGTCTTAAAGTAGTCAAATTACGTCACAAAGACTATTTTTATTAAGAAATTGTCAGAAATGACGTCATAAGAAGTGAAAATTGTCCGAAAAATGTCAAATACAGTCAACAACAGTTTTTCTGTGTAAGAGTTGTCAAAATTGACTTTTTAGGCATTTCTGCTGTCTTAAAGTAGTCAAATGATGTCACAGAGACTGTTTTCGTCTAAAAATTGTCAGAAATGACGTCTTAAGAAGTGAAAATTGTCCGAAAAGTGTCAAATACAGTCAATCACAGTTTTTCTGTTTTGAAGTTGTCAAATTGACTTTTTAGCCATTTCTGGGGTCTTAAAGTAGTCAAATGACGTCACAGAGACATGTTTTTTCGTCAAGAAAATGTCAGAAATGACGTCATAAAGACTGAAAATTGTCCGAAATCGTCGTCAAATACAGTCAATCACAGTTTTTCTGTTTTGGAGTTGTCAAAATTGACTTTTAGGCATTTCTGGTGTCTTAATGTAGTCAAATGACGTCACAGAGACTGTTTTCGTCAAGAAATTGTCAGAAAATGACGTCATAAAGACTGAAAATGTCCGAAAAATGTCAAATACAGTCAATAACTGTTTTTCTGTGTTTGAGTTGTCAAAATTGATTTTTTTAGGCATTTCTGGTGTCTTAAAGTAGTCAAATGACGTCGCAGAGACTGTTTTCGTCTAGAAATTGTCAGAACGACGTCAAAAGGACTGAAAATTTCCGAAAAGTGTCAAATACAGTCAATCACTGTTTTTCGGTGTTAAAATTGTCAAAATTGACGTTTGAAGCCTTTTTAGTGTCTTGAATTAGTTCAAATGACGTCACAGAGACCGCTTGTGACTAGAATTTGTCAGAAATGACGCCAAAAAGATTGAAAATTGTCAGAAAAGTGTCAAATACAGTAAAAAATGATTTTCTGTCTAGAGTTGTCAAAATTGACGTTTAAAGCATATCTGGTGTCTTGAAATAGTCAAATGACGTCACAGAGACTGTTTCCATCAAGAAATTGTCAGAAATGACGTCATAAGAAGTGAAAATTGTTCGAAAAATGTCAAATACAGTAAAAAATGTTTTTCTGTGTTAGAGTTGTCAAAATTGACTTTTTAGGCATTTCTGGTGTCTTAAAGTAGTCAAATGACGTCACAGAGACTGTTTGTATCTAGAAATTGTTAAAAATGACGTCATAAGGAGTGAAAATATTGTCAAATACAGTCAATCACAGTTTTTCTGTTTTGAAGTTGTCAAAATTGACTTTTTAGGCATTTCTGGTGCATTAAAGTAGTCAAATGACGTCACAGAGACTGTTTTCATCAAGAAATTGTCAGAAATGACGTCATAAAGACTGAAAATTGTCCGAAAAGTGTCAAATACAGTCAATAACTGTTTTTCTGTGTTAGAGTTGTCAAAATTGACTTTTTAGGCCTTTCTGTTGTCTGAAAGTAGTCAAATGACGTCACAGAGACTGTTTGTATCTAGAAATTGTTAGAAATGACGTCATAAGGAGTAAAAATTGTCCGAAAATTGTCAAATACTGTAAAAATATGTTTTTCTACCTGGAGTTGTCAAAATTGACTTTTTAGGCATTTCTGGTGTCTTAAAGTAGTCAAATGACGTCACAGAGAGTGTTTTCATCAAGAAATTGTCAGAAATGACGTCATAAGGAGTAAAAATTGTCCGAAAATTGTCAAATACTGTAAAAATATGTTTTTCTACCTGGAGTTGTCAAAATTGACTTTTTAGGCATTTCTGGTGTCTTAAAGTAGTCAAATGACGTCACAGATAGTGTTTTCGTCTAAAAATTGTCAGAAATGACGTCATAACGAGTAAAAATTGTCTGAAAATTGTCAAATACTGTAAAAATATGTTTTTCTGTCTGGAGTTGTCAAAATTGACTTTTTAGGCATTTCTGGTGTCTCAAAGTAGTCAAATAACGTCATAGAGTTTGTTTTTATTTAGAAATTGTCATAAATGACGTCATAAGGACTGAAAATTGTCCGAAAAGTGTCAAATACAGTCAATCACAGTTTTTCTGTTTTGAAGTTGTCAAAATTGACTTTTTAGGCATTTCTGGGATCTTAAAGTAGTCAAATGACGTCACAGAGACTGTTGTCATCTAGAAATTGTCAGAATTGACGTCTTGAAGACTGAAAATGTCCGAAAAGTGTCAAATACAGCCAACAAGTGTTTTGCGACAGTTTTTAGCCAATATCTCCCTGAGGAGGCCCTTTAGGGCAAAAGCCCCTTAATACAATCTTGTAAAAGATGAAATTCCCTACAATTTCCCTTATTCAAACTTTTTCGATATTTCCCCAAATAACCGAGTTAAACTTGGATAAACTTGTTTCAGAGCACTTTTTTGTGCTACAACACAGTTTTTAGCCAATTTCTCCCTGAAGAGGCCCTTTAGGGCAAAAGCCCCTTAATACAATCTTGTAGAAAATGAAATTCCCTACAATTTCCCTTATTGACACTTTTTCGATATTTCCCCAAATAACCGAGTTACACTTGGTTAAATATGCTGGGGTCTTTTAGAGCACTTTTTTGTGCTACAACACAGTTTTTCGGGAATATCTCCCTAAGGAGGCCCTTTAGGGCAAAAGCCCCTTAACACAATCTTGTAGAAAATGAAATTCCCTACAATTCCCCTTATTGACATTTTTTCGATATTTCCCCAAATAACCGAGTTACACTCGGTTAAACATTCTTAGGTCTTTCAGAGCACTTTTTTGTGCTTCGACACACTTTTCAGCCAATATCTCCCTAAGGAGGCCCTTGAGGGCAAAAGCCCCCCAATACAATCTTGTAGAGCATGAAATTCCCCGTCTATACAGGGTGGCACGACCCTGATCCGGTTTTCCGTTATTAATTTAAAAGATCAAATCAACATACCTGAGAATGTAATTTGACAATAATAATCAGGGGCAGCCCAGGTAATTACCAATCAACCTGATTTTACAAGCAAAAATTACCGAGTATTAATCACTCGAATCTGACGTGGTAATTGTCGGTTTGGTTCGGATAAAATACGAATTTTTGACGAGAGGCAAAAAATAATTATGCTAAGCAACGCATTATGTAAACATGAAGCGATTAAGCTGATTCAGTGCTGCGGTTGTACGGTGAACTCTGATGAACCGATCTGGACGAAACTCGGCTGGTTAATAGCCCCAACTCGGGTCTGCGTGTGGTAGAAATTTCAGATTTTTAGCTCACCCTGTATGGACAGGGTGATTTTTTTTACTTTTGGTTGCTCGTAAATATCTCGGAAATTGAAATTGTTTTTTTTTCAACGATTTTAACGGTGTAAACCTGGCCAGTTGGGTGCAGAAAGTCGTTCTGAACATTTTTGGTCTCTTGCAAAATTTCCGTAACTCTAACCGTTTCCGAGATATTCGACTTTTTTTTTGGCTTTTTTTTTGAAAATTTTCATCAAAATTTTGAAAATTCCGTATCTCCGCCATTTTTTGGGTTTCAGCGACCGTAAAAAGCTCAAAATGTTTGTCTTAAACTGCTCTTTCACCTCGTGCTAAGCCGCAACACGATTAGACATATACAGGGTGTACAAAAAACAGTTAAATTTGGAACTTAAGTTCTGCTAGTTGTGAGCGCGTTTACACACTTTTAAGTGGATGTAAACCCAGCCAGTTGGGTGCAGAAAGCCGTTCTGAACATTTTTGGTCTCTTACAAAATTTCCGTAACTCTAACCGTTTCCGAGATATTCGACTTTTTTGACTTTTTTTTGAAAATTTTCATCAAAATTTTGAAAATTCCGTATCTCCGCCATTTTTCGGGTTTCAGCGACCGTAAAAAGCTCAAAATGTTCGTCTTGAACTGCCCTTTCACCTTGTACTAACCCCAACACGATTAAACGTATACAGGGTGTTCAAAAAACCCAAAAAAACAGTTAAATTTGGAACTTAAGTTCTGCTAGTTGTGAGCGCGTTTACACACTTTTAAGTGGATGTAAACCCAGCCAGTTGGGTGCAGAAAGCCGTTCTGAACATTTTTGGTCTCTTACAAAATTTCCGTAACTCTAACCGTTTCCGAGATATTCGACTTTTTTGACTTTTTTTTGGAAATTTACATCAAAATTTTGAAAATTCCGTATCTCCGCCATTTTTCGGGTTTCAACGACCGTAGAAAGCTCAAAAATGTTCGTTTTAACCAGATCTTTCACTTCGTGCTACTCGCAACACGATTAGACATATACAGGGTGTACAAAAAACAGTTAAATTTGGAACTTAAGTTCTGCTAGTTGTGAGCGCGTTTACACAATTCTAAATTGGTGTAAACCCAGCCAGTTGGGTGCAGAAAGTCGTTCTGAACATTTTTGGTCTCTTACAAAATTTCCGTAACTCTAACCGTTTCCGAGATATTCGACTTTTTTTTGGAAATTTCCATCAATATTTTCAAAATTTCGTATCTCCGCCATTTTTTGGGTTTCAGCGACCGTAAAAAGCTTAAAATGTTCGTCTTGAACTGCTCTTTCACCTCGTGCTAGCCGAAACTCGATTAGACATATACAGGGTGCTCAAAAAACAGTTAAATTTGGAACTTAAGTTCTGCTAGTTGTGAGCGCGTTTACACAATTTTAAGTGAATGTAAACCCAGCCAGTTGGGTGCAGAAAGTCGTTCTGAACATTTTTGGTCTCTTACAAAATTTTCGTAACTCTAACCGTTTTCGAGATATTCGACTTTTTTCCCACTGATAACAGCGTTTTAAAACACCCTAAACCAGTTCAACCAACCGTAACTCGGTTATTAGGAAAAATACCAAAAAAGCGTAAATAAACAAAGTTGTAGGGAATTTCACCCTGTACAAGAGTGCGTTAAAGCACTTTTGCCCTAAAGGGCCTCCTCAGGGAGATATTCTAGAAAAACCTGGTCAAATCGCGAAAAAAGTGCTGCAAAATCGTAATTTTCTATCCTCCCCACCAGGTGACGCCAGTCACGTGAGGGAAAAAGTCAAAACTACTTTCCCGGGGTAATTTTTTCCCCCCAACACGCCGGTAAGGTTAGATTTTCCATATCTCTTACCGTTTGCCCCAAAAAAAAATTGTCAAGAAAATGGTAATTTTTGAAATTGTCCAGAAAATGGTAATTGTCTTCAATGGTAATTTTTTTGAGGTTATGACCCTAAATTCGGTGTTTTTCGGTGCAAAAACCCTGTCGGTCACACCCTGTATTAATGTTAGGTTAAGTGAGGTTAGGAATTATCGATTTTACTAATTTTTTTTTTAAAAATTGAATTAACTGCATTCACGCCATCTGTTAGTCCAGTGGCCTCAAATCAGGCCGGTAAGTGTTGTTTGTTTATCAAAAACGCATAAATACCGATAGTAGGCCATATAATAAAATAACAGGCCGGAAAAATGCACGATAATTACCGTGATAACTTGCTCGAACGACTTTTCAATTTCTACTGGCCTCTGTTCAAGTTCAGTCAGTTAACGCGGCCGTATATTTATGCATAATACGCCCATTTAGAGAGTGTTTGCCTTTGCCGTTCAGTTACCGTAACGCTATTTTGCTTCCAGTGCGCGAAAAACCCCATTCGACTAATTCAACTGCATCAGCCTACCGTCNNTCTNNATGCATNGAAACCTTCCTNGCAAGNCGATCAGATTNACACNCNCNAGNCGAACTCGNNTANGGGNATTATGCCATCCAAGTAGNNCGACCGCAAACCANNGGGANGNNTAGGTTGNNCTCCAACGNTGNTANTATNGNTTTAGGATAGNNGACGTCTTGGACCTTGNTNGCTTAACAGTNNTAGGGACCCGCNNACANAAAACATAANCNGNCAGACANTNGGNGANAGTATNCGAAGACTACGCNNCTGNNATATAATNGATTANCCACNGGNCCTGATNNNGCCATAGNTANTGNNTTAAAACTCTNTGNAANACCGNTNCGGCGCNACTNGATACCCCTTCTGCATANTCCAANANNTANGGCANTATCTCAGGCTNTCNGCNAGCNCAGCATTTGTNGCTTANACTNCNNTGGACNTGNGTANATANGTTNCCTCAANNNTATTGGNNNCAGGNAAGTTNTNTAATGTNAANAATTGNTAGGNAAGTNNTCTGGTGTCTTAAAGTAGTCAAATAACGTCACAGAGACTGTTTTCATTTTAAAATGTCAGAAACGACGTCAAAAGGACTAAACAATGTAAAAAAGTGTCAAATACAGTCAACAAGTGTTTTTTCAACACAGTTTTTAGCCAATATCTCCCTGAGGAGGCCTTTTAGGGCAAAAGCCCCTTAATACAATCTTGTAGAAGATGAAATTCCCTACAATTTCCCTTATTTACACTTTTTGATATTTCCCCAAATAACCGAGTTACACTTGGATAAACTTGTTTTACAGCACTTTTTTGTGCTACAACACAGTTTTTAGGGAATATCTCCCTGAGGAGGCCCTTTAGGGCAAAAGCCCCTTAATACAATCTTGTAGAAAATGAAATTCCCTACAATTTCCCTTATTGACACTTTTTTGATATTTCCCCAAATAACCGAGTTAAACTTGGTTAAACTTGTTTTACAGCACTTTTTTGTGCTTCAACACAGTTTTTAGGGAATATCTCCCTAAGGAGGCCCTTTAGGGCAAAAGCCCCTTAATACAATCTTGTAGAAGATGAAATTCCCTACAATTTCCCTTATTTACACTTTTGCCATATTTCCCCAAATAACCGAGTTACACTCGGTTAAACATGCTTAGGTCTTTCAGAGCACTTTTTTGTGCTTCGACACACTTTTCAGCCAATATCTCCCTAAGGAGGCCCTTGAGGCCAAAAGCCCCCCAATACAATCTTGTAGAGCATGAAATTCCCCATCTATACAGGGTGGTACGACCCTGATCCGGTTTTAAATTATTAATTTAAAAGATCAGAAATCAACATACCTGAGAATGTAATTTGACAATAATAATCAGGGGCAGCCCAGGTAATTACCAATCAACCTGATTTTACAAGCAAAAATTACCGAGTATTAATCACTCGAATCTGACGTGGTAATTGTCGGTTTCGTTCGGATAAAATACGAATTTTTGACGAGAGGCAAAAAATAATTATGCTAAGCAACGCATTATGTAAACATGAAGCGATTAAGCGGATTCAGTGCGGTTGTACGGTGAACCCTGATGAACCGATCTGGTCGAAACTCGGCTGGTTAATAGCCCCAACTCGGGTCTGCGTGTGGTAGAAATTTCAGATTTTTAGCTCACCCTGTATGGACAGGGTGATTTTTTTTACTTTTGGTTGCTCGTAAATATCTCGGAAATTGAAATTGTTTTTTTTTAACGATTTTAACAGTGTAAACCTGGCCAGTTGGGTGCAGAAAGTCGTTCCAAACATTTTTGGTCTCTTACAAAATTTCCGTAACTCTAACCGTTTCCGAGATATTCGACTTTTTTGACTTTTTTTTTGGAAATTTACATCAAAATTTTGAAAATTTCGTATCTCCGCCATTTTTTGGGTTTCAGCGACCGTAAAAATCTCAAAATGTTCGTCTTGAACTGCTCTTTCACCTCGTGCTAACCGCAACACGATTAGACATATACAGGGTGTTCAAAAAACAGTTAAATTTGGAACTTAAGTTCTGCTAGTTGTGAGCGCGTTTACACACTTTAAGTGGATGTAAACCCAGCCAGTTGGATGCAGAAAGTCGTTCTGAACATTTTTGGTCTCTTACAAAATTTCCGTAACTCTAACCGTTTCCGAGATATTCGACTTTTTTGACTTTTTTTTGGAAATTTACATCAAAATTTTGAAAATTTCGTATCTCCGCCATTTTTAGGGTTTCAGCGACCGTAAAAAGCTCAAAATGTTTGTCTTGAACTGCTCTTTCACCTCGTGCTAACCCGCAACACGATTAGACATATACAGGGTGTTCAAAAAACAGTTAAATTTGGAACTTAAGTTCTGCTAGTTGTGAGCGCGTTTACACAATTTTAAGTGGATGTAAACCCAGCCAGTTGGGTGCAGAAAGTCGTTCTGAACATTTTTGGTCTCTTACAAAATTTCCGTAACTCTAACCGTTTCCGAGATATTCGACTTTTTTGACTTTTTTTTGGAAATTTACATCAAAATTTTGAAAATTCTGTATCTCCGCCATTTTTCGGGTTTCAGCGACCGTAAAAAGCTCAAAATGTTCGTCTTGAACTGATCTTTCACCTCTTGCTATCCGCAACACGATTAGACATATACAGGGTGTACAAAAAACAGTTAAATTTGAAACTTAAGTTCTGTCTAGTTGTGAGCGCGTTTACACAATTCTAATTGGGTGTAAACCTAGCCAGTTGGGTGCAGAAAGTCGTTCTGAACATTTTTGGTCTCTTACAAAATTTCCGTAACTCTAACCGTTTCCGAGATATACGACTTTTTTGACTTTTTTTTTGGAAATTTTTTTTTGGAAAGGTTTTTCATCAAAATTTTGAAAAGGGGTTTCCGTATCTCCGCTATTTTTTAAACCCAGCCAGTTGGGTGGGTTTTGAACATTTTTGGCGACCGTAAAAAGCTTAAAATGTTCAGCGACCGTAAAAAGCTTCGTATTGAACTGCTCTAGTTGTGAGTGCGTTTACACCTCGTGTTTATATTCCTTTTTTGCAACATCAAAATTTTTAAAATTTCGATTAGACATAAAGCTCAGAATGTTCACCGGGTGTTCAAAAAACAGTTAAATTTGAAACTTAAGTTCTGCTAGTTGTGAGCGCGTTTACACAATTCTAAATTGGTGTAAACCCAGCCAGTTGGGTGCAGAAAGCCGTTCTGAGCATTTTTCCACTTTTACAAAATTTCCCTAACTCTAACCGTTTTCGAGATATTCGACTTTTTTCCCACTGATAACAGCGTTTTAAAACACCCTAAACCAGTTCAACCAATCGTAACTCGGTTATTAGGAAAAATATCAAAAAAGCGTAAATAAACAAAGTTGTAGGGAATTTCACCCTGTACAAGAGTGCGTTAGAGCACTTTTGCCCTAAAGGGCCTCCTCAGGGAGATATTCGAGAAAAACCTGGTCAAATCGCGAAAAAAGTGCTGCAAAATCGTAGTTTCCTTTCCTCCCCACCAGGTGACGCCAGTCACAGAGAGGGAAAAAGTCAAAACTACTTTCCCGGGGTAGTTTTTTCCCCCCAACACGCCGGTAAGGTTAGATTTTCCATATCTCTTACCGTTTGTCCCAAAAAAAAAATTGTCAAGAAAATGGTAATTTTTTGAAATTGTCCAGAAAATGGTAATTGTCTTCAATGGTAATTTTTTTGAGGTTATGACCCTAAATTCGGTGTTTTTCGGTGCAAAAACCCTGTCGGTCACACCCTGTAGTAATGTTAGGTTAAGTGAGGTTAGGAATTATCGATTTTACTAATTTTTTTTTTAAAAAAATTGAATTAACCGCATTCACGCCATCTGTTAGTCCAGCGGCCTCAAATCAGGCCGGTAAGTGTTGTTTGTTTATCAAAAACGCATAAATACCGATAGTGGGCCTATAATAAAACAACAGGCCGGAAAAATGCACGATAATTACCGTGATAACTTGCTCGAACGACTTTTCAATTTCTACCTGGCCTCTGTTCAAGTTCAGTCAGTTAACGGCCGTTATTTATGCATAATACGCCCATTTAGGGAGTGTTTGCCTTTGCCGTTCAGTTACCGTAACGCTATTTTGCTTCCAGTGCGCGAAAAACCCCATTCGACTAATTCAACTGCATCAGCCTACCGTCGTTTTAAATAGCTGCCATTCTGACGGCTCCTGATGAACCGATCTGGACGAAACTAGGTACGCAAGTAAAACGCGCTTTACTCTCTACAGGGTGACAAATTTCAGCTTTCTACCCCGCCCCGTTTATACAGGGTGGTTCTTTGAATTATGGTTTTAAAAATTTTTTTGGGAACAGTTTTTGAAAGTTTTGTATGCATTAACTCCCTAATTGTAATAGGAAATTTTAATAGGGGATTTATACAAAATTTCAAGGGCTACACAGTGGTCCAAACTAGAACTCTGTAACTGTCAAAATAACCGAGTTATTAGCTGTCAAAGTTGACACTGCTTATTTGACGTATATTGGGGTTTTTCACGCTATACCTCCCTAATAGTAGACATTTGCAGATATCACGTGGTTGTGGAAGATAAATTATTTAAACAATCACGTGACTAGTGTCAAAATAACTGTCATAAATGTCAAAAAAACGTTTCATATCGAATACTGCAGGAAAACCTTTGTAAAATCAGATTTTTGCAACTTTGGAGTACAGTTTGACAGTTTTGACGTTTTTGACAGTTGTCACGTGGTTTTAGAACACTATTTAGCTAGACGGTCACGTGACTACTGTCAAAATAGCTGTCATAAATCCCAAAAACACGTTTTACATCGAATATTGCAGGAAAACTGTTAAAACCAGATTTTTGCAACTTTTGAGCACAATTTGACAGTTTTGACGTTTGTGACAGTTGTCACGTGGTTTTAGAACACTATTTAGCTAGACGGTCACGTGACTACTGTCAAAATAACTGTCATAAATCCCAAAAACACGTTTTACATCGAATATTGCAGGAAAACTGTTTTAAAACCAGATTTTTGCAACTTTTGAGCACAATTTGACAGTTTTGACGTTTGTGACAGTTGTCACGTGGTTTTAGAACACTATTTAGCTAGACGGTCACGTGACTACTGTCAAAATAACTGTCATAAATCCCAAAAACACGTTTTACATCGAATACTGCAGGAAAACTGTTCTAAAACCAGATTTTTGCAACTTTTGAGCACAATTTGACAGTTTTGACGTTTGTGACAGTTGTCACGTGGTTTTAGAACACTGTTTAGCTAGACGGTCACGTGACTACTGTCAAAATAACTGTCATAAATCCCAAAAACCACGTTTTCAATCAAATACTGCAGCCAAACCTTTGTAAAACCAGATTTTTGCAACTTTGGAGCACAGTTTGACAGTTTTGACGTTTTTGACAGTTGTCACGTGGTTTTAGAACACTATTTAGCTAGACGGTCACGTGACTACTGTCAAAATAACTGTCATAAATCCCAAAAACACGTTTTACATCGAATACTGCAGGAAAACTGTTCTAAAACCAGATTTTTGCAACTTTTGAGCACAATTTGACAGTTTTGACGTTTGTGACAGTTGCCACGTGGTTTTAGAACACTATTTAGCTAGACGGTCACGTGACTACTGTCAAAATAACTGTCATAAATCCCAAAAACACGTTTTACATCGAATACTGCAGGAAAACTGTTCTAAAACCAGATTTTTGCAACTTTTGAGCACAATTTGACAGTTTTGACGTTAGTGAGGATTTATGACAGTTATTTTGACAGTAGTCACGTGATTGTTTAAATAATCTATCTTCCACAACCACGTGATATCTGCAAATGTCTACTATTAGGGAGGTATAGCGTGAAAAACCCCAATATACGTCAAATAAGCAGTGTCAACTTTGACAGCTAATAACTCGGTTATTTTGACAGTTACAGAGTTCTAGTTTGGACCACTGTGTAGCCCTTGAAATTTTGTATAAATCCCCTATTAAAATTTCACATTCACAATTAGGGAGTTAATGCATACAAAACTCTCAAAAACTGTTAACCCAAAAATTTTTAAAAACTATAATTCAAAGAACCACCCTGTATAAACGGGGCGGGATAGAAAGCTGAAATTTGTCACCCTGTAGAGAGTAAAGCGCGTTTTACTTGCGTACCTAGTTTCGTCCAGATCGGTTCATCAGGAGCCGTCAGAATGGCAGCTATTTAAAACGACGGTAGGCTGATGCAGTTGAATTAGTCGAATGGGGTTTTTCGCGCACTGGAAGCAAAATAGCGTTACGGTAACTTAACGACAAAGGCAAACACTCCCTAAATGGGCGTATTATGCATAAATAACGGCCGTTAACTAACTGAACTTGAACAGAGGCCAGGTAGAAATTGAAAAGTCGTTCGAGCAAGTTATCACGGTAATTATCGTGCATTTTTCCGGCCTGTTGTTTTATTATAGGCCTACTATCGGTATTTATGCGTTTTTGATAAACAAACAACACTTACCGGCCTGATTTGAGGCCGCTGGACTAACAGATGGCGTGAATGCGGTTAATTCAATTTTTTTAAAAAAAATTAGTAAAATCGATAATTCCTAACCTCACTTAACCTAACATTAATACAGGGTGTGACCGACAGGGTTTTTGCACCGAAAAAACACCGAATTTAGGGTCATAACCTCAAAAAAATTACCATTGAAGACAATTACCATTTTCTTGACAATTTCAAAAATTACCATTTTCTTGACAATTTTTTTTTGGGGCAAACGGTAAGAGATATGGAAAATCTGACCTTACCGGCGTGTTGGGGGGAAAAAACTACCCCGGGAAAGTAGTTTTGACTTTTTCCCTCTTGTGACTGGCGTCACCTGGTGGGGAGGAAAGGAAACTACGATTTTGCAGCACTTTTTTCGCGATTTGACCAGGTTTTTCTCGAATATCTCCCTGAGGAGGCCCTTTAGGGCAAAAGTGCTTTAACGCACTCTTGTACAGGATGAAATTCCCTACAACTTTGTTTATTTACGCTTTTTTGATATTTTTCCTAATAACCGAGTTACGATTGGTTGAACTGGTTTAGGGTGTTTTAAAACGCTGTTATCAGTGGGAAAAAAAGTCGAATATCTCGAAAACGGTTAGAGTTAGGGAAAATTTGTAAGGGACCAAAAATGTTTAGAATGACTTTCTGCACCCAACTGGCTAGGTTTACACCAATTTAGTAATTGTGTAAACGCGCTCACAACTAGCAGAACTTAAGTTCCAAATTTAACTGTTTTTTGAACACCCTGTATATGTCTAATCGTGTTGCGGGTTGCACGAGGAGAAAGAGCAGTTCAAGACGAACATTTTGAGCTATTTACGGTCGCTGGAACTCAAAAAATGGCGGAGATACGAAATTTTCAAAATTTCGATAAAAATTTTCAAAAAAAATTCAAAAAAGTCGAATATCTCGAAAACGGTTAGAGTTACGGAAATTTTGAAAGAGACCAAAAATGCTCAGAACGACATTCTGCACCCAACTGGCTAGGTTTACATCCACTTAAAATTGCGTAAACGCGCTCACAACTAGCAGAACTTAAGTTCCAAATTTAACTGTTTTTTGTACACCCTGTATATGTCTAATCGTGTTGCGGTTACCACGAGGTGAAAGAGCAGTTCAAGACGAACATTTTAAGCTTTTTACGGTCGCTGAAACCCAATAAATGACGAAGATACGAAATTTTCAAAATTTTGATGTAAATTTCCAAAAAAAAGTCAAAAAAGTCGAATATCTCGGAAACGGTTAGAGTTACGGAAATTTTGTAAGAGACCAAAAATGTTCAGATCGACTTTCTGCATCCAACTGACTGGGTTTACATCCACTTAAAATTGTGTAAACGCGCTCACAACTAGCAGAACTTAAGTTCCAAATTTAACTGTTTTTTGTACACCCTGTATATGTCTAATCGTGTTGCGGTTAGCACGAGGTGAAAGAGCAGTTCAAGACGAACATTTTGAGCTTTTTACGGTCGAAAAAACCCAAAAAATGGCGGAGATACGAAATTTTCAAAATTTCGATGTAAATTTCCAAAAAAAAGTCAAAAAAGTCGAATATCTCGGAAACGGTTAGAGTTACGGAAATTTTGTAAGAGACCAAAAATGTTCAGAACGACTTTCTGCACCCAACTGGCTAGGTTTACATCCACTTAAAATTGTGTAAACGCGCTCACAACTAGCAGAACTTAAGTTCCAAATTTGACTGTTTTTTGTACACCCTGTATATGTCTAATCGTGTTTCGGGTAGCAGGAGGTAAAAGATCAGTTTAAAACCAATATTTTGAGATTTTTACGGTCGCTAAAACCCTAAAAATGGCGGAGATACGGAATTTTCAAAATTTGGATGGAAATTTCCAAAAAAATTCAAAAATTTCGAATATCTCGGAAACGGTTAGAGTTACGGAAATTTTGTAAGAGACCAAAAATGTTCAGAACGGCTTTCTGCACCCAACTGGCTGGGTTTACACCAATTTAGTACTGTGTAAACGCGCTCACAACTAGCAGAACTTAAGTTCCAAAATTAACTATTTTTTGTGTGTTTTTCGAACACCCTGTATACGTCTAATCGTGTTACGGTTGATACGAGGAGAAAAAGCAGTTCAAGACGAACATTTTAAGCTTTTTACGGTCGCTGAAACCCAATAAATGACGAAGATACAAAATTTTCAAAATTTTGATGTAAATTTCCAAAAAAAAGTCAAAAAAGTCGAATATCTCGGAAACGGTTAGAGTTACGGAAATTTTGTAAGAGACCAAAAATGTTCAGAACAACTTTCTGCACCCAACTGGCTGGGTTTACATCCACTTAAAATTGTGTAAACGCGCTCACAACTAGCAGAACTTAAGTTCCAAATTTAACTGTTTTTTTGAACACCCTGTATATGTCTAATCGTGTTGCGGTTAGCACGAGGTAAAAGGGCAGTTCAAGACGAACATTTTGAGCTTTTTACGGTCGCTGAAACCCTAAAAATGGCGGAGATACGGAATTTTCAAAATTTTGATGTAAATTTCCAAAAAAAAGTCAAAAAAGTCGAATATCTCGGAAACGGTTAGAGTTACGGAAATTTTTCAAGATACCAAAAATGTTCAGAACTGCTTTCTGCACCCAACTGAAAAAAAAAAATGGCCGAAATCACGACCTGATCAGAAAAACAACTCGATAACCTAAAAAAAATCGACTGAGGAAGACAGTTTTGGCAAAAAAAAAGACAATTTTGCTCTCGTTTTGCTGTTGCGGTCGAATATTCATTTGGATTTTGTTCGATTTTAATGCGTTTTTGCGGGAAAAAGGCGCATTCGATGTTTCATTTCAAAGTGCGGTCAGAATGTTCCCGAAATTGAAGGCAATTTACCCCCCCTTCCCCTGGAAAATCGTCGAAAATGAAAAATCACCGAAAATTGGCCAGAAAAACTGTCGATTCGACTCGTCTGTTGGTTTTGCCTTCGAGATTGCAATATCAATCGCAAATACTGCGAGAAAACCGGTTTTTGGGGTGTTTACCACAAAAAATCGAGTGGAACAAGTTCAATCGAGCGTAACTCGGTTATTTGGACGAATATGAGAAAAGTGCAATTAGGGAAAGTTGTAGGGAATTTCATTCTCTACAAGATTGTATTCAGGTGCTTTTTCCCTAAAGGCCGCGTTAGGGAGATATTGCCGAAAAACTGTGTCAAAAAATGAGATTTTTTCAAAAAATGTACTAGCAACTTTGACGCCCTCTAGCGGCGTTATTTGTACTTAACCACACGATTTTAGGACATTTTTGGAAAGCTGAAATCTGCTCTACAAAACTGTTTATTTGTAATTTTGACGTATCTGTCAAAATAACCGATTTACAGCCAGTTGAAGTGAGGTGGCAACATGTTTAAATTTACGATTTTTTCAAAAAATGTACGAGCAACTTTGACGCCCTCTAGCGGCGTTATTTGTACTTAAACCACACGATTTTAGGACATTTTTGGAAAGCTTGAAATCTGCTCTACAAAACTGTTTATTTGTCATTTTGACGTATCTGTCAAAATAACCGAGCTACAGCCAGTTGAAGTGAGCTGGCAACATGTTCAAATTTGAGATTTTTCCAAAAAATGTACGAGCAACTTTGACGCCCTCTAGCGGCGTTATTTGTACTTAAACCACACGATTTTAGGACATTTTTGGAAAGCCTGAAATCTGCTCTACAAAACTGTTTATTTGTCATTTTGACGTATCTGTCAAAATAACCGAGTTACAGCCAGTTGAAGTGAGGTGGCAACATGTTCAAATTTGAGATTTTTCCTTAAAAAAATGTACGAGCAACTTTGACGCCCTCTAGCGGCGTTATTTGTACTTAAACCACACGATTTTAGGACATTTTTGGAAAGCTTGAAATCTGCTCTACAAAACTGTTTATTTGTCATTTTGACGTATCTGTCAAAATAACCGATTTACAGCCGGTTGAAGCGAGGTGACAACCACCAATTTGTTTCGTTCTCGTTCAGTGTTAACTTTTGACATTTTTTTGACAGAGTTGTAGGAAAGTGACAGCTGCCAAATTTTGCACACTTATTTTGACAGGTCCAGTTGACAACTGTCAAAAATTTTACCCCAATTAATCTACCACTTTCTGAGATATGGATAGTTATACCAGATGCTGGGAAAAATTTACATTACTTATTCTAGAACAGTAATTTTTTTAAAAAATTCCTGTGGCGCTTGCGCGCCTTTGACACCTGTCAAATTTGACACAAAAACTGTCATATGTCAGATTGACAGATGTCAAAAATGTCAACTTGATCAAAGCAACAGCTTTTTTAAATTTTAACACAAATTTTGACTTTTTAAAACTTGATTGGTTGATCTAGCTTTGACGCCCCCTAGCGGCGTTATCTTGACAGTTACACCATTTTCCGCCAAATACTTTCTGAAAGCCTACAGTCCGCTCTATCTGTCAGTTTATGTGTCATTTTGACGTATCTGTCAAAATAACCGAGTTACCGAGGTTTGAAGCCCACTTTAAGGTTTTAAGTAGTAATCGATCGTTTGGATCGCAAAAACGGATCACCCGGTATTAATTTATGTATGCGGGCCATCTTCAGGGAACTCCTTCAGCGGTTACAACCGCCATTTTGCTGAAATTGCTATTTATAATTTAGTAATTAATTAATTCCGCCTTATTAATGTGCTGACCTGGCCGGCCACGCCCAAACACTCTGTATAAGATCTTTATTTTTAATTAAAAAAATGGGAAATTCTCGGAATTTATAGCGGAAAGTCCGTTTTACTCGCAAACCAAGTTTCGTCACGATCGGATCATCAGGAACAAAGATACAGAGTGTACAATTTAAATATTTCAAACATTTTTCACAAAACGGTTTATTTTGTTAATTTTGACAGATACGTCAAAATGACAGATAAACAGTTTTGTAGAGCAGATTTCAAGCTTTCCAAAAATGTCCTAAAATCGTGTGGTTTAAGTACAAATAACGCCGCTAGAGGGCGTCAAAGTTGCTCGTACATTTTTTGGAAAAATCTCAAATTTAAACATGTTGCCACCTCACTTCAACTGGCTGTAGCTCGGTTACTTTGACAGATACGTCAAAATGACAAATAAACAGTTTTGTAGAGCAGATTTCAAGCTTTCCAAAAATGTCCTAAAATCATGTGGTTTAAGTACAAATAACGCCGCTAGAGCGCGTCAAAGTTGCTCGTACATTTTTGGGAAAAATCTAAAATTTAAACATGTTGCCACTTCACTACAACTGGCTGTAGCATGGTTACTTTGACAGATACGTCAAAATGACAAATAAACAGTTTTGTAGAGCAGATTTCAAGCTTTCCGAAAATGTCCTAAAATCATGCGATTTAAGTACAAATAACGCCTCTAGAGGGCATCAAACTTTCTAATACATTTTTTGGAAAAACCTCAAATTTAAACATGTTGCCAGCTCGCTTCAACTGGCTGTAGCTCGGTTAGTTTGACAGATACGTCAAAATGACAAATAAACAGTTTTGTAGAGCAGATTTCAAGCTTTCCAAAAATGTCCTAAAATCGTGTGGTTTTAGTACGAATAACGCCGCTAGAGGGCGTCAAAGTTGCTCGTACATTTTTTGGGAAAAAGCATGGTTACTTTGACTCAAATTTAAACATGTTGCCAGGGCTCACTTCAACTGGCTGTAGCTTGGTTAGTTTGACAGATACGTCAAAATGACAAATAAACAGTTTTGTAGAGCAGATTTCAAGCTTTCCAAAAATGTCCTAAAATCATGTGGTTTAAGTACGAATAACGCCGCTAGAGGGCGTCAAAGTTGCTCGTACATTTTTTGGAAAAATCTCAAATTTAAACATGTTGCCAGCTCGCTTCAACTGGCTGTAGCTCGGTTACTTTGACAGATACGTCAAAATGACAGATAAACAGTTTTGTAGAGCAGATTTCAAGCTTTCCAAAAATGTCCTAAAATCGTGTGGTTTAAGTACAAATAACGCCGCTAGAGGGCGTCAAAGTTGCTCGTACATTTTTTGGAAAAATCTCAAATTTAAACATGTTGCCAGCTCGCTACAACTGGCTGTAGTTTGGTTAGTTTGACAGATACGTCAAAATGACAAATAAACAGTTTTGTAGAGCAGATTTCAAGCTTTCCAAAAATGTCCTAAAATCGTGTGGTTTAAGTACAAATAACGCCGCTAGAGCGCGTCAAAGTTGCTCATTTTTTGGAAAAAATCTCAAATTTAAACATGTTGCCAGCTCACTTCAACTGGCTGTAGCATGGTTACTTTGACAGATACGTCAAAATGACAAATAAACAGTTTTGTAGAGCAGATTTCAAGCTTTCCAAAAATGTCCTAAAATCGTGTGGTTTAAGTACAAATAACGCCGCTAGAGGGCGTCAAAGTTGCTCGTACATTTTTTGGAAAAATCTCAAATTTAAACATGTTGCCACCTCACTTCAACTGGCTGTAGCTCGGTTACTTTGACAGATACGTCAAAATGACAAATAAACAGTTTTGTAGAGCAGATTTCAAGCTTTCCAAAAATGTCCTAAAATCGGGTGGTTTAAGTACAAATAACGCCGCTAGAGGGCGTCAAAGTTGCTCGTACATTTTTTGGAAAAACCTCAAATTTAAACATGTTGCCACCTCACTTCAACTGGCTGTAGCTCGGTTACTTTGACAGATACGTCAAAATGACAAATAAACTGTTTTGTAGAGCAGATTTTCAAAGCTTTCCAAAAATGTCCTAAAATCAATGTGGTTTAAGTGCAAATAACGCCGCTAGAGGGCGTCAAAGTTGTTCGTACATTTTTTTAAAAAATCTCAAATTTGAACATGTTGCCACCTCACTTCAACCGGCTGTAACTCGGTTATTTTGACAGATACGTCAAAATGACAAATAAACAGTTTTGTAGAGCAGATTTCAAGCTTTCCGAAAATGTCCTAAAATCGTGTGGTTTTAGTACGAATAACGCCGCTAGAGGGCGTCAAAGTTGCTCGTACATTTTTTGGAAAAATCTCAAATTTAAACATGTTGCCATCTCGCTTCAACTGGCTGTAACTCAGTTACTTTGACAGATACGTCAAAATGACAAATAAACAGTTTTGTAGAGCAGATTTCAAGCTTTCCAAAAATGTCCTAAAATCATGTGGTTTAAGTACAAATAACGCCGCTAGAGGGCGTCAAAATTGCTCGTACATTTTTTGGAAAAAACTTCAAATTTAAACATGTTGCCACCTCACTTCAACTGGCTGTAAATCGGTTACTTTGACAGATACGTCAAAATGACAAATAAACAGTTTTGTAGAGCAGATTTCAAGCTTTCCAAAAATGTCCTAAAATCATGTGGTTTAAGTACAAATAACGCCGCTAGAGGGCGTCAAAGTTGCTCGTACATTTTTTGGAAAAATCTCAAA
Organism: Ips nitidus; assembly: GCA_018691245.2. Taxonomy (NCBI): domain Eukaryota; kingdom Metazoa; phylum Arthropoda; class Insecta; order Coleoptera; family Curculionidae; genus Ips; species Ips nitidus. The sequence continues at coordinate 9,056,081 of CM042797.1, read as the reverse complement.
TTTAAACATGTTGCCAGCTCGCTTCAACTGGCTGTAGATCGGTTACTTTGACAGATACGTCAAAATGACAAATAAACAGTTTTGTAGAGCAGATTTCAAGCTTTCCAAAAATGTCCTAAAATCATGTGGTTTAAGTACAAATAACGCCGCTAGAGGGCGTCAAAGTTCCTCGTACATTTTTAGTACAAATCTCTGACAGTTTTCACTTTGACAGCCCATAACTCGGTTAATTTGACAGTTACAGGGTGGCGCAATATATCAATTTGTAGCTCTTTGATCCTCTTTTAATCACCCTATATACGGTTTACGGCGGGTGGCAAATAACCGAGTTATTTGCGTTATTGTTGTTGAGCGTGACGTCATCGCAATTTGCTTCGATTCCCACTGTACCAGCGGTTCGATTCTGGTTCAGGGCGTGGTCCGCACCTTTCCATTTCAGTCTGCGTACCTCGATTAATATTAAGTTGTTTTCGGTTCGATCGATATTTAAATTAAATAGCAATAATCGTAATTTTTCATTACCCTGTATATTTACACCGGGTGACATTTCCAGATCACGTCGCTAACGTAATTTAATCTAGGATTGTCGAACCGGTCTCCGAATGACGGAAAAGTGGAGATTTCGCAACGGCACAGTGGTCAAAACACCGGAAAAATGGCCAAAAACTGTCATTCAATTAAACTTGACTAAAATGTTTTAACATTTTTTTAGTGACAGTTGTAGACAAGTGACAGCTGTCAAATTTCACTCAGTTACTGTCAAAAGTTCGATTGACAGCTGTCAAAAATTTCAACTTGATCGGCCAAGCAGTTTCCGAGATATCGTCCATTAAACGTTCCCAGTGTGTGATTTGTTGATATTTACGTTAAAACAGCTGTAAAAGGCAATTTTTGACAGTTGTAGACAAGTGACAGCTGTCAAATTTCACTCAGTTACTGTCAAAGGTTTGGTTTTGACAGCTGTCAAAAATTTCAACTTGATCGGCCAAGCAGTTTCCGAGATATCGTCCATTAAACGTTCCCAGTGTGTGATTGGTTAATATTTATGTGAAAACAGTTGTAAAAGACAATTTTTGACAGTTGTAGACAAGTGACAGCTGTCAAATTTCACTCAGTTCCTGTCAAAGGTTTGGTTTTGACAGCTGTCAAAAATTTCAACTTGATCGGCCAAGCAGTTTCCGAGATATCGTCCATTAAACGTTCCCAGTGTGTGATTGGTTTAATATTTATGTGAAAACAGCTGTAAAAGACAATTTTTGACAGTTGTAGACAAGTGACAGCTGTCAAATTTCACTCAGTTCCTGTCAAAGGTTTGGTTTTGACAGCTGTCAAAAATGTCAACTTGATCGGCCAAGCAGTTTCCGAGATATCGTCCATTAAACGTTCCCAGTGTGTGATTTGTTGATATTTACGTTAAAACAGCTGTAAAAGGCAATTTTTGACAGTTGTAAACAAGTGACAGCTGTCAAATTTCACTCAGTTACTGTCAAAGGTTCGGTTTTGACAGCTGTCAAAAAGTCAACTTGATCGGCCAAGCAGTTTCCGAGATATCGTCCATTAAACGTTCCCAGTGTGTGAAATGTTGATATTTATGTGAAAACAGCTGTAAACGGCAATTTTTGACAGTTGTAAACAAGTGACAGCTGTCAAATTTCACTCAGTTACTGTCAAAGGTTAGATTGACAGCTGTCAAAAATGTCAACTTGATCGGCCAGGTAGTTTCCGAGATATCATCGATTAAACGTTCCCAGTGTGTGAAATGTTGATATTTATGTGAAAACAGCTGTAAAAGACAATTTTTGACAGTTGTAGACAAGTGACAGCTGTCAAATTTCACTCAGTTACTGTCAAATCAATTTCTAATAAGATATCAGCGGCAAAACTGTCAAAAAACCGCTCCCATGAAGCTATAAAGTGCATTTTACTTTGAGTACCAAAAAATCGAAATTTTTACATTGATAGCTCTTTTGACGCACAATTTGACAGTTTTGACGTAACTGACAGATGTCACGTGACACCAGGACACTGTTCGCCATGATGCCTACGTCACAACTGTCAAAATCCGCTCCCATGAAGCTATAAAGTCCATTTTAGCGTTGGTGGAAACCAAAACGACGGTAGGCTGATGCAATATACCAGTCGAATCTGTTTTTCTGTCTTTAGAAATTTAGTTATAAATTTTTCACGGTCAAACGGTAAAAAATGTTATATTTTCTAAAAGTTGCATGCACAGTAAAAATTTGACACTCCTAACTCAAACCGTTTTCGAGATATTCGAGAAAATGTCTGAAAAACATTAATCCACTTTGGCGCCTTCTAGCGGCCAAACGGTGCAACTTAGCCGCGCCCGCTTAACGTCACGTGATAGCCCCATTCATTAGCTTTCTTTTGTTATACGGTGCGTTTATACAGAGTGTTTGAAATAAATGAGTTATTAACGATTTAAGGGGAGAATGCACTGAAAATTAGCCCAAAATGACTGGTTCTCTTGGCCTACTACATTAAGTGCCGCCATATTGGATTTCAACCTGTCAAAATCACTATTTTGAGTAATTTTGATATGAGGAACACGAATCTGATGTTTATTTTGCTTTTAAAGGCACCGTTTCGGAACTAACCTCAAAAAAATGGCATTTTTGTTATTTTTTGACAGTTTTCCGGGCGTGGCACCCTTAAAAAATGACATTTTGACAAATGACACTTTACGTCACGTTTTTACCCTTCTGCCAAAGGCATTTGGGCAGTCAAAATGAATTTTCAAAATTCAATTTTTTTTCCGAAAATTTGACGGGGAGACCCCTTGAAAAATGTCAAGAAAACTAGTTTTTGATTTTTCCCCGCCAAACAATACGTTTTTCGAAAAAAGTGCATATTAAGGAAAAGTTGCGTTTTACTGCGGAGCATCCATGGTAATAATTTGACACCTCTAACTTACTTAGTTTCTGAGATATTTACAAAAATGTTGCTTAAAAAATGATCAACTTTAACGCCCTCTAGTGGCCAAACGGGGCAACCTAGCTGCGCCCGCTCAACGTCACGTGATAGCCCCATTCATTAGCTATCTACGATCATCTGACGTGTTTTCACAGAAAGTTTGAAATAAGCGAGTTATGGACGATTTTTTGGAAAAGTGCACCGAAATTTTGTCGAAATGAAGCTTTTTCCTGGCCCACTATACTGACCGCGGCCATATTGGATTTCAACCTGTCAAAATGACTTTTTCCACTAAACTTGACCTGGGGAACACGAATTTAATGTCGGTTTTGCTCTCACTACCGCCATTACGTCACAACTGTCAAAAAACCGCTCCCATGAAGCTATAAGTCCATTTTAGCGTTAGTGGAAACCAAAACGACGGTAGGCTGATGCAATATACCAGTCGAATGTGTTTTTCTGCATTTTAAAACTGGATTTCATAATTTTGAGAGTAATTATGCGACTATTTCAACAGTTTTTAGTATTATTAATCTCAAACGCCCAACTCGAACCGTTTTGGAGATATTTAGGAAAGTGTCCGAAAAAAGTTTGTCAACTTTGACGCCCTCTAGCGGCCAAACGAGGCAACCTAGCCGCGCCCGCTCAACGTCACGTGATAGCCCCATTCACTAGCTATCTACGATCATCTGACATGTTTTTACAGAAAGTTTGAAATAAGCGAGTTATGGACGATTTTTTGGAAAAGTGCACTGAAATTTTGTCGAAATGAAGCTTTTTCCTGGCCTACTATACTGACCGCGGCCATATTGGATTTCAACCTGCCAAAGTGGCCATTTTGATTAATTTCAGTCTGAAAAACCCGAATTTCGTGTTCGTTTTGCTCTAAGTGCCACCGTTTCGGACATAACCTCAAAAAAATGGCATTTTTGTTATTTTTTTACAGTTTTCACGGGCGTGGCACCCTTAAAAAATGACATTTTGACAAATGACACTTTACGTCACGTTTTTACCCTTCTGCCAAAGGCTATTAGGCAGTCAAAATGAATTTTCAAAATTCAAATTTTTTTCCGAAAATTTGACGGGGAGACCCCTTGAAAAATGTCAAGAAAACTAGTTTTTGATTTTTCCCCGCCAAACAGTACGTTTTCCGAAAAAAGTGTATATTAAGGAAAAGTTGCGTTTTACTGCGGAGCATCCATGGTAATAATTTGACACCTCTAACTTACGCAGTTTCTGAGATATTTACAAAAATGTTGCTTAAAAAATTATCAACTTTGACGCCCTCTAGCGGCCAAACGGGGCAACGTAGCCGCGCCCGCTCAACGTCACGTGATAGCCCCATTCACTAGCTATCTACGATCATCTGACGTGTTTTTACAGAAAGTTTGAAATAAGCGAGTTATGGACGATTTTTTGGAAAAGTGCACCGAAATTTTGTCGAAATGAAGCTTTTTCCTGGCCCACTATACCGACCGCGGCCATATTGGATTTCAACGTGTCAAAATGACTTTTTCTACCAAACTTGACCTGAGGAACACGAATTTAATGTCGGTTTTGCTCTAACTACCGCCATTACGTCACAACTGTCAAAAAACCGCTCCCATGAAGCTATAAGTCCATTTTACCGTTAGTGGAAACCAAAACGACGGTAGGCTGATGCAATATACCAGTCGAATGTATTTTTCTGCATTTTAAAACTGGATTTCATAATTTTGAGAGTAATTATGCGATTATTTCAACAGTTTTTAGTATTATTAATCTCAAACCCCAACTCGAACCGTGTTGGAGATATTTAGGAAAGTGTCCGAAAAAAGTCAATCAACTTTGACGCCCTCTAGCGGCCAAACGAGGCAACCTAGCCGCGCCCGCTCAACGTCACGTGATAGCCCCATTCATTAGCTTTCTACGTTCATATCTGACATGTTTTTTTACAGAGTGTTTGAAATAAATGAGTTATTAACGATTTAAGGGGAGAATGCACTGAAAATTAGCCCAAAATGACTGGTTCTCTTGGCCTACTACATTAAGTGCCGCCATATTGGATTTCAACCTGTCAAAATCACTATTTTGAGTAATTTTGATATGAGGAACACGAATCTGATGTTTATTTTGCTTTTAAAGGCACCGTTTCGAAACTAACCTCAAAAAAATGGCATTTTTGTTATTTTTTGACAGTTTTCAGGGCGTGGCACCCTTAAAAAATGACATTTTGACAAATGACACTTTACGTCACGTTTTTACCCTTCTGCCAAAGGCATTTGGGCAGTCAAAATGAATTTTCAAAATTCAAATTTTTTTCCGAAAATTTGACGGGGAGACCCCTTGAAAAATGTCAAGAAAACTAGTTTTTGATTTTTCCCCGCCAAACAGTACGTTTTCCGAAAAAAGTGTATATCTAGGAAAAGTTGCGTTTTATTGCGGAGCATCCATGATAATAATTTGACACCTCCAACTTGCGCAGTTTTCGAGATATTTACGAAAATGTTGCTTAAAAAATGGTCAACTTTGACGCTCTCTAGCGGCCAAACGGTTTCCACTTTGACAGTCAATAACTCGGTTATTTTGACAGCTAGAGAGGTCTAGTTTGGACCACTGTGTAGCTCTTGAAATCCTCTTTTGACCACCCTGTATAGTGGTTTTTCCTAAAATGTTAAATAACCGAGTTATTTTCACACAAAAGTTATTGAAGTGTGAAAGTGACAGTTTCCACTTTGACAGCCAATAACTCGGTTATTTTGACAGCTAGAGAGGTCTAGTTTGGACCAGTTTAAAGCCCTTGAAATCCTCTTTTGACCACCGGGTATACGCGGTCGCTGTCACGTGATTTTACCGGCAATTTTCGCAAATTTAGTCGCTCGCGCAATTATACCAAAAACCGACTGGAACGGGAAAAAAGCGATTTTTTCAATTCGGCAACCAACAACAGTTCGTCAATTCCCTGTTGGGCTATCAGGGAGAGGAAATTCAGGCCGCGTTTGAATAATTAGCTCCTGCCTCGACCGTTTTTATTTCACAAATAAATTATGGACCTTCCCCTCCCCCCTTACTTCGCCCCCCCCCCTTCCCCTACATTCGGTCCCTTTTACACCCCCCCCGCCCCCCTCATATGCACGTCGCTGGCCGCTGGCGGAGATAATTTCCCTCAATGCAAAAAAATTTGCATTTTAAATTTTCCTGTTTATTGCCCCACTATGTATAGGTTGAGGGTGGTTTGACAAAAATTTGGACGTTTCCGGTTTTTGACAATTTTTCGCGGCCGCACGGTGCATAGTAGGCCGAACGCGTACATAACCTAAAAGTTGCGTCTCGCCGAGCTGCGTGCGTGGTAAAAATTTCAAATTTCTATCTCTCACCGTTTTCGAGATACGGAGGAAAAACCGCTGAACTACCGCGAGTGTCAAAGTCAACTGAATTGCCACTTTATAGCTTTATGAGTGTCATTTTGACAGTTGTCACATTTGATTCGTTTGTTTTACACGCATTTTGAACTGTCATAAAAGTGACAAGTGTCAAAACCACTCCCATGAAGCTATAAAACAACAAAACAGACTTCAAAAATTGTAAATGTGTAACGGTCAACTGAATTGCACTTTATAGCTTTATGAGTGTCATTTTGACAGTTGTGACACTTAAGTTCATTGTTTTGCACGTATTTTGAACTGTCATAAAGGTGACAACTGTCAAAATCGGTACAATAAAGCTATAAAGCAACAAAACACACTTTAAAATATGTAAATGTGTAAAAGTCAACTGAATTGCACTTTATAGCTTTATGAGTGACATTTTGACAGTTGTGACATTTAAGTTGATTGTTTTTCACGTATTTTGAACTGTCATAAAGGTGACAACTGTCAAAATCGGTACAATAAAGCTACAAAACAACAAAATGCACTTTAAAAATTGTAAATGTGTAAAGGACAACTGAATTGCACTTTATAGCTTTATGAGTGGCATTTTGACAGTTGTGACATTTGAGTTGATTGTTTTACACGTATTTTGAACTGTCATAAAGGTGACAACTGTCAAAATCGGTACAATAAAGCTATAAAACAACAAAACACACTTTAAAAAATGTAAATGTGTAAAGGTCAACTGAATTGCACTTTATAGCTTTATGAGTGACATTTTGACAGTTGTGACATTTAAGTTGATTGTTTTACACGTATTTTGAACTGTCATAAAGGTGACAACTGTCAAAATCGGTACAATAAAGCTACAAAACAACAAAATGCACTTTAAAAAATGTAAATGTGTAAAGGTCAACTGAATTGCACTTTATAGCTTTATGAGTGACATTTTGACAGTTGTGACATTTAAGTTGATTGTTTTACACGTATTTTGAACTGTCATAAAGGTGACAACTGTCAAAATCGGTACAATAAAGCTATAAAGCAACAAAACACACTTTAAAAAATGTAAATGTGTAAAAGTCAACTGAATTGCACTTTATAGCTTTATGAGTGGCATTTTGACAGTTGTGACATTTAAGTTGATTGTTTTACACGTATTTTGAACTGTCATAAAAGTGACAACTGTCAAAATCGGTACAATAAAGCTATAAAACAACAAAACAGACTTTAAAAATTGTAAATGTGTAAAAGTCAACTGAATTGCACTTTATAGCTTTATGAGTGGCATTTTGACAGTTGTGACATTTGAGTTGACTGTTTTACACGTATTTTAGACTGTCATAAAGGTGACAACTGTCAAAATCGGTACAATAAAGCTACAAAACAACAAAATGCACTTTAAAAAATGTAAATGTGTAAAGGTCAACTGAATTGCACTTTATAGCTTTATGAGTGACATTTTGACAGTTGTGACATTTAAGTTGATTGTTTTACACGTATTTTGAACTGTCATAAAGGTGACAACTGTCAAAATCGGTACAATAAAGCTATAAAACAACAAAACACACTTTAAAAATTGTAAATGTGTAAAGGACAACTGAATTGTACTTTATAGCTTTATGAGTGGCATTTTGACAGTTGTGACATTTGAGTTGATTGTTTTACACGTATTTTGAACTGTCATTAAGGTGACAACTGTCAAAATCGGTACAATAAAGCTATAAAACAACAAAACACACTTTAAAAAATGTAAATGTGTAAAGGTCAACTGAATTGCACTTTATAGCTTTATGAGTGACATTTTGACAGTTGTGACATTTGTGTTGATTGTTTTACACGTATTTTGAACTGTCATAATGGTGACAACTGTCAAAATCGGTACAATAAAGCTACAAAACAACAAAATGCACTTTAAAAAATGTAAATGTGTAAAGGTCAACTGAATTGCACTTTATAGCTTTATGAGTGACATTTTGACAGTTGTGACATTTAAGTTGATTGTTTTACACGTATTTTGAACTGTCATAAAGGTGACAACTGTCAAAATCGGTACAATAAAGCTACAAAACAACAAAATGCACTTTAAAAAATGTAAATGTGTAAAGGTCAACTGAATTGCACTTTATAGCTTTATGAGTGACATTTTGACAGTTGTGACATTTAAGTTGATTGTTTTACACGTATTTTGAACTGTCATAAAGGTGACAACTGTCAAAATCGGTACAATAAAGCTATAAAGCAACAAAACACACTTTAAAAAATGTAAATGTGTAAAAGTCAACTGAATTGCACTTTATAGCTTTATGAGTGGCATTTTGACAGTTGTGACATTTAAGTTGATTGTTTTACACGTATTTTGAACTGTCATAAAAGTGACAACTGTTAAAATCGGTACAATAAAGCTATAAAACAACAAAACAGACTTTAAAAATTGCAAATGTGTAAAGGTCAACTGGATTGCACTTTATAGCTTTATGAGTGACATTTTGACAGTTGTGACACTTAAGTTCATTGTTTTACACGTATTTTGAACTGTCATAAAGGTGACAACTGTCAAAATCGGTACAATAAAGCTATAAAGCAACAAAACACACTTTAAAAAATGTAAATGTGTAAAGGTCAACTGAATTGCACTTTATAGCTTTATGAGTGGCATTTTGACAGTTGTGACACTTAAGTTCATTGTTTTACACGTATTTTGAACTGTCATAAAGGTGACAACTGTCAAAATCGGTACAATAAAGCTATAAAGCAACAAAACAGACTTAAAAAATTGTAAATGTGTAAAAGTCAACTGAATTGCACTTTATAGCTTTATGAGTGACATTTTGACAGTTGTGACATTTAGACAGTGTGTTTTACACGTATTTTGAACTGTCATCAAAGTGACAACTGTCAAAATCGGTACAATAAAGCTATAAAACAAGAAAACAGACTTAAAAAATTGTAAATGTGTAAAGGTCAACTGAATTGCACTTTATAGCTTTATGAGTGTCATTTTGACAGTTGTCACATTTGATTCGTTTGTTTTCCACGTATTTTAAACTGTTTTCAAAGTGACAACTGTCAAAATCGGTACAATAAAGCTATAAAACAACAAAACACACTTTAAAAAATGTAAATGTGTAATGGTCAACTGAATTGCACTTTATAGCTTTATGAGTGGCATTTTGACAGTTGTCACATTTGATTCGTTTGTTTTACACCTATTTTGAACTGTCATAAACGTGACAACTGTCAAAATCGGTACAATAAAGCTATAAAACAAGAAAACAGACTAAAAAAATTGTAAATGTGTAAAGGTCAACTGAATTGCACTTTATAGCTTTATGAGTGACATTTTGACAGTTGTGACATTTAGACAGTGTGTTTTACACGTATTTTGAACTGTCATCAAAGTGACAACTGTCAAAATCGGTACAATAAAGCTACAAAACAAGAAAACAGACTTTAAAAAATGTAAATGTGTAAAAGTCAACTTAATTGCACTTTATAGCTTTATGAGTGGCATTTTGACAGTTGTCACATTTTATTCGTTTGTTTTACACGTATTTTGAACTGTCATCAAAGTGACAACTGTCAAAATCGGTACAATAAAGCTATAAAACAACAAAACACACTTTAAAAATTGTAAATGTTTAAAGGTCAACTGAATTGCACTTTATAGCTTTATGAGTGACATTTTGACAGTTGTGACATTTAAGTTGATTGTTTTACACGTATTTTGAACTGTCATAAAAGTGACAACTGTCAAAATCGGTACAATAAAGCTATAAAGCAACAAAACAGACTTAAAAAAATGTAAATGTGTAAAAGTCAACTGAATTGCACTTTATAGCTTTATGAGTGGCATTTTGACAGTTGTCACATTTGATTCGTTTGTTTTACACGTATTTCGAACTGTCATAAAAGTGACAACTGTCAAAATTTATCCCATAAAGCTATAAAACAACGAAATATACTTGACAGAAAAGTAAATTCGAACAAAATGCCAAGTTTGTTGCTCAATATCTCAGAAACTACTAATTTTAGCAAAAAATGCCTAACTTGCAAAAAGTTTCCTATTGGTCCATACAGTCACGTGACCTAGTTTGACTTTGATAGCTTTGACAGTTCGTGACGTATGCACTAAAACGTCACTGGGTAACTGTCACTATCTTAACTCAAACAAAATGTCAGTTTTCTGGACAAAATATCTCAGAAACTAGTAATTTTAGCGAAAAATGCCTAACTTGCAAAAAGTTTCCTATTGGTCCGTACAGTCACGTGACCTAGTTTGACTTTGACAGTTTGTGACGTAGGCGCTAAAACGTCACTGGGTATCTGTCACTGTCTTAATTCAAGCAAAGTGTCACTTTTCTGGTCGATATCTCAGAAACTAGTAATTTTAGCGAAAAATGCCTAACTTGCAAAAAGTTTCCTAGTGGGCCATTCAGTCACGTGACCGATTGGATTTGTGACATTTCTGACAGCTGACAGTCGAGATCGTCATTTTTCCGGGTCGACTCGCCCGGCAACTGTTCGGCGTTTGGCTGGTCGCGGGGAGGCCGTGGAAAAAAAGTGAATTTTTCTATCAATACCATTATCGACCAATCAGAATGCGGCAAATCGACTCGTTGGGCGTGCACAATTCGAATATAAAACCTTAATTAATATTTTAGGCATTTTATTTCGTATGCAAAAATAATAAAAAAAATATATACGCGCCTCGCATTATATTCGCGTTTTTTTTTCCTATATTTTGCATGTAAAATCCATTAATTTTTATTCGGAAACTGACTGAAAAAAAAAAAAAAACTAAATCTCTTTAATTATTCCATTAATAAAAAAACGAGGCATTTGGGAGAAAAATTCCGATATCAAATTGTATTTTTCGTTGTTAAATTAATAATTTAAAAAGAAAAATCGAATTTTTTTCATGGATTTGGTGTAGTTTTCGTCATTTTACCGGTTTCGGCCTGATCGGTTGNNATCGGGTTTGANCATACNCNANTCCANANGAAATTGAGTCACCTCGAGATNCGNTNCNNTTCGCAAGANCCNCNNNACAGGACCTGAACNTATCTGCCNCCACCANTCTNNANCCANTNAGGGTNGTATAGCTTNTTCCCGGAGTNATNTNAACGGTTCTCTGNNCANGTCACTCANAGCGNCGTANTGACANNNATNTGNTGGGGNCGANAAGAGAAATCTCGTGTATGTNATNNTGCGCNATTNATATAACGNTNTGGGAACGNTTGGGGNGAANTATNACTGTGTNTNGTANNCNTNTCCNTANCTATGTGCNCANCGCTGTACTTTNTCANCNGCGGANTNAGGTNTTNNAGGANTNCCTCGCAGCACNTCATTGTCATCTCCCCCNTGGCGANTNNNAANGAANTTTGCGCCCNACTNCTGGTGCTNNCGNTNNTACCTTAAGGCTCCACGAAGNATNGGTAANNANTACTATNAANNTCTGGGTTCNGACAGGACTAAAAAATTGCTCAAATTAAGGAGCGGAAATCTTGCATCTTTGTTCCATATCACTCTAGGAGCCTTGTCGCTTAAACAGTAATAATCTGCGTTAACACTGCCGTAGTTTTATCGACAGAAACAAAGAACGAACAGTGTTTTTTATATATTTTTCTACACGTAGGCCAAGCATCGCGATCGAAAAACGCAAAGTCTTTACCGATCCCCTTAATGACTTTTGAAAGCCAGTAGCCATAAAGCATCGCCTTTGCACATTGATACCTTCATGAATAGGTTTAATATACTAAAGGCGCCCATGGAATGCGGCTACTTGGGCGTATATGCACGCCCATAGTTTTTTTGCGACGTTGCCGCTTCTACGGGGACTCGTTTTTGGTGAATTAGAGTTTGTGCGATCGAAAGTGAATCGAAATGGCTTTCGAGATCGCGCAAAAAAATCGCATTTTTAAACTATTTCAAACATTTTTGACGTCATTTAAACATTTATAGATTATTCCGGAGATTTTAAGACAAATTTGAACATTTTGAGACCTTTCTGAACACTTCTGAACATTTCTGAACACTTTTCAGTATTTTTAGACTATTTTAAACATTGTTGCCGTCATTTAGACATTTCTAGATTGTTACAAACATTTTTAGACAATTTTGAACATTTCTAGACAAATTAGAACATTTTGAGATATTTCTGAACATTTTTAAGCATTTTTAGACTATTTCAAACATTGTTGACATAATTTAAACATTTCTAGATTATTCCGGATATTTTAAGACAAATTTGAACATTTTTGAGACAATTTTGAACATTTCTGAACGCTTTTCAGTATTTTTAGACAATTTCAAGCATTTTTGACGTCATTTAAACATTTCTATGTTGCTTCTAACATTTTAAGACAATTTTGAACATTTCTAGACAAATTTGAACATTTTGAGACATTTTTGAATATTCCTGAATACTTTTCAGTATTTTTAGACATTTTCAAGCATTTTCGACCTCAATTAAACATTTCTAGGTTGTTCCAAACGTTTTAAGACAATTTTGAACATTTCTAGACAAGTTTGAACATTTTGAGACATTTTTGAACATTTCTGAACACTTTTCAGTATTTTTAGACAATTTCAAGCATTTTTCACGTTATTTAAACATTTCTAGGTTGTTCCAAACATTTTAAGACAATTTTGAACATTTCTAGACAAATTTGAACATTTTGAGACATTTCTGAACACTTTTCAGCATTTTTGGACAATTTCAAACATTTTTGACGACAATTAAACATTTCTAGGTTGTTCCAAACGTTTTAAAACAATTTTGAACATTTCTAGACAAATTTGAACATTTTGAGACATTTCTGAACACTTTTCAGCATTTTTAGACAATTTCAAACATTTTCGACGTCAATAAGCATTTCTAGGTTGTTTCAAACATTTTAAGACAATTTTGAACATTTCTAGACAAATTTGAACATTTTGAGACATTTCTGAACACTTTTCAGCATTTTTAGACAATTTCAAACATTTTTGACGTCAATTAAGCATTTCTAGGTTGTTTCAAACATTTTAAGACAATTTTGAACATTTCTAGACAAATTTGAACATTTTGAGACATTTCTGAACACTTTTCAGCATTTTTAGACAATTTCAAACATTTTTGACGTCAATTAAACATTTCTAGGTTGTTCCAAACATTTTAAGACAATTTTGAACATTTCTAGACAAATTTGAAAATTTTGAGACATTTTTTAACATTTCTGAACACTTTTCAGTATTTTTAGACAATTTCAAACATTTTTGACGTCAATTAAGCATTTCTAGGTTGTTTCAAACATTTTAAGACAATTTTGAACATTTCTAGACAAATTTGAACATTTTGAGACATTTCTGAACACTTTTCAGCATTTTTAGACAATTTCAAACATTGTTGCCGTCAATTAAACATTTCTAGGTTGTTCCAAACGTTTTAAAACAATTTTGAACATTTCTAGACAAATTTGAACATTTTGAGACATTTCTGAACACTTTTCAGTATTTTTAAACAATTTCAAACATTTTTGACGACAATTAAACATTTCTAGGTTGTTTCAAACATTTTAAGACAATTTTGAACATTTCTAGACAAATTTGAACATTTTGAGACATTTCTGAACACTTTTCAGCATTTTTAGACAATTTCAAACATTTTTGACGTCAATTAAGCATTTCTAGGTTGATTCAAACATTTTAAGACAATTTTGAACATTTCTAGACAAATTTGAACATTTTGAGACATTTCTGAACACTTTTCAGCATTTTTAGACAATTTCAAACATTTTTGACGTCAATTAAGCATTTCTAGGTTGTTTCAAACATTTTAAGACAATTTTGAACATTTCTAGACAAATTTGAACATTTTGAGACATTTCTGAACACTTTTCAGCATTTTTTAGACAATTTCAAACATTTTTGACGTCAATTAAACATTTCTAGGTTGTTCCAAACATTTTCAGACAATTTTGAACATTTCTAGACAAATTTGAACATTTTGAGACATTTTTTAACATTTCTGAACACTTTTCAGTATTTTTAAACAATTTCAAGCATTTTTCACGTTATTTAAACATTTCTAGGTTGTTACAAACATTTTTAGACAATTTTGAACATTTCTTGACAAATTTGAAAATTTTGAGACATTTCTGAACACTTTTCAGCATTTTTAGACAATTTCAAACATTTTTGACGTCAATTAAACATTTCTAGGTTGTTACAAACATTTTAAGACAATTTTGAACATTTCTAGACAAATTTGAAAATTTTGAGACATTTCTGAACACTTTTCAGCATTTTTAGACAATTTCAAACATTTTTGACGTCAATTAAGCATTTCTAGGTTGTTTCAAACATTTTAAGACAATTTTGAACATTTCTAGACAAATTTGAACATTTTGAGACATTTCTGAACACTTTTCAGCATTTTTAGACAATTTCAAACATTTTTGACGTCAATTAAACATTTCTAGGTTGTTCCAAACATTTTAAGACAATTTTGAACATTTCTAGACAAATTTGAACATTTTGAGACATTTTTGAACATTTCTGAACACTTTTCAGTATTTTTAGACAATTTCAAGCATTTTTGACGTCATTTAAACATTTCTATGTTGCTTCTAACATTTTAAGATAATTTTGAACATTTTGAGACATTTCTGAACACTTTTCAGTATTTTTAGACAATTTCATACATTTTTGACACCAATTTAACATTTCTAGGTTGTTCCAAACGTTTTAAGACAATTTTGAACATGTCTAGACAAGTTTGAACATTTTGAGACATTTTTTAACATTTCTGAACACTTTTCAGTATTTTTAAACAATTTTCAAGCATTTTTCACGTTATTTAAACATTTCTAGGTTGTTATAAACATTTTAACCCAATTTTGAACATTTCTGAGACAATTTTAAACATTTCTAGACAAATTTGAACATTTTGAGACATTTTTGAAAATGTCTGAACACTTTTCAGCATTTTCAGACTATTTCAAACATTTTTGACGACAATTAAACATTTCCAGGTTGTTCCAAACGTTTTAAGACAATTTTGAACATTTCTAGACCAATTTTAACATTTTGAGACATTTTTGAACATTTCTGAACGCTTTTCAGCATTTTTAGACAATTTCAAACATTTTTGACGTCAATTAAACATTTCTAGGTTGTTCCAAACATTTTCAGACAATTTTGAACATTTCTAGACAAATTTGAACATTTTGAGACATTTTTTAACATTTCTGAACACTTTTCAGTATTTTTAAACAATTTCAAGCATTTTTCACGTTATTTAAACATTTCTAGGTTGTTACAAACATTTTTAGACAATTTTGAACATTTCTTGACAAATTTGAACATTTTTGAACATTTCCGAACACTTTTCAGCATTTTTAGACAAATTCAAAAATTTTTGACGTCAATTAAACATTTCTAGGTTGTTCCAAACGTTTTAAGACAATTTTGAACATTTCTCGACAAGTTTGAATATTTTGAGACATTTTTGAATATTTCTGAACACTTTTCAGTATTTTTAGACAATTTCAAGCATTTTTCACGTTATTTAAACATTTCTAGGTTGTTACAAACATTTTTAGACAATTTTGAACTCTACCGTTTTCGAGTTATTAACTAAAATAAGTCAGTATAAAGCAACAATTGACATTTAAAAGTTCAATGCAGTTTTTGGCCAATAACTCCTTTTCCCGACTAAATACGACAAAAAGTCAAATTAGCTTTCTGGAAGAGCATTAAATTCCCTATAAAACAGTTTTTTAACGACAATTTTAGCTCCTCAAATAAAGGAGATGTGAATTTTTAAAGTTGTTGGTATTTTTAATTGCCTCAAAGTTGCTTAACTGGATTTTTTTTGTTATTAGAGCCACTCAAATTTCAAACCTCTCTATTTCGGTTATTTTTGGGATATGGGGGAGTTTCGACCACTCAAAAGAACCGTTTTGAGCTCCTCTTTCCAGTGGTGTGAGGCAAAAAATTCTAACCCCAAAAATACGTACAGGGTGTGGCAAAAACTGGACACACGTTACTTTTCACTCACCCCCTGTATACTACCACCCGTTTTGGAGTTTTAAATTTACGTAGTTCGATTCAACGTTTCATAGGGAACATTTTTGGTTATTTTCACTTTTTTCGTAACTCTAACCGTTTTCGAGTTATTAACCAAAATAAGTTAGTACAAAACAAAAATTGACATTTAAAAGTTCAATGCAGTTTTTGGCCAATAACTCCTTTCCCCGACTAAATACGACAAAAAGTCAAATTAGCTTTCTTAAAGAGCATTAAATTCCCTATAAAACGTTTTTTTAATGACAATTTTAACTCTTCAAATAAAGGAGATATGAATTTTTAAATTTGTTGGTTTTTAATTGCCTCAAAGTTGCTTAACTGGATATTTTTTTGTCATTAGAGCCACTCAAATTTCAAACCTCTCTATTTCGGTTATTTTTTGGAGTTCGTAGTAGATTGATAAGTAAAAGTTCATATTTTTTTGGCTTGAAATGGAATAAATAAACTCTGGGGACAATTTACATATAAATTACCTGGACCAGTTTGCTCCTGTCCGCTTTTTTTATCGAGAAATTGCAGTTCTGCGTTTTGCGTGAAGCTGTACTGCAATTTTCCCGATTACGGTCCTGGTTTTCAACAGATCTTAACCAAACTTTTTCGGTACATTCCCCACGTCCTTGACTAGGTCTCAGTCCAAGAATCGCTCGAATATCTTGAACGGTTTCGGAGATATGAATTTTTAAAGTTGGTTGGTTTGTTTGCACGAGTTGCACAATTTGATTTTTTACACCCACTCAAATTTCAAATTTCTCTGTTTCGGTTATTTTTGGGATTTGGGGGAGTTTCGACCACTCAAAAGAACCGTTTTGAGCTCCTCTTTCCAGTGGTGTGCGGCAAAAAATTCTAACCCCAAAAATACGTACAGGGTGTGGCAAAAACTGGACACACGTTACTTTTCACTCACCCCCTGTATACTACCACTCGTTTTGGAGTTTTAAAGTTACGTAGGCCAATTCAGCGTTCCACGAGGAACATTTTTGGTTATTTGCACTTTTTTCGTAACTCTAACCGTTTTCGAGTTATTAACCAAAATAAGTTAGTACAAAACAAAAATTGACATTTAAAAGTTCAATGCAGTTTTTGACCAATAACTTCTTTCCCCGACTAAATACGACAAAAACTCAAATTAGCTTTCTTGAAGAGCATTAAATTCCCTATAAAACGTTTTTTTAACGACAATTTTAGCTCCTCAAATAAAGGAGATGTGAATTTTTAAAGTTGTTGGTATTTTAATTGCCTCAAAGTTGCTTAATAAGAATTTTTTTGTTATTAGAGCCACTCAAATTTCAATCCTCTCTGTTTCGGTTATTTTTGGGATTTGGGGGAGTTTCGACCACTCAAACGAACCGATTTGAGCTCCTCTTTCCAGTGCTGTGCGGCAAAAATTTCTAACCCCCAAAATACGTACAGGGTGTGGCAAAAACTTGACACACGTTACTTTTCACTCACCCCCTGTATACTACCACTCGTTTTGGAGTTTTAAAGTTACGTAGGCCAATTCAGCGTTCCACGAGGAACATTTTTGGTTATTTACACTTTTTTCGTAACTCTAACCGTTTTCGAGTTATTAACCAAAATATGTCAGTACAAAACAAAAATTGACATTTAAAAGTTCGATGCAGTTTTTGGCCAATAACTCCTTTCCCCGACTAAATACGACAAAAAGTCAAATTAGCTTTCTTGAAGAGCATTAAATTCCCTATAAAACGCTTTTTTAACGACAATTTTAGCTCCTCAAATAAAGGAGATATGAATTTTTAAAGTTGTTGGTTTTTAATTGCCTCAAAGTTGCTTAACTGGATTTTTTTTGTTATTAGAGCCACTCAAATTTCAAACCTCTCTGTTTCGGTTATTTTTGGGATTTGGGGAGTTTCGACCACTCAAAAGAACCGTTTTTAGCTCCTCTTTCCAGTGGTGTGCGGCAAAAAATTCTAACCCCAAAAATACGTACAGGGTGTGGCAAAAACTGGACACACGTTACTTTTCACTCACCCCCTGTATACTACCACCCGTTTTGGAGTTTTAAATTTACGTAGTTCGATTCAGCGTTTCAAGGGGAACATTTATGGTTATTTTCACTTTTTTCGTAACTCTACCCTTTTTCGAGTTATTAACCAAAATAGGTTAGTTTTAAACAAAAATTGACACTCAAAATTCAAACCTCTCTATTTTGGTGCACTTTCGCAAAAAATCGCAAATAACTCGCTTATTTGACACATTCTGGCAAAACACACCCAGAAAACAAAAGAAAGCTAAGAAATGGGGCTATCACGTGACGTTGACAGGACCGAGCTAAGTTGTACCGTTCGGCCGCTAGAGGGCGTCAAAGTTGCCGGACACATTTTGACTAAATAACCGAGTTGCGGTGTTATTCGACATTTTAGGTTAAAACACTATACGGGGTGGTCAAAAGAGGATTTCAAGGGCTACAACTTGGTATACAAAACAGGCGTTACATGAAGTCACGATGGTCGAAATTCGCTTGAAATTGACTGCTCCCTTAATAGGAGTTTAGCGTAATAACGCCAAACAATCGCAAGCAAAAATCGACCTTACGGACAGAAAACCTTAGAAATACGTGTTTCTGACCGTGGAAAAAGCTATCAAAAGAGGATTTACACTGTAAAATGCAATTTCCACTATTTTCCAATTCATTTTAGCGGCTTTCTCCCAAATAGCTCCCACGATGGAATATATACTGAATGTATAAGGAATTTCGACAAAACTGAATTTTTATTAAAATGACCGCGGTCCGAATCAGCATAAATCCAATAAGAGCGAGAGAGAGGGGGGGATATTTCGTTTTGTGGGGAGGATTTCGTCTTTTCCGAGTCCATTTGAAAAATTTTTATTTAGATCATCGATATATTGAAATATTATGCGGTGGCCGTAGCCAATGCATAACAAATAGGTTAGGGGATGATTTCACCCCCCTCCCCCCCCCCCTTTTTCCCCTCGTTTTAGCCCCCCTTACAGCCCCGATAACGGTGGAGAACATCCTGAAAGTGTAAATCTGCCAGATGCCTCTAGGCGCCATTTGCAATTGCCAGAAGCCTCTAGAAACTGCTAAAACTGTCTAAAAGCTGCCAGAAGCCTCTGGCAGCCATTTTTTTATTGCCAGAAGCCTCTAGAAAGTGCTGGAACTGTCTAAAAGCTGTCAGATGTCTCTAAAACTGCTAAAACTGTCTAAAAGCTGCCAAATGCCTCTGGCAGCCATTTTTTGTTGCCAGAAGCCTCTAAAAACTGCTAAAACTGTCTAATAGCGTGCCAGAAGATTCTAAAAATTGCTAAAACTGTCTAATAGCAGCCAGAAGCCACTGGTAGCCATTTTTTGTTGGCAGAAGCCTCTAAAAACTGCTAAAACTGTCTAAAAGCTGCCAGAAGACTCTAGAAAGTGCTGAAACTGTCTAATAGTTGCCAGAAGCCTCTGGCAGCCATTTTTTGTTGCCAGATGCCTCTAAAACTGCTGAAACTGTCTAACAGCTGCCAGAAGCCACTGGCAGCCATTTTTTGTTGCCAGAAGCCTCTAAAAACTGCTAAAACTGTCTAAAAGCTGCCAGAAGACTCTAGAAAGTGCTGAAACTGTCTAATAGTTGCCAGAAGCCTCTGGCAGCCATTTTTTGTTGCCAGAAGCCTCTAAAAACTGCTAAAACTGTCTAAAAGCTGCCAGAAGACTCTAGAAAGTGCTGAAACTGTCTAATAGTTGCCAGAAGCCTCTGGCAGCCATTTTTTGTTGCCAGATGCCTCTAAAAACTGCTGAAACTGTCTAACAGCTGCCAGAAGCCACTGGCAGCCATTTTTTGTTGCCAGAAGCCTCTAAAAACTGCTAAAACTGTCTAAAAGCTGCCAGAAGACTCTAGAAAGTGCTGAAACTGTCTAATAGTTGCCAGAAGCCTCTGGCAGCCATTTTTTGTTGCCAGATGCCTCTAAAAACTGCTAAAACTGTCTAAAAGCTGCCAGAAGACTCTAGAAAGTGCTGAAACTGTCTAATAGTTGCCAGAAGCCTCTGGCAGCCATTTTTTGTTGCCAGATGCCTCTAAAAACTGCTGAAACTGTCTAACAGCTGCCAGAAGCCACTGGCAGCCATTTTTTGTTGCCAGAAGCCTCTAAAAACTGCTAAAACTGTCTAAAAGCTGCCAGAAGACTCTAGAAAGTGCTGAAACTGTCTAATAGCTGCCAGAAGCCTCTGGCAGCCATTTTCTTATTGCCAGAAGCCTCTAGAAACTGCTGAAACTGTCTAACAGCTGACAGAAGATCAGAAACGCGTATTTCTAAGGTTTGTCTGTCCGTAAGGTCGATTTTCGCTTGCGATTGTTTGGCGTTATTACGCTAAACTCCTATTAAGGGAGCAGTCAATTTCAAGCGAATTTCGACCATCGTGACTTCATGTAACGCCTGTTTTGTATACCAAGTTGTAGCCCTTGAAATTCTCTTTTGACCACCCCGTATAGTGTTTTAACCTAAAATGTCGAATAACACCGCAACTCGGTTATTTAGTGAAAATGTGTCGGGCAACTTTGACGCCCTCTAGCGGCCGAACGGTACAACTTAGCTCGGTCCTGTCAACGTCACGTGATAGCCCCATTCCTTAGCTTCCTTTTGTTTTCTGGGTGTGTTTTGCCAGAATGTGTCAAATAAGCGAGTTATTTGCGATTTTTTGCGAAAGTGCACCAAAATAGAGAGGTTTGAATTTTCAGTGTTAATTTTTGTTCAATACTAACCTAATTTGGTTAATAACTCAAAAACGGTTAGAGTCACAAAAAAAGTGCAACTAACCAAAAATGTTCCCCTTGAAACGCTGAATCGAACTACGTAAATTTAAAACTCCAAAACGGGTGGTAGTATACAGGGGGTGAGTGAAAAGTAACGTGTGTCCAGTTTTTGCCACACCCTGTACGTATTTTTTGGGTTAGATTTTTTTGCCGCACACCACTGGAAAGAGGAGTTCAAAACGGTTCTTTTGAGTGGTCGAAACCTTTTGAACTCCCAAAAATAACCGAAACAGAGAGGTTTGAAATTTGAGTGGCTCTAATAACAAAAAAAAATCCAGTTAAGCAACTTTGAGGCCATTAAAAACCAACAACTTTAAAAATTCATATCTCCTTTATTTGAGGAGCTAAAAGTGTCGTTAAAAAAACGTTTTATAGGGAATTTAATGCTCTTCAAGAAAGCTAATTTGACTTTTTGTCGTATTTAGTCGGGGAAAGGAGTTATTGGCCAAAAACTGCACGGAAATTTTAAATATCAATTTTTGTTCTGTACTAACTTATTTTGGTTAATAACTCGAAAACGGTTAGAGTCACAAAAAAAGTGCAACTAACCAAAAATGTTCCCCCTGAAACGCTGAATCGGCCTACGTAAGTTTAAAACTCCAAAACGAGTGGCAGTATACAGGGGGTGAGTGAAAAGTAACGTGTGTCCAGTTTTTGCCACACCCTGTACGTATTTTTGGGGTTAGATTTTTTTGCCGCACACCACTGGAAAGAGGAGCTGAAAACGGTTCTTTTGAGTGGTCGAAACTCCCCCAAATCCTAAAAATAACCGAAACAGAGAGGTTTGAAATTTTAGTGGCTCTAATAACAAAAAAAATTTAATTAAGCAACTTTGAGGCAATTAAAATACCAACAACTTTAAAAATACATATCTCCTTTATTTGAGGACCTATAATTGTCGTTAAAAAAGCGTTTTATAGGGAATTTAATGCTCTTCAAGAAAGCTAATTTGACTTTTTGTTGTATTTAGTCGGGGAAAGGAGTTATTGGCCAAAAACTGCATTGAACTTTTAAATGTCAATTTTTGTTCAAAATTAACCTATTTTTGTTAATAACTCGAAAACGGTTAGAGTTACGAAAAAAGAGCAAATAACCGAAAATGTTCCCCCTGAAACACTGAATCGGCCTGCGTAAGTTTAAAACTCCAAAACGAGTGGCAGTATACAGGGGGTGAGTGAAAAGTAACGTGTGTCTAGTTTTTGCCACACCCTGTACGTATTTTTGGGGTTAGATTTTTTTGCCGCACACCACTGGAAAGAGGAGCTGAAAACGGTTCTTTTGAGTGGTCGAAACTCCCCCAAATCCTAAAAATAACCGAAACAGAGAGGTTTGAAATTTGAGTGACTCAAATAACAAAAAAAAACCAATTAAGCAACTTTGAGGCAATTAAAATACCAACAACTTTAAAAATTCATATCTCCTTTATTTGAGGAGCTAAAATTGTCGTTAAAAAAACGTTTTATAGGGAATTTAATGGTCTTCAAGAAAGCTAATTTGAGTTTTTGTCATATTTAGTCGGGGAAAGGAGTTATTGGCCAAAAACTGCACGGAAATTTTAAATGTCAATTTTTGTTCAAAATTAACCTATTTTGGTTAATAACTCGAAAACGGTTAGAGTTACGAAAAAAGAGCAAATAACCGAAAATGTTCCCCATGAAACGCTTTATTGCCATAAGCCTCTACAAACTGCTAAAACTGTCTAACATCTGCCAGAAGCCTCTAAAAACTGCTGAAACTGTCTAAAAGCTGCCAGAAGCCTCTGGTTGAGTTATTTTTTTGACAGTTGTGACGTTTGTCCTGTTTTTAAGCGCCTGCTTGTCAATAAAGTGTCAACTGTCAAAAAAAAAAAACAAAATGGCGATCACGCTGTCAAATTGCCCAAACCCAAGTAAAGTTTATTGATGTTTTTTTCATTAATTTTTTAATGCACTTTGTCGTTCAAATCTAAATAACTCGGTTATTTGACAGTTTACGTCAAAAAGTCAAGGAAGGTAAAAGATAGTCCAGACTGTGAGGTTTCTAAAAATATGGTCACATGACCTTGTAACTTTCACGGTTTGGCCGCTAGATGGCGTCAAATGTCTCCTTTACATACTAAAGGAGTAGCTTTGACTACTTTGTTCTTTAACCGTAAATAACTCGGTTATTTGACAGTTTACGTCAAAAAGTCAAAGAAGGTAAAAGATAGTACAGACTGTGAGGTTTCCAAAAATGGGACTAAATAATGTTTTTTTTGGTACAGGAAAACTGTCAAAATCCTCTCCATAAACCTATAAAGTGACAAAAGTTACAGAGTTCACATTAATTGCATTTTATAGTTTCATGGGTGGATTTTTGACAGTTGTGACGTGTAATTGACTAATTTGATTGTATGCAATGTTGTCAAATCGATCATACTCGCAAAACCAGACCAAGTAGCTTTTCTACAGTGTTGCCAAAGCGACAATTCTTTTGTGCGAAATTTTTGCTTTCTGGTTGCCAAATCGTACATTTTTTCGTAATCGACTCCAAAATATACAGGGTGTCCCATTTAAAATAACTGAGATTTGTGCATAATTAAAATAAAAAATTGGAGAAAATTGAAAAATGAGGTTTCTTGACCTACTTGACTGTTGTAGTCTCCTGTTCCACCTGTAATATCTACGAAATGGTAAAAAGATACAGGGTGGTCCAAATTAGAGAAAATGTGGCAAATTTAATGCTCTTTCGATCAGTGAAAGCCGCGTTGCCAAATTGATTTTAGTTTTCGAGTTATTGAGGAAAAACTGGTCAGACAAAATGTTTGGATTTTTTTATCAAATTTGATGCCCTCTAGCGGCCAAATGGTGATACATAGAACCGCCCGCTCAACGTCACGTGATAGCCCCACTTATTAGCTAACTTTGATCATCTGACACGTTTATACAGAATGTTTCAAATAAGCGAGTTATTTGGGATTTTTGCTAAAATACACCAAAATTTTGCCCAAAATGACTGGTTGCGCTGGCCTACTATACTAAGCGCCGCCATTTTGTATTTCAACCTGTCAAAGTAGCCATTTTGACTAATTCTGGTCTGGAGAACACGAATTTAGTGTCCGTTTTGCTCTAAGTGGCACCGTTTCAAAACTAACCTCAAAAATATGGAATTTTTGTTATTTTTTGACAGATTTTCGGGCGTGGCACCGTTAAAAAATGACATTTTGACAAATGACACTTTACGTCATGTTTGTACCGTTAATCCAAAGATATTTAGGCAGTCAAAGTGAATTTCCAAAATTCAAATTTTTTTCCAAAATTTGATGGGTAACCCCTTTGAAAATTGTCAAGAAAACAGTTTTTAATTTTTCCAGCTCACACGGTACAGTTTTTAAAAAAAGATTATAAAAGGTAAAAGTTGCGTTCTACTAAGGTACATTCATGGTAAAAATTTGAAAATTCTAACTCACTTAGTTTTCGAGATATTTACAAAAATGTGCTAAAAAATTTGATCAAATTTGTCGCCCTCTAGCGGCCAAACGGTGCCACTTAGAACCGCCCGCTCAACGTCACCTGATAGCCCCATTCATTAGCTATCTTTGATCATCTGACACGTTTATACGGAATGTTTCAAATAAGCGAGTTATTTGGGATTTTTGGCTAAAATGCACCAAAATTTTGCCCAAACTGACTGGTTTTTTTGGCCTACTATACTAAGCGCCGCCATTTTGTATTTCAACCTGTCAAAGTGGTCATTTTGACTAATTTCGGTCTGGAGGACACGAATTTTGTGTCCGTTTTGCTCTAAATGTCATCGTTTCAAAACTAACCTAAAAATATGACATTTTTTAAATTTTTGACAGCTTTTCGGGCGTGGCACCGTTAAAAAATGACATTTTGACAAATGACACTTTACGTCATGTTTGCAGTGTTAATCCAAAGATATTTAGGCAGTTAAACTGAATTTTCAAAATTCAAATTTTTTTTCCAAAATTTGATGGGGTGGCCCCTTTGAAAACTGTCAAGAGGACAGTTTTTAATTTTTCCAGCCCACAAGGTACATTTTTCAAAAAAAGTTTGTAGAAGGTAAAAGTTGCGTTTTACTAAGGTACATTCATGGTAAAAATTGTAAATCTCTAACTCTCCTAGTTTTCGAGATATTTACAAAATTGTGTGGAAAAATTTGATCAACTTTGTCGCCCTCTAGCGGCCGAACGGTGCCACTTAGAGCCGCCCACTCAACGTCACGTGATAGCCCCATTCGTTAGCTATCTTTGATCATCTGACACGTTTATACAGAATGTTTCAAATAAGCGAGTTATTTGGGATTTTTTGCAAAAGTGCACCAAAATTTTACTCAAAATGACTAATTTCCCTCGCCTACTATACTAACCGCCGCCATTTTGGATTTCAACCTGTCAAAGTGGCCATTTTGACTAATTTTGGTCTGGTGAACCCGAATTTTATGTCCGTTTTGCTCTAAGTGGCACCGTTTCGGAACTAACCTCAAAAATATGACATTTTTGTTATTTTTTGACAGATTTTCGGGCGTGGCACTGTTAAAAAATGACATTTTGACAAATGACACTTTACGTCATGTTTGTACCGTTAATCCAAAGATATTTAATCAGTCAAACTGAATTTTCAAAATTCAAATTTTTTTTCCAAAATTTGATGATTTGCCCCCTTGAAAACTGTCAAGAAGACAGTTTTTAATTTTTCCAGCTCACACGGTACATTTTTCAAAAAAAGTTTGTAGAAGGTAAAAGTTGCGTTCTACTAAGGTACATTCATGGTAAAAATGTGAAAATTCTAACTCACTTAGTTTTCGAGATATTTACAAAAATGTGCTAAAAAATTTGATCAGCTTTGTCGCCCTCTAGCGGCCGAACGGTGCCACATAGAGTCGCCCGCTCAACGTCACGTGATAGCCCCATTCGTTAGCTATCTTTGATCATCTGACACGTTTATACAGAATGTTTCAAATAAGCGAGTTATTTGGGATTTTTTGAGAAAGTGTACCAAAATTTTGCTCAAACTGACTGGTTTTCCTGGCTACTATACTAAGCGCCGCCATTTTGGATTTCAACCTGTCAAAGTAGCCATTTTGACTAATTTCGGTCTGAAAAACCCGAATTTTGTGTCCGTTTTGCTCTAAGTGGCACCTTTTTGGAACTATCCTCAAAAATCTGGAATTTTTGTTATTTTTTGACAGTTTTTCGGGCGTGGCACCGTTAAAAAATGACATTTTGACAAATGACACTTTACGTCATGTTTGTACCGTTAATCCAAAGATATTTAGGCAGTCAAACTGAATTTTCAAAATTCAAATTTTTTTTTCCAAAATTTGATGGTGTAGCTAGCCCCTTTGAAAACTGTCAAGAAGACAGTTTTTAATTTTTCCAGCCCACACGGTACATTTTTCAAAAAAAGTTTGTAGAAGGTAAAAGTTGCGTTTTACTAAGATACATTCAGGGTAAAAATTTGAAAATTCTAACTCACTTAGTTTTCGAGATATTTACAAAAATGTGCTAAAAAATTTGATCAAATTTGTCGCCCTCTAGCGGCCAAACGGTGCCACTTAGAGCCGCCCGCTCAACGTCACGTGATAGCCCCATTCGCTAGCTATCTTTGATCATCTGACACGTTTATACAAAACTTTTCAAATAAGCGAGTTATTTGGGATTTTTTGAGAAAGTGCACCAAAATTTTACTCAAAATGACTATTTCCCTTGCCTACTATACTAACCGTCGCCATTTTGGATTTCAACCTGTCAAAGTAGCCATTTTGATTAATTCTGGTCTGGAAAACCCAAATTTTGTGTCCGTTTTGCTCTAAATGGCACCGTTTCAAAACTAACCTCAAAAATATGACATTTTTGTTATTTTTTGACAGTTTTCCGGGCGTGGCACCCTTAAAAAAATGACATTTTGACAAATGACACTTTACGTCATGTTTGCAGTGATAATCCAAAGATATTTAGGCAGTCAAACTGAATTTTCAAAATTCAATTTTTTTTTCCAAAATTAATGGGGGTAGCCCCTTTGAAAAACTGTCAAGAAAACAGTTTTTAATTTTTCCAGCTCACACGGTACATTTTTCAAAAAGAGTTTATAAAAGGTAAAAGTTGTGTTTTACTAAGGTACATTCATGGTAAAAGTTTTAAATCTCTAGCTCTTCTAGTTTTCGAGATATTTACAAAAATGTGCTAAAAAATATGATCAAATTTGTCGCCCTCTAGCGGCCAAACGGTGCCACTTAGAACCGCCCGCTCAACGTCACGTGATAGTCCCTTTCATTAGCTATCTTTGATCATCTGACACGTTTATACAGAATGTTTCAAATAAGCGAGTTATTTGGGATTTTTTGAGAAAGTGTACCAAAATTTTGCCCAAACTGACTGGTTGCGCTGGCCTACTATACTAAGCGCCGCCATATTGGATTTCAACCTGTCAAAGTGGCCATTTTGATTAATTTTGGTCTGAAAAACCCGAATTTTGTGTCCGTTTTGCTCTAAGTGGCACCGTTTCGGAACTAACCTCAAAAATATGACATTTTTGTTATTTTTTGACAGTTTTCCGGGCGTGGCACTGTTAAAAAATGACATTTTGACAAATGACACTTTACGTCATGTTTGTACCGTTAATCCAAAGATATTTAGGCAGTCAAACTGAATTTTCAAAATTCAAATTTTTTTTCCAAAATTTGATGGTGTAGCCCCTTTGAGAACTGTCAAGAAGACAGTTTTTAATTTTTCCAGACCACACGGTACATTTTTCAAAAAAAGTTTGTAGAAGGTAAAAGTTGCGTTTTACTAAGGTACATTCATGGTAAAAATTTTAAATCTCTAACTCTCCTAGTTTTCGAGATATTTACAAAAATGTGCTAAAAAATTTGATCAACTTTGTCGCCCTCTAGCGGCCGAACGGTGCCACTTAGAGCCGCCCGCTCAACGTCACGTGATAGCCCCTTTCGTTAGCTATCTTTGATCATCTGACACGTTTATACAGAATGTTTCAAATAAGCAAGTTATTTGCAGTTTTTTGAAAAAGTGCACCAAAATTTTGTTCAAAATG
Organism: Ips nitidus; assembly: GCA_018691245.2. NCBI lineage: Eukaryota > Metazoa > Arthropoda > Insecta > Coleoptera > Curculionidae > Ips > Ips nitidus. The sequence continues at coordinate 9,027,917 of CM042797.1, read as the reverse complement.
ACTGGTTGCGCTGGCCTACTATACTAAGCGCCGCCATTTTGGATTTCAACTGTCAAAGTGGCCATTTTGACTAATTTCGGTCTGAAAAACCCGAATTTTGTGTCCGTTTTGCGCTAAGTGGCACCCTTTCGGACCTAACCTCAAAAATATGACAGTTTTGCAAGCTTCCAAGTTTTTTACTTTGACAGCTTCATGGTGGAGTTTTTGACAGTTGACAGACGAATAACAAACTGGCAGACTGTACCCTTTTTGTACAGCACATAGTAGGCCGCTGTGTAGCCATTGACAGGCAAATTCACATACAGGGTGGCCCTTATTTGGAATAGGGCAGTTTTTTAGGCATTTTTCTTGACACAAGCCCGATATCTACGAAACGGAAAGAGCAAAAATTTTGAAAAAATTTCAGGGTTAATCTACAAGGTCAGGGCTACTTTAAACCCAAATTTCAAGGTCGTAACCTGGAAACTGTCAATTTGACGTCATTTCGAATGTTGCCACGTTCAGTGGCTGGTTTTACCAGGGTCGCCATTTTGTTTGAATATCTCCGAAAGGGTAAGAGGGAAAATTTTGAAATTTTTTTCTGATATACTACAACAGTCCACGCTTCTCCTGTAAAAATTGCAACCCTGTAGCTATACAGGGTGAGCCAGGGTAGAGGGTCAAACTTTACCAACCAGAAAAAAACCCATTAAAATTTTTTCCTGGTATCTATGAATGGTCTGAAATTTATGCAAAGTAATCACGCGCCCATTGAGTTGGTATACGACCCATCGCAATGGTATGATTAGTATGGACGACGTCATTATTCACGTTTCGGTCTCGGATTGGTTTACGACCACCTCCGCTTGTTCCCCGAGATATATAATAATGGCCGACCGCTAATTTACCTTAATTACCATCTCATGGTAGCTGAAAACCAGCCCTAATATATTACGCATAACCGGTACCGAGTACCATATGGACGATTTATGGGAGCGGTGGTACCTTTCGTCTGTAGCGCACTGTTTATGAGATATTGACAAGTTTGGAAAAAAATTTCGTATTTTTGAGGTTAGCTCCGAAACGGTGCCATTTAGAGCAAAACGGACAGCAAATTCGAATTTCTCAGGCCGGAATTAATCAAAATGGCCACTTTGACAGTTGAAATCCAATATGGCGGCGCTTGGTTAAATTAAATAAGCCAGGACAATCTGTCATTTTAAGCAAAATTTTGGTGCACATTCTCAAAAAATTCCAAATAACTCGCTTATTTGAAACATTCTGTATAAACGTGTCAGATGATCAAAGATAGCTAATGAATGGGGCTATCACGTGACGTTGAGCGGGCGGCTCTAAGTGGCACCGTTCGGCCGCTAGAGGGCGACAAAGTTGATCAAATTTTTTAAGCACATTTTTGTAAATATCTCGAAAACTAAGTGAGTTAGAATTTTCAAATTTTTATCATAAATGTACCTTAGAAAACGCAACTTTTACCTTTTATAAACTTTTTTTGAAAAATGTACCGTGTGAGCTGGAAAAATTAAAAACAGTTTTCTTGACAATTTTCAAAGGGGCTACACCATCAAATTTTGGAAAAAAAAATTTGAATTTTGAAAATTCAGTTTGACTGCCTAAATATCTTTGGATTAACGGTACAAACATGACGTAAAGTGTCATTTGTCAAAATGTCATTTTTTAACGGTGCCACGCCCGGAAAACTGTCAAAAATAACGAAAATGGCATATTTTTGAGGTTAGTTCTGAAACAGTGTCATTTACAGCAAAACGGACACTAAATTCGAGTTTTTCAGACCGAAGTTAGTCAAAATGGCCACTTTGACAGGTTGAAATCCAAAATGGCGACGCTTAGTATAGTAGGCGAGGAAAATTAGTCATTTTGGGCAAAATTTTGGTGCACTTTCTCAAAAAATCCCAAATAACTCGCTTATTTGAAACATTCTGTATAAACGTGTCAGATGATCAAAGATAGCTAACGAATGGGGCTATCACGTGACGTTGAGCGGGCGGCTCTAAGTGGCACCGTTCGGCCGCTAGAGGGCGACAAAGTTGATCAAATTTTTTAGCACATTTTTGTAAATATCTCGAAAACTAAGTGAGTTAGAATTTTCAAATTTTTATCATAAATGTACCTTAGAAAAACGCAACTTTTACCTTTTATAAACTTTTTTTGAAAAATGTACCGTGTGAGCTGGAAAAATTAAAAACTGTTTTCTTGACAGTTTTCAAAGGGGCTACCCCATCAAATTTTGGAAAAAAAATTTGAATTTTGAAAATTCGCTTTGTTTGCCTAAATATCTTTGGATTAGCGGTACAAACATGACGTAAAGTGTCATTTGTCAAAATGTCATTTTTTAACGGTGCCACGCCCGGAAAACTGTCAAAAATAACGAAAATGGCATATTTTTGAGGTTAGTTCCGAAACAGTGTCATTTAGAGCAAAACGGACATAAAATTCGGGTTTTTCAGACCGAAATTAGTCAAAATGACCACTTTGACAGGTTGAAATCCAATATGGCGGCGCTTAGTATAGTAGGCCAGCGCAACCAGTCATTTTGAACAAAATTTCGGTGCACTATAGCAAATAATCCCAAATAACTCGCTTATTTGAAACATTCTGTATAAACGTGTCAGATGATCAAAGATAGCTAACGAATGGAGCTATCACGTGACGTTGAGCGGGCGGCTCTAAGTGGCACCGTTCGGCCGCTAGAGGGCGACAAAGTTGATCAAATTTTTTAGCACATTTTTGTAAATATCTCGAAAACTAGGTGAGTTAGAATTTTCAAATTTTTACCATGAATGTACCTTAGAAAAACGCAACTTTTACCTTTTATAAACTTTTTTTGAAAAATGTACCGTGTGAGCTGGAAAATTTAAAAACTGTTTTCTTGACAGTTTTCAAAGGGGCTACCCCATCAAATTTTGGAAAAAAAATTTGAATTTTGAAAATTTAGTTTGACTGCCTAAATATTTTTGGATTACCGGTACAAACATGGCGTAAAGTGTCATTTGTCAAAATGTCATTTTTTAAGGGTGCCACCCCCGGAAAACTGTCAAAAAATAACAAAAATGTCATATTTTTTAGGTTAGTTTTGAAACGGTGCCACTCAGAGCAAAACAGACAGCAAATTCGAATTTCTCAGGCCGGAATTAATCAAAATGGCCACTTTGACAGTTGAAATCCAATATGGCGGCGCTTGGTTAAGTAAGCCAGGACAATCTGTCATTTTAAGCAAAATTTTGGTGCACTTTCTCAAAAAATTGCAAATAACTCGCTTATTTGAAACATTCTGTATAAACGTGTCAGATGATCAAAGATAGCTAACGAATGGGGCTATCACGTGACGTTGAGCGGGCGGCTCTAAGTGGCACCGTTCGGCCGCTAGAGGGCGACAAAGTTGATCAAATTTTTTAACACATTTTTGTAAATATCTCGAAAACTAGGTGAGTTAGAATTTTCAAATTTTTATCATAAATGTATCTTAGAAAAACGCAACTTTTACCTTTTATAAACTTTTTTTGAAAAATGTACCGTGTGAGCTGGCAAAATTAAAAACTGTTTTCTTGACAGTTTCCCATAAAATTTTGGAAAAAAAATTTGAATTTTGAAAATTCGCTATGACTGCCTAAATATCTTTGGATTAACACTGCAAACATGAGGTAAAGTGTCATTTGTCAAAATGTCGTTGTTTAATGGTGCCACGCCCGAAAAACTGTCAAAAATAACGAAAATGCCATATTTTTGAGGTTAGTTCCGAAACGGTGCCACTTAGAGCAAAACGGACACAAAATTCGGGTTTTTCAGACCGAAATTAGTCAAAATGGCTACTTTGACAGGTTGAAATCCAAAATGTCGGTGCTTGGTATAGTAGCCAGGAAAACCAGTCAGTTTGAGCAAAATTTTGGTACACTTTCTCAAAAAATCCCAAATAACTCGCTTATTTGAAACATTCTGTATAAACGTGTCAGATGATCAAAGATAGCTAACGAATGGGGCTATCACGTGACGTTGAGCGGGCGGCTCTAAGTGGCACCGTTTAGCCGCTAGAGGGCGACAAAGTTGATCAAACTGTTTAGCACATTTTTGTAAATATCTCGAAAACTAGGTGAGTTAGAATTTTCAAATTTTTATCATAAATGTATTTTAGAAAAACGCAACTTTTACCTTTTATAAACTTTTTTTGAAAAATGTACCGTGTGAGCTGGAAAAATTAAAAACTGTTTTCTTGACAGTTTTCAAAGGGGCTACACCATCAAATTTTGGAAAAAAATATTGAATTTTGAAAATTCGCTTTGTTTGCCTAAATATCTTTGGATTAACGGTACAAACATGACGTAAAGTGTCAATTGTCAAAATGTCATTTTTTAACGGTGCCACGCCCGGAAAACTGTCAAAAATAACGAAAATGGCATATTTTTGAGGTTAGTTCCGAAACGGTGCCACTTAGAGCAAAACGGACACAAAATTCGTGTTCTCCAGACCAAAATTAGTCAAAATGACCACTTTGACAGGTTGAAATACAATATGGCGGCGCTTAGTATAGTAGGCGAGGAAAATTAGTCATTTTGGGCAAAATTTTGGTGCACTTTAGCAAAAAAACCCAAATAACTCGCTTATTTGAAACATTCTGTATAAACGTGTCAGATGATCAAAAATAGCTAATGAAAGGGGCTATCACGTTACGGTGAGCGGGCGGCCCTATGTGGCACCGTTCGGCCGCTAGAGGGCGTCAAAGTTGATCAAACTTTTTAGCACATTTTTGTAAATATCTCGAAAACTAGGTGAGTTAGAGGTTTCAAATTTTTACCATGAATGTACCTTAGTAGAAAGCAACTTTTACCTTTTATAAACTTTTTTTGAAAAATGTATTGTGTGAGCTGGAAAAATTAAAAACTGTCTTCTTGACAGTTTTCAAAGGGGTTACCCATCAAATTTTGGAAAAAAAATTTGAATTTTGAAAATTCACTTTGACTGCCTAAATATCTTTGGATTAACGGTACAAACATGACGTAAAGTGTCATTTGTCAAAATGTCATTTTTTAACGGTGCCACGCCCGAGAAACTGTCAAAAAATAACAAAAATGTCATATTTTTGAGGTTAGTTCCAAAACGGTGCCACTTAGAGCAAAACAGACAGCAAATTCGAATTTCTCAGGCCGGAATCAATCAAAATGGCCACTTTGACAGTTGAAATCCAATATGGCGGCGCTTGGTTAAATTAAATAAGCCAGGACAATCTGTCATTTTTAAGCAAAATTTTGGTGCACATTCTCAAAAAATTCCAAATAACTCGCTTATTTGAAACATTCTGTATAAACGTGTCAGATGATCAAAAATAGCTAATGAAAGGGGCTATCACGTGACGTTGAGCGGGCGGCTCTAAGTGGCACCGTTCGGCCGCTAGAGGGCGACAAAGTTGATCAAATTTTTTACGACATTTTTGTAAATATCTCGAAAACTAAGTGAGTTAGAATTTTCAAATTTTTACCATGAATGTACCTTAGTAAAACGCAACTTTTACCTTTTATAAACTTTTTTTGAAAAATGTACCGTGTGGGCTGGAAAAATTAAAAACTGTCTTCTTGACAGTTTTCAAAGGGGCTACACCATTAAATTTTGGAAAAAAAATTTCAATTTTGAAAATTCATTTTGACTGCCTAAATATCTTTGGATTAATACTGCAAACATGACGTAAAGTGTCATTTGTCAAAATGTCATTTTTTAAGGGTGCCACGCCCGAAAAACTGTCAAAAATAACAAAAATGCCATATTTTTTAGGTTAGTTTTGAAACGGTGCCACTTAGAGTAAAACGGACACAAAATTCGGGTTTTTTAGACCGAAATTACTTAAAATGGCTACTTTGACAGGTTGAAATCCAATATGGCGGCGCTTAGTATAGTAGGCCAGCGCAACCAGTCATTTTGGGCAAAATTTCGGTGCATTTTAGCAAAAAATCCCAAATAACTCGCTTATTTGAAACATTCTGTATAAACGTGTCAGATGATCAAAGATAGCTAACGAATGGGGCTATCACGTGACGTTGAGCGGGCGGCTCTAAGTGGCACCGTTTAGCCGCTAGAGGGCGACAAAGTTGATCAAATTTTTTAGCACATTTTTGTAAATATCTCGAAAACTAAGTGAGTTAAAATTTTCAAGTTTTTATCATAAATGTACCTTAGAAAAACGCAACTTTTACCTTTTATAAACTTTTTTTGAAAAATGTACCGTGTGAGCTGGAAAAATTAAAAACTGTTTTCTTGACAATTTTCAAAGGGGCTACACCATCAAATTTTGGAAAAAAAATTTGAATTTTGAAAATTCAGTTTGACTGCCTAAATATCTTTGGATTAACACTGCAAACATGACGTAAAGTGTCATTTGTCAAAATGTCATTTTTTAACGGTGCCACGCCCGAAAAACTGTCAAAAAATAACAAAAATGTCATATTTTTGAGGTTAGTTTTGAAAAGGTGCCACTTAGAGCAAAACGGACTCAAAATTCGGGTTTTTCAGACCGAAATTAGTCAAAATGACCACTTTGACAGGTTGAAATCTAATATGGCGCGCTTAGTATAGTAGGCCAACGCAACCAGTCATTTTGGGCAAAATTCCGGTGCATTTTAGCAAAAAATCCCAAATAACTCGCTTATTTGAAACATTCTGTATAAACGTGTCAGATGATCAAAGATAGCTAACGAATGGGGCTGTCACGTGACGTTGAGCGGACGGCTCTAAGTGGCACCGTTTGGCCGCTAGAGGGCGACAAAGTTGATCAAATTTTTTAGCACATTTTTTTAAATATCTTGAAAACTAAGTGAGTTAGAATTTTCAAATTTTTACCATAAATGTAGCTTATTAAAACGCAACTTTTACCTTTTATAAACTTTTTTTGAAAAATGTACCGTGTGGGCTGGAAAAATTAAAAACTGTCTTCTTGACAGTTTTCAAAGGGGCTACACCATCAAATTTTGGAAAAAAAAATTGAATTTTGAAAATTCGCTTTGACTGCCTAAATATCTTTGGATTAACACTGTTAACATGACGTAAAGTGTCATTTGTCAAAATGTCATTTTTTAACGGTGCCACGCCCGGAAAACTGTCAAAAAATAACAAAAATGTCATATTTTTAGGTTAGTTTTGAAACTGTGCCACTTAGAGCAAAACAGACACAAAATTCGGGTTTTTCAGACCCAAATTAGTCAAAATGACCACTTTGACAGGTTGAAATACAAAATGGCGGCGCTTAATATAGTAGGCTAGCGCAACCAGTCATTTTGAACAAAATTTCGGTGCACTATAGCAAAAAATCCCAAATAACTCGCTTATTTGAAACATTCTGTATAAACGTGTCAGATGATCAAAGATAGCTAATGAATGGGGCTATCACGTGACGTTGAGCGGGCGGCTCTAAGTGGCACCGTTTAGCCGCTAGAGGGCGACAAAATTGATCCTAGATGGCACCGTTTAGGTTTGGGGTTGAGAGTAATGATGACACGTTTCACCCTGTATAACTCGGAAACAAAACAATTTTTGACGAGACTTTTTTGGGTCACCGTGTAGCTGCTGACAAGCAGAATCGAATGACGTAATAATATACAGGGTGTCCCAATTGAAATAAGGCACTTTTTGACCCTTGAAGACGGTCTTCAATTGGTGAGTTATCCAGTGTCTCGCGCCATTTTCGCCGGTTTTTTTTTAATTAAAAGCAAATTAATTAGCGAAAAACTAAATAAACTGTCTGTACGCCACTGATTCCCTTAAAATAGCCCCAATTCCGGCCTAATTTAGCGCAGGGGAGACGTTTTAATCAATAGCTTACATGTAGAGTTCTATTAGAGGCTGCCTTTGCAGACCACCGCTCTCTATTCTAAGATGACCGTCTCAGACCAGTTCCCCCCCCACCCCCACGCCACCCCTGACCCTTAAAACACCCCCCAGTTGCCGCCCCCGCCGCCCCTTCTAACCGAAAAGGGGTCGTATTTCTCTTATTGCCCATACACACTGTCCATGGGGAACATCTGGCTGAATATACGGGGTTGTCGCACCGAAAGTGCTGGTTACTGTCATTTGTCAAGTGTCAACTGTCAGAAACGCTTAAACTGTCAAGGAAAGCGTCAAAATTGTGCGTAAGCGCTGCTGAGCAGCGCTTGAGTGCTTGGGTAGAGTTTCCGGCCTGTAACTCCCTTAAACGGCCCTTTAGAGCAAAAATGCTAAGAAGCTAATTTATAGAGCGTGAAATTCCCTACAACTCTATTTATTTACACTTTTGCTCTAACTCCTCAAATTATGGAGCTACGCTCTGTTGAATCCATTCTATGAAGTTACTTACTGCTTGGAGACAGTTTCTGGCCTGTGACTCGTTTAATAGGCCCTTTAGAGCAAAAATGCTAAGAAGCTAATTTATAGAGCGTGGAATTCCCTACAACTCTATTTATTTACACTTTTGCTCTAACTCCTCAAATAACGGAGCTACGCTCTGTTGAACTTACACTTTAAAATATCTCCCTTCTGAAGCCCTTAAGAGCAAAACACTATTTTAGTGTTTTTGTACAAAATTGTATTCTCTACAGTTTTTGTTTTTTGACATTTTTCTGAATTTTACTAATTAACCGAGTTACAGGGGGTTGTAGTTAAGTAAAGTCATCTCAACACACTTTCCTCCCAACGAAACTTTCTTAAGCAAATACCTCCCTTCTGGAGCCCTTAATGGCAAAACACTATTTTAGTGTGTTTGTAGAATTAAATTCTCTACAATTTTTGTTCCTTAACATTTTTGTGAATTTTGCCAATTAACCGAGTTACAGGGGGTTGTAGTTAAGTAAAGTCATCTCAACACACTTTACCCTCACACTAAACATTCTTAAGCAAATATCCCCCTTCTGGAGCCCTTAAGGGCAAAACACTATTTTAGTGTTTTTGTAAAGAATTAAATTCTCTACAATTTTTGTTCCTTAACATTTTTGTGAATTTTGCCAACTAACCGAGTTACGGGGGGTTATAGTTTCGTACCGTTTCGGTCGAAATTGGCTTGAAACTACATCGAATTCAAACGGGATTTACCGTTAAAAGCCAGTTTAAACGCCAGCCAAAATGACCCTTAATGTCAATTATTTTTTTTTTCACTTTTGCTCGAACTCCTCAAATAACGGAGCTATGCTCTGTTGAACTTATACTTTAAAATATCTCCCTTCTGAAGCCCTTAAGGGCAAAACACTATTTTAGTGTTTTTGTAAAGAATTTAATTCTCTACAATTTTTGTTTTTTGATATTTTCCTGAATTTTGCTAATTAACCGAGTTACAGGGGGTTGTAGTTGCGTAAAACTACCTCAACACACTTTACCCCCACACTAAACTTTCTTAAGCAAATATCTCCCTTCTGGAGCCCTTAAGGGCAAAACACTATTTTAGTGTTTTTGTAAAGAATTAAATTCTCTACAATTTTTGTATTCTGGCATTTTCCTGAATTTTGCTAATTAACCGAGTTACGGGGGGTTGTAGTTGCGTAAAGTCATCTCAACACACTTTCCTCCCAACTAAACTTTCTTAAGCAAATACCTCCCTTCTGGAGCCCTTAAGGGCAAAACACTATTTAAGTGTTTTTGTAAGAATTAAATTCTCTACAATTTTTGTTTTTGGCATTTTCCTGAATTTTGCTAATTAACCGAGTTACGGGGGGTTGTAGTTGCGTAAAGTCATCTCAACACACTTTCCTCCCAACTAAACTTTCTTAAGCAAATACCTCCCTTCTGGAGCCCTTAAGGGCAAAACACTATTTCAGTGTTTTTGTAGAGAATTAAATTCTCTACAATTTTTGTTTTCTGACATTTTCCTGAATTTTGCCAATTAACCGAGTTACGGGGGGTTGTAGTTAAGTAAAGTCATCTCAACACACTTTCCTCCCAACTAAACATTCTTAAGCAAATACCTCCCTTCTGGAGCCCTTAAGGGCAAAACACTATTTCAGTGTTTTTGTAGGAAATAAAATTCTCTACAATTTTTGTTCCTTGACATTTTCCCGAATTTTGCCAATTAACCGAGTTACGGGGGGTTATAGTTTCGTACCGTTTCGGTCGAAATTGGCTTGAAACTGCGTCCAATTTAAACGGGATTTACCGTTAAAAGCCAGTTTAAACGCCAGCCAAAATGACCCTTAATGCCAATTATTTTTTTTTTTTGAATTAAAACGCTCAGACAGGGGAGCAGGGGAAGGGAGGGCAAAACAAAACAAACACCGTCAAAGTTTGCAGTCCACTCGGAATCCAAACTTTACATAATCTATTCCGTTATATAATGATAATCAGGCAAGTCGGAGGGCATAATGGGGGGGTCAAAGGGGGCGCTACCCCCTTAACGAGGGGAAGGGAGGGGTAAAACCGGACCGAGCCGGAGAGCTCTTTGTGTAGTTAGTGTAATTAGAGCCAGGGTTTCGTACCGGCTACCTTATTTAAATGCAAATGAGCTTCATTTCGCAATATTAATGTTTCCCCACTAACCGCCCCTCCCCCCTTGATTCGTGTATAGCCCCTTAAGGGGGGGGGCGGGAAGGGTTAAGATGTCCGCGTGGTTGTCGGATTGCACTTAACCATTAAAATTCCATTTAGTTTTCCAGTATTTATGCCGCTAAACACCCGGTATATGGAAAAATTGCAAGTGTCAATTTTGACGCCCTCTAGCGGCCAAACGGTGCCACTTAGAGCCGCCCGCTCAACGTCACGTGATAGCCCCATTCGTTAGCTATTTTTGATCATCTGACACGTTTATACAGAATGTTTCAAATAAGCGAGTTATTTGGGATTTTTGGTTAAAATGCACCGGAATTTTGCCCAAAATGACTGGTTGCGCTGGCCTACTATACTAAGCGCCGCCATATTGGATTTCAAGCTGTCAAAGTGGTCATTTTAAGTAATTTCGGTCTGAAAAACCCGAATTTTGAGTCCGTTTTGCTCTAAGTGGCACCGTTTCGGAACTAACCTAAAAAATATGACATTTTTGTTATTTTTTGACAGTTTTTCGGGCGTGGCACCGTTAAAATATGACATTTTGACAAATGACACTTTACGTCATGTTTGCAGTGTTAATCCAAAGATATTTAGGCAGTCAAAATGAATTTTCAAAATTCAATTTTTTTTTCCAAAATTTGATGGGTAACCCTTTGAAAATTGTCAAGAAAACAGTTTTTAATTTTTCCAGCTCACACGGTACATTTTTCAAAAAAAGTTTATAAAAGGTAAAAGTTGCGTTTTACTAAGGTACATTTATGGTAAAAATTTGAAAATTCTAACTCACCTAGTTTTCGAGATATTTACAAAAATGTGCTAAAAAATTTGATCAACTTTGTCGCCCTCTAGCGGCTAAACGGTGCCACTTAGAGCCGCCCGCTCAACGTCACATGATAGCCCCATTCGTTGGCTGTCTTTGATCATCTGACACGTTTATACAGAATGTTTCAAATAAGCAAGTTATTTGGGATTATTTGCAAAAGTGCACCAAAATTTTACTCAAAATGACTAATTTCCCTCGCCTACTATACTAACCGCCGCCATTTTGGATTTCAATTTGTCAAAGTGACCATATTGACTAATTTTGGTCTGAAAACCCCGAAATTTGTGTCCGTTTTGCTCTAAGTGGCACCGTTTCGGAACTAACCTAAAAAATATGACATTTTTGTTATTTTTTGACAGTTTTTCGGGCGTGGCACCGTTAAAAAATGACATTTTGACAAATGACACTTTACGTCATGTTTGCAGTGTTAATCCAAAGATATTTAGGCAGTCAAACTGAATTTTCAAAATTAAATTTTTTTTTCCAAAATTTGATGGTGTACCTCTTTGAAAATTGTCAAGAAAACAGTTTTTAATTTTTCCAGCTCGCAGGGTACATTTTTCAAAAAAAGTTTATAAAAGGTAAAAGTTGCGTTTTTCTAAGGTACACTCATGGTAAAAATTTGAAAATTCTAACTCACCTAGTTTTTGAGATATTTACAAAAATTATGCTAAAAAATTTGATCAACTTTGTCGCCCGGTTTCAATTGCATTCAAACCCCAAAACCGACACTATTTCAATCGGGACACCCTGTATATTATTACGTCATTCGATTCGGCACAGTCAGACCTACAGGGTGACCCAAAAAAGTTTGGTCAAAATTGTTTAGTTAACGAGATATACAGGGTGAAACGTGTCATTACTCTCCACGCCTAACCGGTTTCAGTTGCATTCAAACCCCAAAACCGGCACTATTTCAAATGGGACACCCTGTATATTATTACGTCATTCGATTCTGCTCGTCCAGGCCTACACGGTGACCCAAAAAAGTCAAAACAAAAAGTGTCTGGATTCTCAGATATTTGAGGTTAAAGTTAAACTTAGCTCGGTGAAGAAAGTGACGTCACTGCGTTCAAAGTGTCAAAAGTCACTTAAATCAAATGGGACACCCTGTATATTATTACGTCATTCGATTCTGCTCGTCCAGGCCTACAGGGTGACCCAAAAAAGTCTCGTCAAAATTGTTTCGTTTCCAAGATATACAGGGTGAAACGTGTCATTACTCTTAACCCCAAACCGGTTTCAGTTGCATTCAAACCCCAAAACCGGCACTATTTCAAATGGGACACCCTGTATATTATTACGTCATTCGATTCTGCTTGTCAGCAGCTACACGGTGACCCAAAAAAGTCTCGTCAAAATTGTTTCGTTTCCGAGATATACAGTTTTAGAGGCACTGGCAGCATTACAATGAAAACAGTTTGACAACTACTGCAGACATTTTACAGACTCAGAAGACAGTTTGAGAACCACTGATGTCATTTTGGTGCTTCTGAGCTACTGGAAACCTTTCTGAGAACTTTTGGTGACGTTTTAGTGGATCAGAAGACAGATTGAGCCCTCTGAGCTGTCAAAAACAGTTTAAGACTTTTTGATAATTTTTAAAAACCGTTTGAGAACCTCTTATAACACTTTCGATGCTCAGAAGACAGTTTTAGTGTCACTGACACCAATTTTTGCATTTCTGAGCAAGAAAAACAGTTTGACAACTACTGCAAACATTTTACAAACTCAGAAGACAGTTTGAGAACCACCGATGCCATTTTGGTGCCTCTGAGCTACTAGACGCAATTTGCAAATTCCTGAGAACCTGAGATAAGATCAGAAGACAGTTTTAGAGCCACTGATGGCTGTTCTGAACTAGTAAAAACAGTTTGAGAACCTGCGATAACAGTTTCCTGGCTCAGAAGACACTCTAGTAGCATTTTGGTGTTTCTGATCTCTTAAAAACAGTTTAAAGTATTCTGAGGATGTTTTGGCGTTTCTGAGCCACTAAGAAAAACAGTTTTAGAACTTCTGATGGTTTAGTGATTTGTTTCTGAGCTGTTAAGACCGTTTGAGATTCCCTGGTGAGGCTCAGAAGACCGTTTGGGGCCGCTGGTGGCGTAACAGTGTTTCTGATCAACAAAAGACAGTTTTTGGAGTTCTGGTGTCATTCTTATGACATTTTGGTGTTTTAAACCACTTATTTTGCTCCCACTGAACTTTCTAAACAAATATCTCCGTTCTGAGGCCTTTGAGGGCAAAACACTATTTTAGTGTTTTTGTAGAGAATTAAATTCTCTACAATTTTTGTTTTATGGCATTTTCCTAAATTTTGCAAATTAACCGGGTTACAGGGGGTTGTAGTTGCGTAAAACTACCTCAACACACTTTACCCCCACACTAAACTGTCTAAGCAAAAATCTCCCTTCTGGAGCCCTTAAGGACAAAACACTATTTTAGTGTTTTTGTAGAGAATTAAATTCTCTACAATTTTTGTTTTTTGACATTTTCCTGAATTTTGCCAGTTAACCAAGTTACGGGGGGTTGAAGTTACGTAAAGTCATCTCAACACACTTTCCTCCCCACTAAACTTTCTTAAGCAAATATCTCCCTTCTGAGGCCTTTGAGGACAAAACACTATTTTAGTGTTTTTGTAGAGAATTAAATTCTCTACAATTTTTGTTTTTTGGCATTTTTCTAAATTTTGCAAATTAACCGAGTTACCGGGGGTTGTAGCTGTTGTTTTTCTTCAAAGTGTCTGGCACATTTACAGCTCGATGGATGCGGAAGTTTTGACAGTTGACACTTGACAGACACCTCCCATGGAGGTGTCCAAAGCGGTTTTGGAGGGGATCTGAGCTGCCTAAACTAATTAACCCCCTTTTTCCCCCTCTCCCCTGTTTGATCGATTCCCCTCCCTCCCCCTACCCCCACCCCCAATCGTTCTCTCGTCTGTATTTAATTAGAATTGAATTAGACGCTATTTGTCCAGTTGTAAATTACAGACTGTGTTATCCTTGCCAATCATTGTACATAATTTAGACACGCCCCCGTATACGTGCTAATCAAATATGTAGGAGATTACCCCCTTCGCCCCTTTCAGCCCCGTTTTCACCCTCTTCCCCTACCGGCCGATGGACGCTATACCGGGTGGTCGAAAGAGAATTTCAAGGGCTACAATTTGGTATATTGAACCACCGTGTAACTGTCAAAATGACAGAGTTACAGGTTGTCAAAGTTTAAAGGACAGTCAGGGACAAAATCGCTTGTAAAACCCACTTGGAGTGCGAAAGTGACAGTTTTAAGCACATTTTTGGAATCCTCATTAAATTTCCTATCCAATAACCTGAAAAAACACTAAAAAATTGGGTACAGTCAGGGAGAAAATCGCTGTCAAAGTTTGAACTGTCAGTAACACTGTTTGAAGGACAGTCAGGGACAAAATCGCTTGTAAAACCCACTTGGAGTGCCAAAGTGACAGTTTTAAGCACATTTTTGGAATCCTCATTAAATTTCCTATCCAATAACCTGAAAAAACACTAAAAAATTGGGTACAGTCAGGGAGAAAATCGCTGTCAAAGTTTGAACTGTCAGTAACACAGTTTGAAGGACAGTCAGGGACAAAATCGCTTGTAAAACCCACTTGGAGTGCCAAAATGACAGTTTTAAGCACATTTTTGGAATCCTCGCTAAAGCCTNTCCNGGATTGCNGGNTANAAGNAAGTCGCCGNGTTCGANGCGAGTTATAGACAGANCTCCANGGCGTTTGCAAATCNCTGAGGTGTANCGANGNTTTTAGTNNGTNGCTATTGCCCAGTTTANATNTNTTAGTTGGTGNATTANAACNAACTNTANCTNTTTATNAGAGTTGCCNNGNNNNANCCNCNACCNNTGATTGGCCATCAAGGTTCNGGCGTCGCGCGACGCTGAGTNCCACACCCTCGNTANAANNTATAGTTANANNAGNTTATATCTGGTNTNNGNNTAGGCTACTTANGTTNGGNACNANGAATTCTCTGAGNATGGNTGTTGAGCTCCAAGCAGCTANNCATCCNGACCCAGCATANGGGTANCCTANTNCTTCTCCNCNCCANNCATGGTAAGAANTCTNANAACCCCNGNTANCGCGAACAACTCTTNCTGNCGGGNGCACGGATAATGTGGCCGNCTTCNCAGAACNGGNTATNCAGNTGTGTTTTTTCTTACCTGTCATTTTCTAGCTTCACTGGAACACTTTCTAGACACTTTAAGCTGAATAACTCGGTTGTTTTTTGGGTTAGAAGTCTGAAATTTACACTGTACAACCAGCTGGCCACCCTGTATATGCCTGCCAAATTTCAGCCAAATCGGCCTTAAACTGTCCAAGTTATGGGCTTTAAGATATCTCTCCATTGTAATGGAGAGTTATCTTAAAGGGCATAACTCCGGTTTGGTTGCACCTACAAAGCTGAAATTCGGCACCAAGGTACCTAGGGTGGGTAGGTATGTTGGTGCAAAAAACCATCCCCACCACCCAAACCGTTTTTGAGATATTCTTGTTTTTAGGTTTACGCGTGAAAATTGGGTGTTTTCTTTAAAGCGCTGTAACTTTAAGAGTTTCGCATGGAAGCTGGTGAAATTTGGTGGACAGAAGCACTTGGCCACCCTGTATATGCCAGCCAAATTTCAGCCAAATCGGCCGGAAACTGTCCGAGTTATGGGCTTTAAGATATCTCTCCATTGTAATGGAGAGTTATCTTAAACGCTGTAACTCCCTTATTTTTGGTCGTAGCAAGCTGAAATTTGCAGGACAGCCCCCTGGAACCGTCCCGGACTTGTGTGCCAAATTTCAGCTCGATCCGTTGAAAACGCCGGCAACAGTTTACCGAAAACAATTATCACCCCCAAAACTCCAAAACTGGACATCAAAGTGGTCGTACGAATCCCCTGAAGGCCTCGAAAAGGGTCAAAGCGAGAAAGGGAGGGGAACATGGAGAAAATGGAGAAAAGGGGAAGGGGGGGGGAAATAGTTAAAACCCCCCCCTGAGGGCTTCTTTAAACTTAATTTTAAACAGCGTTGCCATTTAACGCGTTAAAACGAGAAAAACTGAAAAAAGGGCGTGGTTAGTGTTCGAAATAGTGTTTTTCACTTTTTTCTCCCTAAAAAGTGTGTCAGGAAAGCTAAAATGTGATTTTCAACTAAAGTGTCTATTTAGTGTTCCAGATGTCTGGATAGTGTTGGAAATAGTGTTTTTCACTTTTTTCCCCTTCCATTGACTTATAAAGTGTGTCAGGAAGGCTAAAACGTGATTTTCAACTAAAGTGTCTATTTAGTGTTCCAGATGTCTGGATAGTGTTGGAAATAGTGTTTTTCACTTTTTTCCCCTTCCCTTGACTTATAAAGTGTGTCAGGAAGGCTAAAACGTGATTTTTAACTAAAGTGTCTATTTAGTGTTCCAGATGTCTGGATAGTGTTGGAAATAGTGTTTTTCACTTTTTTCCCCTTCCATTGACTTATAAAGTGTGTCAGGAAGGCGAAAAGAAGATTTTCAACTAAAGTGTCTATTTAGTGTTCCAGATGTCTGGATAGTGTTGGAAATAGTGTTTTTCACTTTTTTTTTCTTTCATTGACTTATAAAGTGTGTCAGGAAAGCTAAAACGTGATTTTTAACTAAAGTGTCTATTTAGTGTTCCAGATGTCTGGATAGTGTTTATTAGTGTTGCAAGCTGTCTAAATAGTGTTTAAAGTTGAAACGGATTTGTTTTTACATTAGGAAAGTGTCTATATAGTGTGAAGGGCGTGGTTAGTGTTGGAAATAGTGTTTTTCACTTTTTTTTCCCTATAAAGTGTGTCAGGAAGGCTAAAACGTGATTTTCAACTAAAGTGTCTATTTAGTGTTCCAGATGTCTAGATAGTGTTCGAGATGTCTTAAAACGGTTTCAAAATGTTTAAAATGTCTAGAAAGTGTTGAAAACGTTTTAAAAGTGTCTAAAGTGTCTATTAGGTATTCTAAAAGTGTTCAAAGTGTCTAGAAAGGTTCTCAAAATTTCTAAAACGTCTAGAAATTGTTCCAAGAGGTCTAAAATGTCAAGAAAGTGTTCAGAAATGTTCTTAAATGTCTAAATTGTCTAGAAAGTGTTCAAAGATGTTCAAAATGTCTAAAAAATGTTCTAAGATGTCTAAACTGTCTAGAAAATGTTCAAGGTGTCTTTAAAGTGTCGAGAAAGTGTTCTAAGATGTCTAAAATGTCTAGAAAGTGTTCAGAAATGTTCAAAATGTTCTTAAAGTGTCTAGAAGGTTCTAAAATGTCTAGAAAGTATTCAAAAATGTTCAAAATGTCTAAAAAATGTTCTAAGATGTCTAAACTGTCTAGAAAATGTTCAAGGTGTCATTGAAGTGTCGAGAAAGTGTTCCAAGATGTCTAAAATGTCTAGAAAATGTTCAAGGTGTCTTTAAAATGTCGAGAAATTGTTCCAAGATGTCGAAAATGTCTAGAAAGTGTTCAAAGATGTTAAAAATGTCTAAAAAATATTCCAAGATGTCTAAAATGTCTAGAAAGTGTTCAGAAATGTTCAAAATGTCCTTAAAGTGTCTAAAAAGTTCTAAAATGTCTAGAAAGTATTCAAAAATGTCCTTAAAGTGTCTAGAAAGTTCTCAAATGTCTAGAAAGTATTCAAAAATGTTAAAAATGTCTAGAAAATGTTGAAGGTGTCTTTAAAGTGTCGAGAAAGTGTTCCAAGATGTCTAAAATGTCCAGAAAGTGTTCAAAATGTTCTTAGATGTCTAAACTGTCTAGAAAGTGCTCAGAAATGTTTAAAATGTTTTTAGATGTCTAAAATGTCTAGAAAGTGTTCAGAAATGTTCAAAATGACCTTAAAGTGTCTAGAAAGTTCGAAAATGTCTAGAAAGTATTCAAAAATGTTGAAAATGTCTAAAAAATGTTCTAAGATGTCTAAACTGTCTAGAAAATGTTCAAGGTGTCTTTAAAGTGTCTAGAAAGTGTTCAGAAATGTTCAAAATGTCTAACAAATTTTCTTAGATGTCTAAAATGTCTAGAAAGAGTTTCAAACTGTCAAAAGTGTCTAGAAAAAAGGCCATACAGCTCTAAATGTCTAGATTATAAAATTAGGTTAGGTTTTAGGTTAAGTAGAGTTTTTGATCGTTTTAAAAGCTAGAAAAACAACCATCGAGGTATAAATGTATCTCAAATAGGTTAGATTCAGTTGTTTTATCAAAAAAAAAACACCATCGAGCTATAAAAATGCATAAATAAATGGTAATTAGTGAATTAATGGGGGGGGGGCGGTTGATGATGCGCGATTGGTCCGAAACGAGGTCCGTACGGTTGCCAAACAACCCGAAAAAATGAATTTTATTAAAAATCAATACGCGGGGGCCACATTCGCGTGTTTTTTCTTTTTTTTTTTTAATTCAAACTGATTGAAGCCGGTACAGGGGCGGACGGGGTGAAATTAGCCCAAAAAAAAAATTATAATGTAAAATTCCAGTGGCGCACTAGAAATTTTTTTAAACTACAATTTTAACCAACCGGAAGTCGCTAATTTAGCAGGCACCTGAAAAATGAAAAAAAAATAAATTTTGGAAATCCAGGGGCGTAACGAAAAATTAAAAAAAATTTTACCTGACTGTCAGTTTAAAGTTTAACTTAATTTTTCTACCTGACTGTACTTAATTTTTTAGTGTTTTTCTCAGGTTATTGGATGGGAAATTTGATGAGGATTCCAAAAATGTGCTTAAAACTGTCACTTTTCCACTCCAAGTGTGTTTTACAAGCGATTTTGTCCCTGACTGTCCTTTCAAACTGTGTTTCTGTCAGTTCAAAGTTTAACTTAATTTTTCTACCTGACTGTACTTAATTTTTTAGTGTTTTTTTAGGTTATTGGATAGGAAATTTAATGAGGATTCCAAAAATGTGCTTAAAACTGTCACTTTTCCACTCCAAGTGTGTTTTACAAGCGATTTTGTCCTTGACTGTCCTTTCAAACTGTGTTTCTGTCAGTTCAAAGTTTAACTTAATTTTCTACCTGACTGTACTTAATTTTTTAGTGTTTTTCCAGGTTATTGGATAGGAAATTTAATGAGGATTCCAAAAATGTGCTTAAAATGGTCACTTTTCCACTCCAAGTGTGTTTTAAAAGCGATTTTGTCCCTGACTGTCCTTTCAAACTGTGTTTCTGTCAGTTCAAAGTTTAACTTAATTTTTCCACCTGACTGTACTTAATTTTTTAGTGTTTTTCCAGGTTATTGGATAGGAAATTTAATGAGGATTCCAAAAATGTGCTTAAAATTGTCACTTTTCCACTCCAAGTGTGTTTTACAAGCGATTTTGTCCCTGACTGTCCTTTCAAACTGTGTTTCTGTCAGTTCAAAGTTTAACTTTAATTTTTCTACCTGACTGTACTTAATTTTTTAGTGTTTTTCCAGGTTATTGGATAGGAAATTTAATGAGGATTCCAAAAATGTGCTTAAAATTGTCACTTTTCCACTCCAAGTGTGTTTTAAAAGCGATTTTGTCACTGACTGTCCTTTCAAACTGTGTTTCTGTCAGTTCAAAGTTTAACTTAATTTTTCCACCTGACTGTACTTAATTTTTTAGTGTTTTTCCAGTTTATTAGATAGGAAATTTGATGAGGATTCCAAAAATGTGCTTAAAACTGTCACTTTTCCACTGCAAATGCGTTTTACAAGCGATTTTGTCCTTGACTGTCTTTTCAAACTGTGTTTCTGTCAGTTTAAAGTTTAACTTAATTTTTCTACCTGACTGTACTTAATTTTTTAGTGTTTTTTTAGGTTATTGGATAGGAAATTTAATGAGGATTCCAAAAATGTGCTTAAAACTGTCACTTTTCCACTCCAAGTGGGTTTTACAAGCGATTTTGTCCTTGACTGTCCTTTCAAACTGAGTTTTTGTCAGGTGACATTTTAACTTAATTTTTCTAGCTGACTGTACTTAATTTTTTAGTGTTTTTCCAGGTTATTGGATAGGAAATTTGATGAGGATTCCAAAAATGTGCTTAAAACTGTCACTTTTCCACTCCAAGTGTGTTTTACAAGCGATTTTGTCCCTGACTGTCCTTTCAAACTGTGTTTCTGTCAGTTCAAAGTTTAACTTAATTTTTCTACCTGACTGTACTTAATTTTTTAGTGTTTTTCCAGTTTATTGGATAGGAAATTTGATGAGGATTCCAAAAATGTGCTTAAAACTGTCACTTTTCCACTCCAAGTGTGTTTTACAAGCGATTTTGTCCCTGACTGTCCTTTCAAACTGTGTTTCTGTCAGTTCAAATTTTAACTTAATTTTTCCACCTGACTGTACTTAATTTTTTAGTGTTTTTCCAGGTTATTGGATAGGAAATTTGATGAGGATTCCAAAAATGTGCTTAAAACTGTCACTTTTCCACTCCAAGTGTGTTTAAATAGCGATTTTGTCGTTGACTGTCCAAAAAAACTATAAAACCACTAAAAAGTAACTAATTTAGCACGCCCCTGGTTAAATATAACTAAAAAAAAAAAAGTTTGGTACGCCCCTGTGTGTCCTGTTTGGACTAAATTAAAACCCGTTCAATTGACATTTGACAGACCTAAATTGCGCATATGTCAAACTGTCAAAAAACGTCAAAATTTGACACTAAAAACACTCGTACAGTAGTAAAAATTGAAGTGCTACTTTGACAGCTCGTAACTCTGTCATTTTGACAGGTAATGAGCTCCAATTTGGAACAAATTAAAGCCCTTTCAATTGACATTTGACAGACCCAAATTGCGCATACGTCAAGCATGTCAAACTGTCAAGAAACGTCAAAATTTGACACTAAAAACACTCGTACAGTAGTAAAAATTGAAGTATTGTTAAGCCCATTTTGACAGCTCGTAACTCTGTCATTTTGACAGTTAATGAAGTCCGGTTTGGATTAAATTAAAGCCCTTTCAATTGACATTTGACAGACACAAATTGCCAGTATGTCAAGTTGTCAAAAACGTCAAAATTTGACACTAAAAACTCGTACAGTAGTAAAAATTGAAGTGCTACTTTGACAGCTCGTAACTCTGTCATTTTGACAGCTAATGAGGTCCAGTCAGGACCAAATTAAAGCCCTTTCAATTGACATTTGACAGACCCAAATTGCGCATACGTCAAGCATGTCAAACTGTCAAAAAACGTCAAAATTTGACACTAAAAACACTCGTACAGTAGTAAAAATTGAAGTGCTACTTTGACAGCTCGTAACTCTGTCATTTTGACAGCTAATGAGATCCAGTCAGGACCAAATTAAAGCCCTTTCAAATGACTTTTGACAGACCAAAATTGCGCGTACGTCAAGCTGTCAAAAAAGTGACAACTGTCCAATAAAAGCAACAATTGCGTATACAGGAAAAATCAAAGTAAATTGCACTGACGTCATCAGGCAAGTATATGAAAGAAAAAAAAAATTAAAACTCGAAAAAGTGACTAATTTAGCACGCCTCTGGATGACTGGTGGCTAAAAAAAAAAAAAAAAATTTTAATTTTTTAAATTTTTAAATTATTTTTTTATCTAAAAATTTTTTTGGTACGCCCTGTGTATGTCCAGTTCGGGTGGAAAAAATGCCATGCGCAGAAAAAGCTGATGCCGCGGGACTAATCACAAAGAAATAAAAAAAAAAGAAATAGACTNAGNCANCGGCCCNNAGTAGGTGGANNGNCTGGANNTCCNCATTGNNGCAAGCGANGGGTATGANCGAGNCGGANGCNNATANCTGTACTNCCAACTTGANTANANCAGNCNATTCTCCTTCACGAGGTCGNGNGGCCCNGTACNGGNGNATGGTTACNCCCNTCGNAGTTAATCGCCGAGAGTGATNTAGNGTCCTGACTNNGTTNTGTTAGNNCCNGCTTGGNCCACAGGAAAAATGNNCCTGTNAAAAAAGGGGTGCGCAGAGATACGGGCNACTNCCATCTCNATTGNGCGTGGCANTNTAAACTCTGTTTCGTGGTACNNCTTACNCTAAACCAGGATTANACCCNCACGTCGNACCNNGACGCTGANTCTNAACNTCCTNGNGATNAGACCNNTATCANGCNTCNNAANGCCNGTCACANCNCGAAAATGTTGANCAGCCCTNTGACCNANAATCAANGAGGNNACCATATTTCGANNNGNCNTAACGCCGCTCCGTCCCGGTCTGTCAACTGTCAAAAAGCGTGAGAACGGTCCCCCCTCGCCCCCTCCAAACCCACCTTTAATGTCAGGATTGTATTTTGTATTGAAATGCACTGGATTCAAAGCAATTTCCCATTGCAAATAGAGTGATACAGTATTTTAGCACCAAACTGGAAAACGGTCGGAAAAGAACGAGAAAAATGCGTAAAACAGCGCGTTGAAGAGCAATTTGGTGCACCATTGCCAGTCTGCCATGATGTTTTCAGCGTCGTTTCCTACACCACCAGTTTTATGGGATTTTTAGTGTAGAATGGGTGCAGATTGACCGTTTACTGGTTAGTATCAACGTTTAGACACCAATTAGCTTCGACAATTTCATTAAACAACCCGGGGGTAAGTCAGTTTTTCAGTGTAAACAGGCCTCAACCTTTACCTGTCATTGTGTGTACAATTTAGTGTGTACCCTGCTTTAGTTGTTGTTTTAGTGTTCTGCACAGTGACAGGTTTAGGTGTTTAGGCACTTTTCCCTGGTTTTTTTTCGGGAAAAAGGCTTAAAAACACAGTTTGTATTTTAGTGTAGTCGGGGGCTTAATTTGGTGTGTACACTGCTTTAGTAAAACAAATCCCAGTTAGCCCTGGAAAAGTGACGTTATGACTGACAGGTCACCCTTTGTTGTCACTTTTTTCTAGTTTTTTGAGTGAAAAACCACCCTGTGGTGTGTAGGGTGACTTTCCCCTGTTTTTAGGGGCAAAAACACTGTGAGTATTACTTATTAGACAGTTTTTTAGTGTAATTTAAGGCTTAAATTAGTGTGTATACCACTATAGTGAAACAAATCCCAGTTAGCCCTGGAAAAGTGACATGACTGACAGATCACCTTTTGTTGTCACTTTTTCTTGGTTTTTTTGGGGAAAAAGTGCTAAAACCACCCTGTATTTTGTACGGTCACTTTCCCCTGTTTTTAGGGTCAAAAACACTGTGAGTATTACTTATTAGACAGTTTTTTAGTGTAATTTAAGGCTTAAATTAGTGAGTACACCACTTTAGTGAAACAAATCCCAGTTAGCCCTGGAAAAGTGACATGACTGACAGATCACCCTTTGGTGTCACTTTTCCTTGGTTTTTTGGGGAAAAAAGTGCTAAAACCACCCTGTATTTTGTACTGTCACTTTCCCCTGTTTTTAGGGGCAAAAACACTCTGTATATTAGTGTAGTTTGAGGCTTAAATTAGTGTATACACTGCTTTAGTGCTACAAATCAAGTTATTCCTCGAAAAGTGACAAGTTACCCTTCATTGTCACTTTTCCCTGGTTTTTTGAGGGGAAACCACCCTGTATTTGGTATGGTCGCTTTCCCCTGTTTTTAGGGGCAAAAACACTCTGTATATTAGTGTAGTTTGAGGCTTAAATTAGTGTATACACTGCTTTAGTGCTACAAATCAAGTTATTCCTCGAAAAGTGACAAGTTACCCTTCGTTGTCACTTTTCCCTGGTTTTTTGAAGGGAAACCACCCTGTATTTGGTATGGTCGCTTTCCCCTGTTTTTAGAGACAAAAAACACTCTGTATATTAGTGTAGTTTGATGCTTAAATTAGTGTATACACTGCTTTAGTGCTGCAAATCAAATTATCCCTCTAAAAGTGACAAGTTACCCTTCGTTGTCACTTTTCCCTGGTTTTTTAAGGGGAAACCACCCTGTATTTGGTATGGTCACTTTCCCCTGTTTTTAGAGGCAAAAACACTCTGTATATTAGTGTAGTTTGAGGCTTAAATTAGTGTATACACTGCTTTAGTGCTACAAATCAAGTTATTCCTCGAAAAGTGACAAGTTACCCTTCGTTGTCAATTTCCCTGGTTTTTTGAAGGGAAACCACCCTGTATTTGGTATGGTCGCTTTCCCCTGTTTTTAGAGACAAAAACACTCTGTATATTAGTGTAGTTTGATGCTTAAATTAGTGTATACACTGCTTTAGTGCTGCAAATCAAATTATCCCTCTAAAAGTGACAAGTTACCCTTCGTTGTCACTTTTCCCTGGTTTTTTAAGGGGAAACCACCCTGTATTTGGTATGGTCACTTTCCCCTGTTTTTAGAGGCAAAAACACTCTGTATATTAGTGTAGTTTGATGCTTAAATTAGTGTATACACTGCTTTAGTGCTACAAATCAAGTTATACCTGGAAAAGTGACAAGTTACCCTTCGTTGTCACTTTTCCCTGGTTTTTTGAGGGGAAACCACCCTGTATTTGGTATGATCACTTTTAAGAGATTTTTACGGTTTTTGAAACCCAAAAAATAACCGAAAAACAAAATTTTCAAAATTTTGATGCAATTTCCAAAAAAATTTAAATATCTCAAAAACGGTTAGAGTTACAAAAATTTTGCATAGAAGCAAAAATGTTTAGAGTGATTTTCTGCACTCAGTGAACTGGGTTTACACCCACTAAGAGACGTGTAAACGCAGCCACAACTCCTAGAACGTTAGTTTGAAATTTAACCGTTTTTTTGAACACCCTGTATATGTTTAATTGTGTGATGGTTAGTAGAAGGTGAAAGAGCAGTTCAAGACGAACTTTAAGAGATTTTTACGGTTTTTGAAACCCAAAAAATAACCGAAAAACAAAATTTTCAAAATTTTGATGCAATTTCCAAAAAAATTTAAATATCTCGGAAACGGTTAGAGTTACAAAAATTTTGCATAGAAGCAAAAATGTTCAGAATGACTTTCTGCACTCAGTGAACTGGGTTTACACCCGCTCAGAACCGGGTAAACGCAGTCACAACTCTCTAGAACGTTAGTTTGAAATTTAACCGTTTTTTTGAACACCCTGTATATGTTTAATTGTGTGATGGTTAGTAGAAGGTGAAAGAGCATTTCAAGTGAAACTTTAAGAGATTTTTACGGTTTTTAAAACCCAAAAAAAAACCGAAAAACAAAATTTTCAAAATTTTGATGCAATTTCCCAAAAAATTTAAATATCTCAAAAACGGTTAGAGTTACAAAAATTTTGCATAGAAGCAAAAATGTTTAGAGTGATTTTCTGCACTCAGTGAACTGGGTTTACACCCGCTCAGAGACGGGTAAACGCAGCCACAACTCCTAGAACGTTAGTTTGAAATTTAACCGTTTTTTTGAACACCCTGTATATGTTTAATTGTGTGATGGTTAGTGGAAGGTGAAAGAGCAGTTCAAGACGAACTTTAAGAGATTTTTACGGTTTTTGAAACCCAAAAAATAACCGAAAAACAAAATTTTCAAAATTTTGATGCAATTTCCAAAAAAATTTAAATATCTCAAAAACGGTTAGAGTTACAAAAATTTTGCATAGAAGCAAAAATGTTCAGAATAACTTTCTGGACCCAGTGAACTAAGTTATCCCTGGAAAAGTGACATAAGTGACAGGTTAACTTGACTTATGTCATTTTTGTCTAGTTTTTCCAGTTTTTTTGGCTAACACACCCTGTATTTCCAGTGAAAAGGTATCCAGAATGGTGGTGGATGTGCATGCGAGGCCTTTGCAAACCTACAAAATTTTTACGGTTTTTGAAACCCAAAAAATAACCGAAAAACAAAATTTTCAAAATTTTGATGCAATTTCCAAAAAAAATTAAATATCTCAAAAACGGTTAGAGTTACAAAAATTTTGCATAGAAGCAAAAATGTTTAGAGTGATTTTCTGCACTCAGTGGACTGGGTTTACACCCGCTCAGAACCGGGTAAACGCAGCCACAACTCTTAGAACGTTAGTTTGAAATTTAACCGTTTTTTTGAACACCCTGTATATGTTTAATTGTGTGATGGTTAGTAGAAGGTGAAAGAGCAGTTCAAGACGAACTTTAAGAGATTTTTACGGTTTTTGAAACCCAAAAAATAACCGAAAAACAAAATTTTCAAAATTTTGATGCAATTTCCAAAAAAATTTAAATATCTCAAAAACGGTTAGAGTTACAAAAATTTTGCATAGAAGCAAAAATGTTCAGAATAACTTTCTGGACCCAGTGAACTAAGTTATCCCTGGAAAAGTGACATAAGTGACAGGTTAACTTGACTTATGTCATTTTTGTCTAGTTTTTCCATTTTTGGCTAACACACCCTGTATTTCCAGTGAAAAGGTATCCAGAATGGTGGTGGATGTGCATGCGAGGCCTTTGCAAACCTACAAAATGCAGCCAGCCTCGATGAGCCCCAAAGAGCTTTCGGACAACGACGATGTGGCCACTTCGTTGGTGCTGGACCCCATTTTGGGCTTCAATTCGCACAAAATGAACGTCCGCTATCGTCCGTTGCGGACAAACGGACCGGAATTGCGGAAAATTGTCCAGGAATTTATCCGGGATCAGGATTACGAGAGGGCTTTCGCCAGGATTGCGAAGGGAGAGTGGATGCCGCGTTTGAGGTCGAAAAACCAACAGAAGAAACTCGAGGAGCATGTGAGTGATCCCCCTGTAACTCGGTTATTTTGACAGTTACGGGGTGGTTCAATATACCAATTTGTAGCCCTTGAAATTCTCTTTTGATCACCCCGTATAGTGTTTTTACCTAAAACGTCAAATAACTGAGTTATTTACTGTCAAACCTGAGTTGTTTCGAGTAAAGTTTGAATTTGACAGTTCGCACTTTGACAGTCCGTAACTCGGTTACTTTGACAGTTACAGGGTGGTTCAATATACCAATTTGTAGCCCTTGAAATTCTCTTTTGACCACCCTGTATAGTGTTTTTATCTCAAATGTTAAATAACTGAGTTATTCACTGTTAAAACCCCAAAAGTGTGAATTACTTAAAAATTGACTTTTCTGTAAAATTTTGGTGTGTTAAGTCAATTTTTAAGCTCAAAAGTCTCTAAATTACTCAAAAATTGACTTTTTAGTCAAATTTTTGTGTGTCAAGTTCATTTTTAAGTCCAAAAGTGTCAAAATTACTTGAATTACTTGAAATTTGCCTTGTCAGCCAAATTGACCTTTTGTTGACTTCAAAATTAGACTATAAAATTAATTTTCATGTAATTCAGTCAATTTTGGGTTTGAAAGTTTAATTGAAACTACAAATTTTGACTAAAAAGTCAATTTTCAAGTAATTCAGACACTTTTGGTCTTAAAAATGAATTTAAAACTCCAAAATTTGACTGGAAAGTCAATGTTTAAGTAATTCAGACACTTTTGGGCTTTAAAATTATATAATTCAGTTTTAACAGTGAATAACTCAGTTATTTAACATTTGAGATAAAAACACTATACAGGGTGGTCAAAAGAGAATTTCAAATTGGTATATTGCTACGTTAAAATAACAAGTTGGTAAAGTATTGATTCAAAACTGCAAACAACCCTGTAACTGTGACATTTTAGGTAAAAAATAACGGGGTGGTCAAAAGAGTTACAAATTGGTGTATTGAAACACCCTGTAACTGTTAAAATAACATAGTTACAGGGTGTTAAAGTAGAAACTGTCAGATTCAAACTTTACTGCAAACAACTCAGGTTTAACAGTAAATAACTCAGTTATTTGACATTTTAGGTAAAAACACTATACGGGGTGGTCAAAAGAGAAATTCAAGGGCTACAAATTGGTATATTGAACCACCCTGTAACTGTCAAAGTAACTCAGATATTTGACATTTTAGATAAAAACAACAAGTATTTTTTTAATGAGTTTTAGTGACATTGTATAATCTTGCAAGTCAAACTTCTGATTGACAGTCAATTTTTGCTATTTGACAGCTGTCAAATTAAAAAAAAAATAAAAGTTTTTAAATAATTTTTTTATGATTTTAGTCAATTTTAAAAATTTGACAACTGTCAAATTAAAAAAAAAAAAAAATTTTAATATTTTTTTTATGACTTATTGTAGTCGTGCAAGTCAAACTTCCGATTGACAGTCAATTTTTGCTATTTGACAGCTGTCAAATTAAAAAAAAATAAAAGTTTTTAAATAATTTTTTTATGATTTTAGTCAATTTTAAAAATTTGACAACTGTCAAATTAAAAAAAAAAATAAAATAATTTTTTTATGACTTATTGTAGTCTTGCAAGTCAAACTTCCGATTGACAGTCAATTTTTGTGAATTGACAGCTGTCAAATTAAGAAAAAAATAAAACTTTTAAATAATTTTTTTATGACTTTACAGTCAATTTTAGGGATTTGACAACTGTCAAATTAAAAAAAAAAAAAAATTTAAATAATTTTTTTAATGACTTATTGTAGTCTTGCAAGTCAAACTTCCGATTGACAGTCAATTTTTGTGTTTTGACAACTGTCAAATTAAAAAAATAAAACTTTTTAAATAATTTTTTTATGATTTTACAGTCAATTTTAGGGATTTGACAACTGTCAAATTAAAAAAAAATTAAATAATTATATATATATATTATTAGATAATTTTTTTTGACTTATTGTAGTCTTGGATGTCAAACTTCCGATTGACAGTCAGTTTTTGTGATTTGACAGCTGTCAAATTAGAAAAAAATAAAAAATTTTAAATAATTTTTTTTATGACTTTACAGTCCATTTTAGGGATTTAACAACTGTCAAATTAAAAAAAAAACAAAAAAAAGTTAAATAATTTTTTTTATGACTTATTGTAGTCTTGCAAGTCAAACTTCCGATTGACAGTCAATTTTTGTGAATTTGACAACTGTCAAATTAAAAACTTCTAAATAATTTTATATAAATTATTTTTTTTTAATTATTTTTTTTGAAACTTCTGCTTAGTCAATTTTAGAGATTTGACAGCTGTCAAATTAAAAAAAATTAAATAATTTTTTTTATGACTTATTGTAGTCTTGTAAGTCAAATTTGATTGAGAAGTCCAATTTTGTTATTCGACAGCTGTCAAATTAAAAAAAAATTTTTTTTTTAGTCAATTTTTTTTTAAATATTTCTTTTTATGACTTATTGTAGTTTTTGACAATCAATATTTTTTTTTCAAAATTAATCCAGATTTATCGTTAAAAAAAAAAATTATTAAAAAAAAAGTCTTTAATTTTTGTTCAATTTGTCTATTTGACAGCTGTCAAATAAAAAAAAATTTTTTTTTAATAAATTTTTTTGACTTCAATTAATTTTTTATTAATTATTATTTTTTCATAATTAAATTCCTGATTTATCGTTAAAAAGAAGTCCTTAAATCTGTTATTTTCTGACAAATTAAATATTTATTTTTTTTATTTAAATTTATTTTTTTCTTGCAATCAATTTTTTTTTATTCAAATTTTTTCAAAATTAAACTTCCAGATTTATCGTTAAAAAAAGAAGTCCTATTCTGTTATTTTCTGACAAATTAAAATTATTTTTTTTTTATAAATTTTTTTTTTTTTCAATAATTTTTTTTTAATATTTTTTTTTCAAAATTAAATTCCAGATTTATCGTTAAAAAGAAGTCCTTAAATCTGTTAATTTCTGACAAATTATAAAATAATTTTTTTTTTTTATTAATTTTTTTTTTTTAAATTTGTTTTTTCTTTAATAATTTTTTTTAATATTTTTTTTTTCAAAATTAACTTCCAGATTTATCGTTAAAAAGAAGTCCTTAATTCTGTTATTTTCTGACAAATTAAAATTAATTTTTTTTTATTTAAATTTATTTTTTTTTTAATTATTTTTTTTTCTTCAATAATTTTTTTTTAATAAAATTTTTTCAAAATTAACTTCCAGATGTATCGTTAAAAAGAAGTCCTTAATTCTGTTAATTTCTGACAAATTATAAATTATTTTTTTTTAATTAATTTGTTTTTAATAAATTTTTTTTTTCTTTAATAATTTTTTTTAATATTTTTTTTTTCAAAATTAAATTCCAGATTTATCGTTAAAAAGAAGTCCTTAATTCTGTTATTTTCTGACAAATTAAAATTAATTATTTTTTTTTTAAAATTTTTTTTTTTTTAAATAATTTTTTTTCTGAAATTTAATTCCAGATTTACCGCTACTTGCGCGTGTTCGACAAAGACTCGGGCTTCGTCATCGAACCCTGCTACCGCTACTCGTTGGAAGGACAGAAAGGCGCCAAAATCTCCGCCACCCGGAAATGGTTCAAAAACGACAAAATCGAACGTTTGGTCGGCTGCATTGCCGAACTGACGGAAAAAGAGGAAGACGAACTGCTCCATCCCGGAAAAAACGACTTTTCCGTCATGTACAGTTGTCGGAAAAATTGCGCGCAACTCTGGCTCGGCCCCGCCGCCTACATCAATCACGACTGTCGCGCCAATTGCAAATTTGTGGCGACAGGGCGCGACACTGCCTGCGTCAAAGTGTTGCGCGACATCGAAATCGGCGAAGAAATCACCTGTTTCTATGGCGAAGACTTCTTCGGCGACAAGAATTGCTATTGCGAGTGCGAAACGTGCGAGCGAAGAAAAACGGGCGCGTACGCCAAAGAAAACGACACCAAGGAGGAGAACGGCTACCGGCTGAGAGAGACGGACAATCGTCTGAATCGCACCAAACGGAAGATTTTGAGTAACAACAATAAGGAAATGTGCGCGGACTTGGAGCCGGGCACGGCGGTGGTGCCGTTGTGCATGAAAGAGCTGCGCCGGAAAGGATTGACCAAGTACGATGCGGAGCTGTTGATTGCGCAAGGTGAGTGCTGAAACTGGTCAAAAAAAACTTTTGGTCCTTCGAACCCTGTTAAAACTTTGACTTCGTTTTTCTACCTGACTGTACTCGATTTTTTAGTGTTTTTCCAGGTTGTTGGATAGGAAATTTAGTGAGGATTCCAGAAATGTGCTTAAAACTGTCACTTTTCTACTCCAAGTGGGTTTTACAAGCGATTTTGTCCTTGACTGTCTTTTCAAACTGTTTTTCTGTCAGTTCAAACTTTGACTTCGTTTTTCTACCTGACTGTACTCAATTTTGTAGTGTTTTTCCAGGTTGTTGGATAGGAAATTTAGTGGGGATTCCAAAAATGTGCTTAAAACTGTCACTTTTCCACTCCAAGTGTGTTTTACACGCGATTTTGTCCTTGACTGTCCTTTCAAACTTTGACTTCGTTTTTCTCCCTGACTGTACTCGATTTTTTAGTGTTTTTTCAGGTTGTTGGATAGGAAATTTAGTGGGGATTCCAGAAATGTGCTTAAAACTATCATTTTCTCACTCCAAGTGTGTTTTACAAGCGATTTTGTCCTTGACTGTCCTTTCAAACTGTGTTTCTGTCAGTTCAAACTTTGACTTCGTTTTTCTACCTGACTGTACTCGATTTTTTAGTGTTTTTCCAGGTTATTGGATAGGAAATTTAATGAGGATTCCAGAAATGTGCTTAAAACTGTCACTTTTCCACTCCAAGTGTGTTTTACAAGCGATTTTGTCCTTGACTGTCCTTTCAAACTGTCTTTCTGTCAGTTCAAACTTTGACTTCGTTTTTCTACCTGACTGTACTTAATTTTTTAGTGTTTTTTCAGTTCAAACTTTGACTTCGTTTTTCTACCTGACTGTACTCGATTTTTTAGTGTTTTTCCAGGTTGTTGGATAGGAAATTTAATGAGGATTCCAGAAATGTGCTTAAAACTGTCACTTTTCCACTCCAAGTGTGTTTTATAAGCGATTTTGTCCTTTTAAACTGTGTTTCTGACAGTTCAAACTTTGACTCCATTTTTCTACCTGACTGTACTTAATATTTTAGGGTTTTTCCAGGTTGATGGATAGGGAATTTGATGAGGATTCCAAAAATGTGCTTAAAACTGTCACTTTTCCACTCCAAGTGTGTTTTACAAGCGATTTTGTCCTTGACTGTCTTTTCAAACTGTTTTTCTGTCAGTTCAAACTTTGACTTCGTTTTTCTACCTGACTGTACTCGATTTTTTAGTGTTTTTCCAGGTTATTGGATAGGAAATTTA
Source organism: Ips nitidus (assembly GCA_018691245.2). Classification (NCBI taxonomy): domain Eukaryota; kingdom Metazoa; phylum Arthropoda; class Insecta; order Coleoptera; family Curculionidae; genus Ips; species Ips nitidus. The sequence goes on along the minus strand of CM042797.1, from coordinate 8,995,641 downwards.
GTGGGGATTCCAGAAATGTGCTTAAAACTGTCACTTTTCCACTCCAAGTGTGTTTTACAAGCGATTTTGTCCCTGACTGTCCTTTTAAACTGTGTTTCTGTCAGTTCAAACTTTGACTTCGTTTTTCTACCTGACTGTACTCGATTTTTTAGTGTTTTTCCAGGTTATTGGATAGGAAATTTAGTGGGGATTCCAGAAATGTGCTTAAAACTGTCACTTTTCCAGTCCAATTGTGTTTTGCAAGCGATTTTGTCCTTGACTGTCTTTTCAAACTGTTTTTCTGTCATTAAAACTTTGACTTGGTTTTTCTACCTGACTGTACTCGATTTTTTAGTGTTTTTTCAGGTTGTTGGATAGGAAATTTAGTGGGGATTCCAGAAATGTGCTTAAAACTGTCACTTTTCCACTCCAAGTGTGTTTTACAAGCGATTTTGTCCTTGACTGTCCTTTCAAACTGTCTTTCTGTCAATGCAAACTTTGACTTCGTTTTTCTACCTGACTGTACTCGATTTTTTAGTGTTTTTCCAGGTTGTTGGATAGGAAATTTAGTGAGGATTCCAGAAATGTGCTTAAAACTGTCACTTTTCCACTCCAAGTGTGTTTTGTAAGCGATTTTGTCCTTGACTGTCTTTTCAAATTTCGTTTCTGTCAGTTCAAACTTTGACTTCGTTTTTCTACCTGACTGTACTCGATTTTTTAGTGTTTTTCCAGGTTGTTGGATAGGAAATTTAATGGGGATTCCAGAAATGTTCTTAAAACTGTCACTTTTCCACTCCAAGTGTGTTTTACAAGCGATTTTGTCCTTGACTGTCCTTTTAAACTGTTTTTCTGTCAGTTCAAACTTTGACTTCGTTTTTCTACCTGACTGTACTCGATTTTTTAGTGTTTTTCCAGGTTGTTGGATAGGAAATTTAGTGGGGATTCCAGAAATGTGCTTAAAACTGTCACTTTTCCACTCCAAGTGTGTTTTACAAGCGATTTTGTCCTTGACTGTTTTTTCAAACTGTTTTTCTGTCAGTTCAAACTTTGACTTTGTTTTTCTACCTGACTGTACTTAATATTTTGGGGTTTTTAAGGTTATTGGATTGGAAATTTAATGAGGATTCCAAAAATGTTCTTAAAACTGTCACTTTTCCACTCCAAGTGGGTTTTGCAAGCGATTTTGTCCTTGACTGTCCTTTTAAACTGTTTTTCTGTCAGTTCAAACTTTGACTTCGTTTTTCTACCTGACTGTACTCGATTTTTTAGTGTTTTTCCAGGTTGTTGGATAGGAAATTTAGTGAGGATTCCAGAAATGTGCTTAAAACTGTCATTTTCTTACTCCAAGTGGATTTTACGAGGAGTTTTTTCTCTTTAAGTGTCATATTTAAGGTTTTTTCAAATTTTTTCATTCCGGCCCTGTGAAAACCTGCAAGGACTTAATCGAGAAACATTGATTTGTGGATATGTCATTCTTGGGACTTTCCTTGATAATTCAACGCAAAAACGACTTTGATATCTCTTTTACTTCCCGAGATATTCAATTTTTTCTGTTCCAGTGTCGTTTTTGCCTGGTTGCAATTTTGCCCATTCCAACCCTGTAAAAACAGGGTCAGACTTAAGGCAGTGTTGCCATTTTTTTGATAAGTCATTCTTGGGACTTTTCTTGATAATTCAGTGCAAAAACGACCTTGATACCTCTTTTACTTCCTGAGATATCCAATTTTTTTTTTTTTGTTGTTTTTCAAACATTGGTCAACTTTGACGCCCTCTAGCGGCCAAACGGTTGAAGCTATCAACCCATGTTGCCATATCTTTGGATAGCCCATTTTATTGGCTATCCATCGACGTATAAAACTTCATACCTTGTCAGTCAAATTTGACAGTTATTTAGGTTCAAACAAAATAGTGCATGAAAATTGAATAGAAAATATTGGTCAACTTTGACGCCCTCTAGCGGCCAAACGTTTGAAGCTATCAACCCATGTTGCCATATCTTTTGATAGTCCATTTTATTGGCTATCCATCGACGTATAAAAATGTATACCTTATCTGTCAAATTTGACAGTTATTTAGGTTTAAACCAAACGGTGCAGAAAAACTGAACAGAAAACATTGGTTAAGTTTAACTCCCCCTGGCGGTGAAACGAGTCAACCAATCAATCCATGTAGTCATATCTTTGGATAGCCCATTTCATTGGCTATCCATCGACGTATAAAAATTCATACCTTGTCAGTCAAATTTGACAGTTAATTAGGTTCAAACGAAACAGTGCACGAAAAATGAATAGAAAGTATTGGTCAACTTTGACGCCCTCTGGCGGCCAAACGTTTGAAGCTATCAACCCATGTTGCCATATCTTTGGAAAGCCCATTTTATTGGCTATCCATCGACGTATAAAACTTCATACCTTATCTGTCAAATTTGACAGTTATTCAGGTTTAAACCAAACGGTGCAGAGAAATTGAATCGAAAACATTGGTCAAGTTTAACACCCTCTAGCGGCCAAACGTTTGAAGCTATCAACCCATGTTGCCATATTTTTGGAAAGCTCATTTTATTGGCTATCCATCGACCTATAAAACGTCATACTTTGTCAGTTAAATTTGACAGTTATTTTGGTTCAAACGAAACAGTGCACGAAAAATTAATAGAAAATATTGGTCAACTTTGACGCCCTCTAGCGGCCAAACGTTTGAAGCTATCAACCCATGTTGCCATATCTTTGAATAGCCCATTTTATTGGCTATCCATCGCCGTATAAAAATTCATTCTTTGTCCGTCAAATATGACAGTTATTTAGGTTCAAACGAAACAGTGCACGAAAATTGAATAGAAAATAGGGGTCAGCTTTAACGCCCCCTGGCGGCCAAACGAGTCAACCAATCAATCCATATGGTCATATCTTTGGAAAGCCCATTTCATTGGCTATCCATCGGCATATAAAACTTTACTCTTGGCCTGTCAAATATGACAGTTATTCAGGCCTAAACAAAACACCGCAGAAAAATTTAACACAAATGTTTGATCCGTTTTGACGCCACCATAAGTACTACAACTGTCAAATCTGTCACGACAACTGTCAAATCTGTTAACTACGACTGTCAAATCTGTCACGACAACTGTCAAATATGTCGCGACAACTGTCAAATCTGTTAACTACGACTGTCAAATCTGTCACGACAGCTGTCAAATATGTCGCGACAACTGTCAAATATGTCAATTACAACTGTCAAATCTGTCACGTGAACTGTCAAATCTGTCGCGACAACTGTCAAACATGTCAACTACGACTGTCAAATCTGTCACGTGAACTGTCAAATCTGTCGCGACAACTGTCAAATCTGTTAACTACGACTGTCAAGACAGCTGTCAAATATGTTGCGACAACTGTCAAATCTGTCACGACAACTGTCAAATTTGTCACGTCAACTGTCAAATCTGTCAACTACGACTGTCAAATCTGTCAACTACAACTGTCAAATTTCAACTACGATTGTCAAATCTGTCACGTCAACTGTCAAATTTTAACTACGACTGTCAAATCTGTCACGTGAACTGTCAAATCTGTCACGACAACTGTCAAATCTGTCACGTCAACTGTCAAATTTGTCACGTCAACTGTCAAATCTGTCAACTACGACTGTCAAATCTGTTGTAGGTTGTAAATTTGCAGACATCACCGAATTCCAACGGATGAAACGTTCGAGTCGTAGCAGTTCCGGATCGAACAATGGCGAAAACCAACACCACAAAAGTTGTACGGAAAAAAAGGCCGCGATCAACGGAGAAACGGGAAAAAATGCGATCACATCGAGAACGGCCCGTTTACAAAGAAGAGAAGCCCAAAAGGCCAATCAAGTGATGATTTTTCCCATTTTTTTATGATGTTTGGCTTAAAATCGTTTTACAGGAATTATTGCAAGCCGATCTGGTCAGATCGAATCTACTCGATGATCTGCAGAGTAACACGAGCAGTTGCCCGAGCGTGTTTAGCGATAACGATCCAGTTTGCGATGCCACCCAACAGAATAAGTGTTTCAATGACTGTCACGAGAGTGGAAAACTTGGTAAGTTTCACTTAACTTTGTTAGTTTTGGAGATATCGTCAAACCGACTGCACTAGCGTGTTTTCCAGGCAATTTTAGCATAAAATGACGTTGAGATGAACGCTCTAGCTTAAATAGCAAAAAAGTTAGGTTTCATCACTTGGCAACGTTGCACTAATTGTACTTTTGTTATTTTTTGACTTGGACCCCTCGAGTGACCACTCGTTTTCGACTAATTTGGGGTCGCTGAATCCAAATCCGCAGTCAGATTTCACGTACCTCTCACACAGCTCGAGTTTTTTGCAAAAACTTGGTTAACTCTGTTAGTTTTGGAGATATCGTCAAACCGACTATACCAGCGTGTTTTCCAGGCAATTTTAGCATAAAATGACGTTGAGATGAACGTTCTAGCTTAAATAGCAAAAAAGTTAGGTTTTGTCACTTGGCAACGTTGCACTAATTGTACTTTTGTTATTTTTTGACTTGGACCCCTCAAGTGACCACTCGTTTTCGACTAATTTGGGGTCGCTGAATCCAAATCCGCAGTCAAATTTCACGTACCTCTCACACAGCTCGAGTTTTTTGCAAAAACTTTGTTAACTCTGTCAGTTTTGGAGATATCGTCAAACCGACTACACCAGCGTGTTTTCCAGGCAATTTTAGCATAAAATGACGTTGAGATGAACGCTCTAGCTTAAATAGCAAAAAAGTTAGGTTTCATCACTTGGCAACCTCGCAAAAATGTAATTTTGTTATTTTTTGACTTGGACCCCTTGAGTGACCACTCGTTTTCGACTAATTTGGGGTCGCTGAATCCAAATCCGCAGTCAAATTTCACGCACCTTTCACACAGTTTGAGTTTTTTGCAAAAACTTGGTTAACTCTGTCAGTTTTGGAGATATCGTCAAACCGACTGCACTAGCGTGTTTTCCAGGCAATTTTAGCATAAAATGACGTTGAGATGAACGCTCTAGCTTAAATAGCAAAAAAGTTAGGTTTCTCGCTTGGCAACGTTGCACAAACTGTACTTTTGTTATTTTTTAATTTGGACCCCTTGAGTGACCACTCGTTTTCGACTAATTTGGGGTCGCTGAATCCAAATCCGCAGTCAGATTTCACGTACCTCTCACACAGTTCGAGTTTTTTGCAAAAACTTGGATAACTCTGTTAGTTTTGGAGATATCGTCAAACCGACTGCACTAGCGTGTTTTCCAGGCAATTTTAGCATAAAATGACGTTGAGATGAACGCTCTAGCTTAAATAGCAAAAAAGTTAGGTTTCATCACTTGGCAACGTCGCACTAATTGTACTTTTGTTATTTTTTGACTTGGACCCCTCAAGTGACCACTCGTTTTCGACTAATTTGGGGTCGCTGAATCCAAATCCGCAGTCAGATTTCACGTACCTCTCACACAGTTCGAGTTTGTTCCAAAAACTTTGATAACTCTGTTAGTTTTGGAGATATCGTCAAACCGACTACACTAGCGTGTTTTCCAGGCAATTTTAGCATAAAATGACGTTGAGATGAACGCTCTAGCTTAAATAGCAAAAAAGTTAGGTTTCATCACTTGGCAACGTCGCACTAATTGTACTTTTGTTATTTTTTGACTTGGACCCCTCAAGTGACCACTCGTTTTCGACTAATTTGGGGTCGCTGAATCCAAATCCGCAGTCAGATTTCACGTACCTCTCACACAGTTCGAGTTTTTTGCAAAAACTTGGATAACTCAGTCAGTTTTGGAGATATCGTCAAACCGACTGCACCAGCGTGTTTTCCAGGCAATTTTAGCATAAAATGACGTTGAGATGAACGCTCTAGCTTAAATAGCAAAAAAGTTAGGTTTGTCACTTGGCAACGTTGCACAAACTGTCATTTTGTTATTTTTTGACTTGGACCCCTTGAGTGACCACTCGTTTTCGACTAATTTGGGGTCGCTGAATCCAAATCCGCAGTCAGATTTCACGCACCTTTCACACAGCTCGAGTTTTTTTAAAAAAAATTTAGTTAACTCTGCCAGTTTTGTAAATATCGTAAATCTGGCAACGGGAGTGAATTTTCCGTCCCCAAGTTAATCGAAAACGAGTACAAACTCGACTGGATGGTATTTTTGACAGTTTTGACATGTGTGACAGTTGATAGGTGACACTCGGGGACGCTTCCTGTTGAGCAAATGACAGAACTGTCAAAATACGCTAAATATTGTTAATATTGCTAAAACTCCACTTTACCCTCTGACAGTGTAGATTCTGACAGTTGTGTCATTTGTTTGACAGGAAGTGTCCTCGAGTGTCACTTATCGGTTGTCACATATGTCAAAACTGTCAAAAATACCACCGAAAGTCTAGAAATGTTGCTAAAAGTTTAGAAATGTTGCAAATTGTCTAAAAATGTTGAAAAAGGCCTGAAAATGTTATAAAAAGCTTTAAAAATGTTCTAGAAAGTCTAAAAATGTTACTGAAAGTTCAGAAATGTTGCAAAATATCTAAAAATGTTGAAAAAGGCCTGAAAATGTTTCAGAAAGTCTAAAAATGTTACTGAAAGTTTAGAAATGTTGCAAAATATCTAAAAATGTTGAAAAAGGCCTGAAAATGTTTCAGAAAGTCTAAAAATGTTACTGAAAGTTTAGAAATGTTGCAAAATATCTAAAAATGTTGAAAAAGGCCTGAAAATGTTTCAGAAAGTCTAAAAATGTTACTGAAAGTTTAGAAATGTTGAGAAAGGCCTGAAAATGTTCCAGAAAGTCTAAAAATGTTACTGAAAGTTTAGAAATGTTGCAAAATATCTAAAAATGTTGAAAAAGGCCTGAAAATGTTCCAGAAAGTCTAAAAATGTTACTGAAAGTTTAGAAATGTTGAGAAAGGCCTGAAAATGTTCCAGAAAGTCTAAAAAATGTTACTGAAAGTTTAGAAATGTTGCAAAATATCTAAAAATGTTGAAAAAGGCCTGAAAATGTTCCAGAAAGTCTAAAAATGTTACTGAAAGTTTAGAAATGTTGAGAAAGGCCTGAAAATGTTCCAGAAAGTCTAAAAATGTTACTGAAAGTTTTAGAAATGTTGCAAAATATCTAAAAATGTTGAAAAAGGCCTGAAAATGTTCCAGAAAGTCTAAAAATGTTACTGAAAGTTTAGAAATGTTGAGAAAGGCCTGAAAATGTTCCAGAAAGTCTAAAAATGTTACTGAAAGTTTAGAAATGTTGCAAAATATCTAAAAATGTTGAAAAAAGGCCTGAAAATGTTCCAGAAAGTCTAAAAATGTTACTGAAAGTTTAGAAATGTTGAGAAAGGCCTGAAAAATGCTTTAGAAAGTCTGAAAATGTTTACTGAAAGTTTAGAAATGTTGCAAAATATCTAAAAATGTTGAAAAAGGCCTGAAAATGTTCCAGAAAGTCTAAAAATGTTACTGAAAGTTTAGAAATGTTGCAAAATATCTAAAAATGTTGAAAAAGGCCTGAAAATGTTCCAGAAAGTCTAAAAATGTTACTGAAAGTTTAGAAATGTTGAGAAAGGCCTGAAAATGCTTTAGAAAGTCTAAAAATGTTACTGAAAGTTTAGAAATGTTGCAAAATATCTAAAAATGTTGAAAAAGGCCTGAAAATGTTCCAGAAAGTCTAAAAATGTTACTGAAAGTTTAGAAATGTTGCAAAATATCTAAAAATGTTGAAAAAGGCCTGAAAATGTTTCAGAAAGTCTAAAAATGTTGCTAAAAGTTCAGAAATATTGCAAAATATCTAAAAATGTTGAAAAAGGTCTGAAAATGTTTCAGAAAATCTAAAAATATAATTGCAAATTATGACAGGTTGTCAGATCGCTTCAACCAGCTGTAACTCGGTTATTTTGACAGATACGTCAAAATGACAGAGAAACACTTTTGTAAGGCACACTTCAAGCTTCCTAAAAATGTCTTAAAATTATGCGATCGGTGTACAAATAATGCCGCTAGAGGGCGTCAAAGTTTGTCGTACATTTTTTGGAAAAATCTCAAATTTTGACAGCTTGTCTTAACTACATGTAACTCGGTTATTTTGACAGATACGTCAAAATGACAAAGAAACACTTTTGTAGAGCACACTTGAAGCGTTCTAAAAATGTACTAAAATCATGTGATCGCAAGACAAATAACGCCGCTAGAGGGCGTCAAAGTTGCTCGAAAATATTGTTTGAAAAAAAATCCCTAATTTTAACAGGCCTCGCTTCAACCTGCTGTAACTTGGCTATTTTGACAGATACGTCAAAATGACAGAGAAACAGTTTTGTAGAGCGCATTTCAAGCTTTCCAAAAATGTCTTAAAATCAGGCAGTATTGGTACAAATAACACCGCTAGAGGGCGTCAAAGTTTAAAAAAAAAATTCTTTTTTTTTAAATTACAAATTTTGACAGGTTGTCAGATCGTTTTGTTGTCACTATTTTTACACTTTTGCAGAAAATGAGTCGGAAGAGTCGACAGGAATCACGCTCCGAAATCACAAATGTCTGGCGTCGGAGGCGGCGCCGAAACTGGCGCAGGGTTGCCACGTCTACGTCGCCAACAACAACAACCATTCCATCGCGCCCGCGTGCAATTTGCGGCGAAATCGCCGGAAAAAACACAAAGCGAAACGATTAAAAGAGCCGGCAACGTCGCGCGCACACGTCACCAGTGACAGTTGTGACGTGGCGCGCGCCAGTGACGTGTACGAGTTTCGCGACGACGCCGCCAGTGACGTCATCGTTCCGTTACGGAAAAAGGAGGAGGAGAGTGCGGAAAGAGAAGAGAGTATTGAGGCAGTCGATGACGTCATGAGGGCTGTTTCAGACAGCGCAAAGTGTGAGGAGGAGTGTGATAATTGGAGTTCTAATGAGGTGAGTTTTTTTTTTTGGGAAAACTTTAAATATCTCGGAAACTAGATTGTTTTTTTTGGCATTTTTTGGGTCACCGTGTAGCTGCGAGTGTGCGCAATCCACTGATCTAAAAATATACAGGGTGTCCCATCTTTTGACGCATTTTTCAAGCAATTTCTTCGCAGAGTTAAGACCAACTTTGACCTCAAATATCTCGTAAACTAAACAATTTTGACAGGACTTTTTTGGGTCACCCTGTAGCTGCTGACGAGCAGAATCGAATGACGTAATAATATACAGGGTGTCCCATATAAAATAGTGCAGTTTTTCGCGTTTGAATGCAGCGCTGAATCAAGTTTGAAGTTGAGAGTAATGTCACGTTTCACCCTGTATATCTCGTAAACTAAACAATTTTGACAGGACTTTTTTGGGTCACCCTGTAGCTGCTGACGAGCAGAATCGAATGACGTAATAATATACAGGGTGTCCCATTTGAAATAGTGCAGTTTTTTTAATTTGAATGCAGCGCTGAATCAAGTTTGAAGTTGAGAGTAATGACACGTTTCACCCTGTATATCTCGTAAACTAAACAATTTTGACAAGACTTTTTTGGGTCACCCTGTAGCTGCTGACGAGCAGAATCGAATGACGTAATAATATACAGGGTGTCCCATTTGAAATAGTGCAGTTTTTTGAATTTGAATTTGAAAATTCCAACCATAAACCTATAAAATGGTTTCCACACACTTTCCACAATGTTTCTGGGGTTTCAGGAATTTTTTATAGTTTCATGGTCTTGCGACCTGGATTTTGACATTTTTTGGTAGAATGACAGTTCAAGTGACCTGTCAAACCTACAGGTACACGTCAAAACTGTCAAAATTCCAACCATAAACCTATAAAATGGTTTCCACACACTTTCCACAATGTTTCTGGGGTTTCAGGAATTTTTTATAGTTTCATGGTCTTGCGACCTGGATTTTGACATTTTTTGGTAGAATGACAGTTCAAGTGACCTGTCAAACCTACAGTTACACGTCAAAACTGTCAAAATTCCAACCATAAACCTATAAAATGGTTTCCACACACTTTCCACAATGTTTGTGGAGTTTCAGGAATTTTTTATAGTTTCATGGTCTTGCGGCCTGGATTTTGACATTTTTTGGTACAATGACAGTTCAAGTGACCTGTCAAACTCACAGATACACGTCAAAACTGTCAAAATTCCAACCATAAACCTATAAAATGGTTTCCATACACTTTCCACAATATTTCTGGGGTTTCAGGAATTTTTTATAGTTTCATGGTCTTGCGACCTGGATTTTGACATTTTTTGGTACAATGACAGTTCAAGTGACCTGTCAAACCTGCAGTTACACGTCAAAACTGTCAAAATTCCAACCATAAACCTATAAAATGGTTTCCACACACTTTCCACAATGTTTCTGGGGTTTCAGGGATTTTTTATAGTTTCATGGTCTTGCGGTCTGGATTTTGACATTTTTTGGTACAATGACAGTTCAAGTGACCTGTCAAACCAACAATTACACGTCAAAACTGTCAAAATTCCAACCATAAACCTATAAAATGGTTTCCACACACTTTCCACAATGTTTCTGGGGTTTCAGGAATTTTTTATAGTTTCATGGTCTTGCCGCATGGATTTTGAAATTTTTTGGTACAATGACAGTTCAAGTGACCTGTCAAACCAACAATTACACGTCAAAACTGTCAAAATTCCAACCATAAACCTATAAAATGGTTTCCACACACTTTCCACAATGTTTCTGGAGTTTCAGGAATTTTTTATAGTTTCATGGTCTTGCGGTCTGGATTTTGACATTTTTTGGTACAATGACAGTTCAAGTGACCTGTCAAACCAACAATTACACGTCAAAACTGTCAAAATTCCAACCATAAACCTATAAAATGGTTTCCACACACTTTCCACAATGTTTGTGGGGTTTCAGGAATTTTTTATAGTTTCATGGTCTTGCGACCTGGATTTTGACATTTTTTGGTACAATGACAGTTCAAGTGACCTGTCAAACTCACAGATACACGTCAAAACTGTCAAAATTCCAACCATAAACCTATAAAATGGTTTCCACACACTTTCCACAATGTTTCTGGAGTTTCAGGAATTTTTTATAGTTTCATGGTCTTGCTGACCTGGATTTTGACATTTTTTGGTACAATGACAGTTCAAGTGACCTGTCAAACCTACAGGTACACGTCAAAACTGTCAAAATTCCAACCATAAACCTATAAAATGGTTTCCACACACTTTCCCACAATGTTTCTGGAGTTTCAGTTCAAGTGAGGAATTTTTTATAGTCAAAATTCCAACCATAAACCTATAAAATGGTTTCCACACACTTTCCACATCAGGGTCTTGCGACCTGGATTTTGACATTTTTTGGTACAATGACAGTTCAAGTGACCTGTCAAACCTGCAGGTACACGTCAAAACTGTCAAAATTCCAACCATAAACCTATAAAATGGTTTCCACACACTTTCCACAATGTTTCTGGGGTTTCAGGGATTTTTTATAGTTTCATGGTCTTGCGACCTGGATTTTGACATTTTTTGGTACAATGACAGTTCAAGTGACCTGTCAAACCTGCAGGTACACGTCAAAACTGTCAAAATTCCAACCATAAACCATATAAAATGGTTTCCACACACTTTCCACAATGTTTCTGGGGTTTCAGGATTTTTTATAGTTTCATGGTCTTGCGGTCTGGATTTTGACATTTTTTGGTACAATGACAGTTCAAGTGACCTGTCAAACCTACAAGTACACGTCAAAACTGTCAAAATTCCAACCATAAACCTATAAAATGGTTTCCATACACTTTCCACAATGTTTGTGGGGTTTCAGGAATTTTTTATAGTTTCATGGTCTTGCGGCCTGGATTTTGACATTTTTTGGTACAATGACAGTTCAAGTGACCTGTCAAACCTGCAGGTACACGTCAAAACTGTCAAAATTCCAACCATAAACCTATAAAATGGTTTCCACACACTTTCCACAATGTTTCTGGGGTTTCAGGATTTTTTTATAGTTTCATGGTCTTGCGCATGGATTTTGACATTTTTTGGTACAATGACAGTTCAAGTGACCTGTCAAACCTACAGGTACACGTCAAAACTGTCAAAATTCCAACCATAAACCTGGACAGTTGTTTGNGCAAACGATGGGAAAGCGAGNATCGNACAATGGNTNGNNCCNAATTNCATCTNAACTATGCGTCANCCCGNNNCTNGANTTATATNGNCCTTGATCANAGTATANCGAAGTCCATCCNNCTATTTANGGNNNAGANATTGCACNTCGGCTTTCCNGCTNANTAACNGCGTNGGCCNTCGCNATNATGCNTCCNNCANTTAATAACAGAGTGNNTATCNCTAACTCTCNGATNAGAGACNAGNGCCCNNTCCANNAGNTGANCNCCGGGGCGATCGCACTAACNTATTAATTNACGAAGGANGATTNTNACATTNGAATGANATGTNGANNCTNATNCTAGCNCGGGTGGNATNATGGNTAGATAANTCACGNTATTNNAACNGTATCNAGCANCNNACGGTACGCACAGAATCAGTAGTNACNTGTTCGTAGACNCTNNNTAAGGGCAGGTGCACTTTCATNGATGACCTNNTCNANTTNCTNCTTAAATTTCTGTCATAAACTGTCACATATCAGGGCTATTTTCAGTAAAAAATTTCATTAATGACAGTTGCATGACAGGGCCGTAATCTGTCAAAATGTCGGTCAGTGACTTGTTGGTTTATCAATCACTATTAACCTAACTTTGACATTTTCTCTGTCAAAATCCTGTCAAATGACAGTCACCAAATTTCTGTCATAAACTGTCACATATCAGGGCTATTTACATAAAAAATTTCATTAATGACAGTTGCATGACAGGGCCGTAATCTGTCAAAATGTCGGTCAGCGACATGTTGGTTTATCAATCGCTATTAACCTAATTTTGACATTTTCTCTGTCAAAATCCTGTCAAATGACAGTCACCAAATTTCTGTCATAAACTGTCACATGTCAGGGCTATCTCCAGAAAAAATTTCATTAATGACAGTTGCATGACAGGGCCGTAATCAGCCAAAATGTCGGTCAGTGACTTGTTGGTTTATCAATCACTATTAACCTAATTTTGACATTTTCTCTGTCAAAATCCTGTCAAATGACAGTCACCAAATTTCTGTCATAAACTGTCACATGTCAGGGCTACCTTCAGTAAAAATTTCATTAATGACAGTTGCATGACAGGCCGTAATCTGTCAAAATGTCGGTCAGTGACTTGATGGTCTTAAATAGTAACTAAATCAAGTTCAGAACAAGTTCTGAGGAAAGTTTCTCAAGGTTTGAGTGTTCCAAACGGATCAGAAGGGTCTTCTGAGCTGGACAGTGACTCAGAAGACACTTTTCTAGTATTTACAACCTTGTGAATGGCTCAGAAAGTTTGTTTACGTTTAAAAGTAACTAAATCAAGTTCAGAACAAGTTCTGAGGAAAGTTTCTCAAGTTTGAGTGTTCCAAACGGATCAGAAGGATCTTCTGAGCTAGACAGTGACTCAGACGACACTTTTCTGTCATTTAAAACCCAGTAGATGGCTCAGAAAGTTCGTTTATGTTTAAAAGTAACTTAACCAAGTTCTGAGGAAAGTTTCTCAAGGTTTGACTGTTCCAAACGGATCAGAAGGGTCTTCTGAGCTAACCCGGGGTCTCAGAAGGGTCTTCTGAGCTGGACAGGGACTCAGAAGACCTTTTTAACCTTCTGCAGCTGGCTCAGAAGACTTTTAATGCGTTTTTCAGTGTAAACGAGGTCTACTTCAGGGTCACCGTGTATAAATGGGCGGCTTTGGGCACCATTTCCACCATAATTGGGTGGGTTTACTTCGCAGCATGGTCCATCTCTTTCTATCCTCAGGCTTACATAAATTGGAAGAGAAAAAGGTAATTTTTAGGGCCCTTTTTACCTAAACTCCCGGTTAACTTTAACCTGAGGGTTATTTAAAAAAAAAAAATTTAATTTTTTTTTTTTTTTTTTTTTTTTTTACAGTGTTGTCGGATTGAACTTTGACTTCCTGTCACTGAACATTGTCGGTTTTGTCCTGTACTCGGTGTTCAACTTGGGCCTGTACTACGTTCCCGAAGTGAAGGTAGGTGCAAGTTTGACGCCCTCTAGCGGCCAAACGGGTCAACTTGGAGAGGTCCTGTCAACGTCACGTGATAGCCCTGTTTAGTAGCTTTCTTTTGTTTTCTGATGTGTTTTGTCAAAAGGTTTCAAATAAGCGAGTTATTTCGCTTTCAAGTGATGTTTCTTCATTTCAAGTGATGTTTTTGACTACGTTTGTTTTAACCTCAATTAACTCCGTTATTTTGACAAATATCGAAAAAACTGTAAGAAGGAAAGTTGTAGGGAATTTCATTGTCTACAAGATTGTGTTAAGGCACTTTTTCCCTAAGTGGTCGTCTTAGGGAAATATTTAGGGAAAACTGCCCTTAAGGCACTAAAGTGCTTGGAGAGAACCAGTTTCAAAATTCAACCAATCATAACTCCGTTATTTTGACAAATATCAAAAAAACTGTAAGAAGGAAAATTGTAGGGAATTTCATTGTCTACAAGATTGTATTAAGGCACTTTTTCCCTAAGTGGTCGTCTTAGGGAAATATTTAGGGAAAACTGCCCTTAAGGCACTAAAGTGCTTGGAGAGAACCAGTTTCAAAATTTAACCAATCATAACTCGTTATTTTGACAAATATCAAAAAAACTGTAAGAAGGAAAGTTGTAGGGAATTTCATTGTCTACAAGATTGTATTAAGGCACTTTTTCCCTAAGTGGTCGTCCTGGGGAAATATTTAGGGAAAACTGCCCTTAAAGCACTAAAGTGCTTAGAGAGAACCAGTTTCAAAATTCAACCAATCATAACTCCGTTATTTTGACAAATATCAAAAAAACTGTAAGAAGGAAAATTGTAGGGAATTTCATTGTCTACAAGATTGTATTAAGACACTTTTTCTCTAAGTGGTCGTCTTAGGGAAATATTTAGAATTTTACAAAAAAAAAAAAAATGAAATATACAGGGTGTCTCAAATTTCAGGTGGAGTACAGCGTCCGGTATCCGAGAGGTTTGAATCCGGTACAAGTAAATGACATTTTCTTTGCCGTGCACGCCGTCATTTTGACGTTGTTCACCCTGTATCAGTGCGCCATCTATGATCGGGGCGATCAACGAGTTTCCACAACAGCCCGGATTATTTTAGGTAAGCCACCCTGTATACTGGGGTCTATTGGATGCGTTTTGGGCCACCCTGTATAGCTGCTGAGAAGCTGAATCGAATGACGTAAAAATATACAGGGTGTCCCATTTGAAATATAGTAGTTTTTGACGTTTGAATGCAGCGCTGAATCAGGTTTGAGGTTAAGAGTAATTACACGTTTCACCCTGTATATCTTGGAAACTAAACAATTTTTACCAAACTTTTTTGGGTCACCCTGTAGCTGCTGAAAAGCTGAATCGAATGACGTAATAATATACAGGGTGTCCCGTATATAATTTGCCCTTAAAGGCCTCAGAAGGGAGATAATTGCTTAAGAAAGTTTAGTGGGGAGGAAAGTGTGTTGAGATGACTTTACGTAACTACAACCCCCTGTAACTCGGTTAATTGGCAAAATTCAGGAAAATGCCAAAAAACAAAAATTGTAGAGAATTTAATTCTCTACAAAAACACTAAAATAGTGTTTTGCCCTTAAAGGCCTCAGAAGGGAGATATTTGCTTAAGAAAGTTTAGTGGGGAGGAAAGTGTGTTGAGATGACTTTACGTAACTTCAACCCCCCGTAACTCGGTTAATTGGCAAAATTCAGGAAAATGCCAAAAAACAAAAATTGTAGAGAATTTAATTCTCTACAAAAACACTAGAATAGTGTTTTGCCCTCAAAGGCCTCAGAACGGAGATATTTGCCTAGAAAGTTCAGTGGGCGCAAAATAAGTGGTTTAAAACACCAAAATGTCATAAGAATGACACCAGAACTCCACAAACTGTCTTTTGTTGATCAGAAACACTGTTACGCCACCAGCGGCTCCCAAACTGTCTTCTGAGCCTCACCAGGGCATCTCAAACGGTTTTAACAGCTCAGAAACAAATCACTAAACCATCAGAAGTTCTAAAACTGTTTTTTTAGTGGCTCAGAAACGCCAAAACATCCTCAGAATACTTCAAACTGTTTTTAAGAGATCAGAAACACCAAAATGCTACTATAGTGTCTTCTGAGCCAGGAAACTGTTATCGCAGGTTCTCAAACTGTTTTTACTAGTTCAGAACAGCCATCAGTGGCTCTAAAACTGTCTTCTGATCTTTTCTGAGGTTCTCAGGAATTTACAAATTGCGTCTAGTAGCTCAGAAGCACCAAAATGGCATCGGTGGCTCTCAAACTGTCTTCTGAGCTTGTAAAATGTTTGCAGTAGTTGTCAAACTGTTTTTCTTGCTCAGAAATGCAAAAAATGGTGTCAGTGACACTAAAACTGTCTTCTGAGCCTCGAAAGGGTTATAAGAGGTTCTCAAACGGTTTTTGCAAATTATTAAAAATTATAAAACTGTTTTTAACAGCTCAGAGGGCTTAATCTGTCTTCTGATCCACTAAAACGTCACCAAAAGTTCTCAGAAAGGTTTCCAGTAGCTCAGAAGCACCCAAAATGACATCGGTGGTTCTCAAACTGTCTTCTGAGCGTGTGAAATGTCTGCAGTAGTTGCCAAACTGTTTTTCCTGCTCAGAAATACGAAAAAATGCTGCCAGTGTCTCTAAAACTGTATATCTCGGAAACTAAACAGTTTTTACCAGACTTTTTTGGGTCACCCTGTAGCTGCTGACAAGCTGAATCGAATGACGTAATAATATACAGGGTGTCCCATTTAAAATAGTGCAGTTTTTGGCCGTTGAATGCAGCGCTGAATCAGGTTTGAGGTTAAGAGTAATGACAAGTTTCACCCTGTATATCTCGTAAACTAAACAATTTTTACCAAACTTTTTTGGGTCACCCTGTAGGTCTGGACGAGTAGAATCGAATGACGTAATAATATACAGGGTGTCCCATTTGAAATAGTGCAGTTTTTGGCCGTTGAATGCAGCGCTGAATCAGGTTTGAAGTTGAGAGTAATGACACGTTTCACCCTGTATATCTCGTAAACTAAACAATTTTGACGAGACTTTTTTGGGTCACCCTGTAGCTGCTGAAAAGCAGAATCGAATGACGTAATAATATACAGGGTGTCCCATTTGAAATAGTGCAGTTTTTGACGTTTGAATGCAACACTGAATCAGGTTTGAGGTTAAGAGTAATGACACGTTTCACCCTGTATATCTCGTAAACGAAACAATTTTTACCAAACTTTTTTGGGTCACCCTGTAGCTGCTGACAAGCAGAATCGAATGACGTAATAATATACAGGGTGTCCCATTTGAAATAGTGCAGTTTTTGACGTTTTTTGCCTTTGAATGCGCCAAACAATGTTTGTTCACCCTGTATATGGTTTTTCCAGGTATTTTCGGGATTTTCATCGTTATTTCGCTGTTTCTCGCCAGTTTCACCGTAATTCACTGGCTGGACTTTCTCTACTACTGCTCCTACGTCAAATTGGCCATTACTTTGATCAAGTATATACCACAAGTAAGTACAGTGCGAATCAAAGCAATTTGCAGTGACGTCACCGATAGAAATTTGGTTTTTTTGAGCGGGAAAATGTTGTGTGCTATTTGGAACAAGTACATTTGCGTCCACTTGGCAACGATAAATAAAAAAAAATAAAATAATAAAAAAAAAAAAAAAAAAATAATAATAAAAAAAAATAATAAAAATAATAATTAAAAAAAAACAATAAAAAATAATTTAAAAAAATAAATAAATAAATTAATAAAAAAATAAAAGTAAATAAAAAAAAAATTAAATAAAAAAAATAATAAATAAAAAAAAACAAAAAAAAAAATTTTAAAAAATAAATTAATAAAAAAAAAAAAAAAAATTTTTTTTTTTTTAAATATTGTTGGCAAGCAAAATTGGGACATTATTTACCAATTTTTTGGCCATTTTTAACATGCTTCACCCTGTATAATCTAATATTTTCAGGCTTACATGAACTATAAGCGAAAAAGCACGTCAGGATGGAGTATTGGCAACATTGTACTGGATTTTACTGGTGGCATGTTGAGTATGCTGCAAATGATCCTCAACGCTTACAATTACGGTAAGTGCCAGGCTGTCATTTTGACAGCCGACTGTCAAAACCAGCTACAGGCCTGAATGTGACAGTTGTCACTTTGACAGCCCGTAACTCGGTTATTTTGACAGTTACGGGGTGGTTCGCTATACCAAATTGTAGCCCGTGAAATTCTCTTTCGATCACCCGGTATAGGGTTTTCACCTAAAATGTCAAATAAGCGACTTATAAGTCAAAACGTCAAGACTGTCAAACTGTACTCAAAAATTGCAATGTTTAGTGTATTATTTGACAGAAAACGTGTTTTTGAGATTTATGACAGTTATTTTGACAGATGTCACGTGACTGTCTAGCTAAATAGTCTTCTAAAACCACGTGACAGCTGTCACTAACGTCAAAACTGTCAAAATGTGCTCAGAAATTGCAAAATCAGGGTTTACAATAATTTCTTTGCAGTTTTAGGTACAAAACGTGTTTTTGAGGTTTATGACAGTTATTTTGACAGTTGTCACGTGACTGTCTAGCTAAATAGTGTTCTAGAACCACGTGACAACTGTCACTAACGTCAAAACTGTCAAAATGTGCTCAGAAATTGCAAAATCAGGGTTTACAATAATTTCTTTGTAGTTTTAGGTACAAAACGTGTTTTTGAGGTTTATGACAGTTATTTTGACAGATGTCACGTGACTGTCTTGCTAAATTATCCTCTAAAATCGCCTGACAGCTGTCACTAATGTCAAAACTGTCAAAATTTGACTAGAATTGGCTAGAAATACAATTCAACACTATGTTGACTATAAATTTGACACTTTCCACTTAAACAGCCAATCAATGTGGCTGTCATTTTTGACACACGTCATTCGGACCGGTTATAATGAGTGTGCAAAATTTGACAGCTGTCACACGAAAAAAAAATGAATTTTTGACATTTTGAATTAAAAATAAAGTGGTTTTTCGTAAAAAATGACGTATGTCAGAATTAACAAAAAATCGGCAAATTTCAATTTCTTAAAATGTCAAAAGTGACACCTGTCAAAAATTTGACAGCTATGATGCGAAAAAAAAATGAATTTTGACATTTTCTTTGCGAGTTTTGACAGATTTGATTTTTGACATTTTGAATTAAAAACAAAGTAGTTTTTCGTAAAAAATGACGTAGGTATGTCAAAATTAACAAAAAATCGGCAAATTTCAATTTCTTAAAATGTCAAAGTGACATCTGTCAAAAATTTGACAGCTGTGACGCGAAAAAAAAAAATGAAATTTGACATTTTCTTTGCGAGTTTTGACAGATTTGATTTTTGACATTTTGAATTAAAAATAAAGTAGTTTTTCGTAAAAAAATGACGTATGTTAGAATTAACAAAAAATCGGCAAATTTCAATTTCTTAAAATGTCAAAGTGACACCTGTCAAAAATTTGACAGCTGTCACGCAAAAAAAAAATGAAATTTTAAATTTTCTTTGCGAGTTTTGACAGATTTGATTTTTGACATTTTGAATTACAAACAAAGTGGTTTTTCGTAAAAAATGACGTATGTCAGAATTAACAAAAAATCGGCAAATTTCAATTTCTTAAAATGTCAAAGTGACACCTGTCAAAAATTTGACAGCTGTCACGCAAAAAAAAATGAAATTTGACATTTTCTTTGCGAGTTTTGACAGATTTGATTTTTGACATTTTGAATTAAAAACAAAGTAGTTTTTCGTAAAAAATGACGTATGTAAATCTTAAAATGTCAAAAGTGATATCTGTCAAAAATTTGACAGCTGTCACGCGAAAAAAAAAATGAAATTTGACATTTTCTTTGCGAGTTTTGACAGATTTGATTTTTGACATTTTGAATTAAAAACAAAGTAGTTTTTCGTAAAAAATGACGTATGTCAGAATTAACAAAAAATCGGCAAATTTCAATTTCTTAAAATGTCAAAGTGACACCTGCAAAAAATTTGACAGCCGTCACGCGAAAAAAAAAATAAAATTTGACATTTTCTTTGCGAGTTTTGACAGATTTCATTTTTGACATTTTGAATTAAAAACAAAGTAGTTTTTCGTAAAAAATGACGTATGTCAGAATTAACAAAAAATCGGCAAATTTCAATTTCTTAAAATGTCAAAAGTGACACCTGTCAAAAATTTGACAAACACTCAATTAAATACTGTCAAATTTGGAAAATTTGCAAATAAAATTAACGAAATTTCCAAACTGTCAAAACTGACATCTGTCAAAATTTTGATCAAAAATTTAATTAAAAAAAAAAAAAAAAACAATTAATTTGAATAATTAATATAATATAATTAATTACAATTATAATATTATATAATTTATATTTTAATTTTTTTTTTTTTTTTTTTTTTTTATTTTTTTTTTTTTGTCGTTTTTTTGGTTTTTGGTTTATGAACCATCCCGTTGCAGTGTTGCCGCTTATTTTCACTTTTTTTTTTTTTTTTTTTTTTTGATTTTTGACAGCTGACGTTTGACATTTTTCAGACGATTGGGCGTCGATATTTGGCGATCCCACCAAGTTCGGTTTGGGGCTGTTTTCCGTACTGTTCGATATTTTCTTCATGTTGCAGCATTACGCGTTTTACAGGCACAGCGGATACGAGGTGCGCTAAAAAAGTGTTAATTTTGTTGTTTTTTTATGAAAAAAATTATATAATTATTTTATACCACCCTGTAGTTGTTTTGCTCAATCTTCCAACGGTTAAGGCGTTCCCTGTCTAGTATGCATGTATCAATTCATTGGTTTTGGAGTGAGCCGGGGGGTGCCATTCATGAAAATTTCAAAAAAAAACAAAAAAAAAAAAAAAAATGAAAATTTTCTTGAAACCGACTATACTTAAAAAAAAACGTACAGCACCAGCGTCTTTTCCAGGAAATTTTAGCATAAAATGACGGTGAGATGACGAATTTATCTTGACAAACAAAAAAGTTGTTTTTTTCCGGCCGCCAGAGGCGCCATTTGCAATTCCGCCATTTTGGATTGAGATAAATGGGTCGTGTTTGTACTCGTTTTCGACTAATTTGGGGTCAAGGAATTCATTGCCGCAATCAGTTTTCCCGTATCTCGCACCCAATTCGAAATTTTCTAAAATTTTCGGGCTTGCGCTGGAGATACGCAAAAATAAATGTCACCACTAGATTCCTCGTCCTTGAATTAGTAGAAAACGAACCTAAACTCGAATTTTTCGAAAAAGTCAAAATGGCCGCCAGAGGCGCCATTTTGCAATTTCCGCCATTTTGAATTGAGATAAAGTGGTCGTGTTTGTACTCGTTTTCGACTAATTTGGGGTCGAGGAATTCATTTTTTCAGTTGGTTTTCACGTTAATGAACATTATTTTTAAACCGACTATAGTACGATGAACATACCATATAATTGAAGAATCTCTTGAGTGAACGCTATATTGCAATCGACTATAGATTTTTTTTGGTGAACAATATTTTGAGACCGACTGTATATTTGTTATTGCAAAATTTATTTTGGAACGGACTATAGAAAATCCACTCTAAAAACAGGAAAATGTTTAAATAAAATTGTCCACCCTGTATCTCAATTCCTGATGATCCGAAGTTGACGAAACTTGGGATTCTACTAAAACACACTTTTCTCTTTAAAATCCTGAAAATTTCAGATTTTTTCCTCACTCGGTTTATATAGGGTGGACTACTAAACAAACCCAAGTTGATTTCCAGGGAAATAAAATTGTTCACCCTGTATCTTAGTTCCTGATGATCCGAAGTTGACGAAACTTGGGACACTACTAAAACACACTTTTCTCTTTAAATTCCTGAAAATTTCAGATTTTTCCCTCACTCGGTTTATACAGGGTGGACCAGTAAACAAACCCAAGTTGGTTTTCAAAAAAATTAAATTGTCCACCCTGTATCTTAGTTCCTGATGAACCGAAATTGACGAAACTTGGGATTCTACTAAAACACACTTTTCTCTTTAAAATCCTGAAAATTTCAGATTTTTTCCTCACTCGGTTTATACAGGGTGGACTAGTAAACAAACCCAAGTTGATTTCCAGGGAAATAAAATTGTTCACCCTGTATCTTAGTTCCTGATGATCCGAAGTTGACGAAACTTGGGATTCCACTAAAACACACTTTTCTCTTTAAAATCCTGAAAATTTCACATTTTTCCCTCACTCGGTTTATACAGGGTGGATTACTAAACAAACCCAAGTTGATTTCCAGGGAAATAAAATTGTCCACCCTGTATCTTAGTTCCTGATGATCCGAAGTTGACGAAATTTGGGATTTTACTAAAACACACTTTTCTCTTTAAATTCCTGCAAATTTCAGATTTTTCCCTCACTCGGTTTATACAGGGTGGACTAGTAAACAAACCCAAGTTGGTTTCAAAAAATAAAATTGTCCACCCTGTATCTTAGTTCCTGATGATCCGAAGTTGACGAAACTTGGGATTCTACTAAAACACACTTTTCTCCTTCAATTCCTGAAAATTTCAGATTTTTCCCTGACTCGGTTTATACAGGGTGTGACTAGTAAACAAACCAAGTTGATTTCCAGGGAAATAAAAATTGTCCACCCTGTATCTTAGTTCCTGATGATCCGAACTTGACGAAACTTGGGATTCTACTAAAACACACTTTTCTCTTTAAAATCCTGAAAATTTCAGATTTTTCCCTCACTCGGTTTGTACAGGGTGGACCAGTAAACAAACCCAAGTTGGTTTTCAAAAAAATAAAATTGTCCACCCTGTATCTTAGTTCCTGATGAACCGAACTTGATGAAACTTGGGATTCTACTAAAACATACTTTTCTCTTTAAATCCTGAAAATTTCAGATTTTTTCCTCACTCGGTTTATACAGGGTGGACTAGTAAACAAACCCAAGTTGATTTTCAGGAAAATAAAATTGTCCACCCTGTATCTTAGTTCCTGATGATCCGAAGTTGACGAAACTTGGGATTCTACTAAAACACACTTTTCTCTTTAAAATCCTGAAAATTACAGATTTTTCCTTCACTCGGTTTATACAGGGTGGACCAGTAAACAAACCCAAGTTGGTTTTTAAAAAAATTAGATTGTCCACCCTGTATCTTAGTTCCTGATGATCCGAAGTTGACGAAACTTGGGATTCTACTAAAACACACTTTTCTCCTTCAATTCCTGAAAATTTCAGATTTTTCCCTGACTCGGTTTATACAGGGTGGACTAGTAAACAAACCCAAGTTGATTTCCAGGGAAATAAAATTGTCCACCCTGTATCTTAGTTCCTGATGATCCGAACTTGACGAAACTTGGGATTCTACTAAAACACACTTTTCTCTTTAAAATCCTGAAAATTACAGATTTTTCCCTCACTCGGTTTGTACAGGGTGGACCAGTAAACAAACCCAAGTTGGTTTTCAAAAAAATAAAATTGTCCACCCTGTATCTTAGTTCCTGATGAACCGAACTTGATGAAACTTGGGATTCTACTAAAACATACTTTTCTCTTTAAAATCCTGAAAATTTCAGATTTTTCCCTCACTCGGTTTATACAGGGTGGACTAGTAAACAAACCCAAGTTGATTTTCAGGAAAATAAAATTGTCCACCCTGTATCTTAGTTCCTGATGATCCGAAGTTGACGAAACTTGGGATTCTACTAAAACACACTTTTCTCTTTAAAATCCTGAAAATTACAGATTTTTCCTTCACTCGGTTTATACAGGGTGGACACAGTAAACAAACCCAAGTTGGTTTTTTAAAAAATTAGATTGTCCACCCTGTATCTTAGTTCCTGATGATCCGAAGTTGACGAAACTTGGGATTCTACTAAAACACACTTTTCTCTTTAAAATCCTGAAAATTTCAGATTTTTTCCTCACTCGGTTTGTACAGGGTGGACTAGTAAACAAACCCAAGTTGGTTTCCAAAAAAATTAAATTGTCCACCCTGTATCTTAGTTCCTGATGATCCGAATTTGACGAAACTTGGGACAATACTAAAACACAGTTTTCTCTTTAAATTCCTGAAAATTTCAGATTTTTTTCTCACTCGGTTTATACAGGGTAGACTAGTAAACAAACCCAAGTTGGTTTTCAAAAAAATTAAATTGTTCACCCTGTATCTTAGTTCCTGATGATCCGAAGTTGACGAAACTTGGGATTCTACTAAAACACACTTTTCTCTTTAAAATCCTGAAAATTTCACATTTTTCCCTCACTCGGTTTATACAGGGTGGACTAGTAAACAAATCCAAGTTGATTACAAAGAAAATAAAATTGTCCACCCTGTATCTTAGTTCCTGATGATCCGAATTTGACGAAACTTGGGATTTTACTAAAACACACTTTTCTCTTTAAAATCCTGAAAATTTCAGATTTTTTCCCCACTCGGTTTATACAGGGTGGACCAGTAAACTAACCCAAGTTGGTTTTCAAAAAAATTAAATTGTCCACCCTGTATCTTAGTTCCTGATGATCCGAAGTTGACGAAACTTGAGATTCTACTAAAACACACTTTTCTCTTTAAATTCCTGAAAATTCCAGATTTTTTCCTCACTCGGTTTATACAGGGTGGACTACTAAACAAACCCAAGTTGATTTCCAGGGAAATAAAATTGTCCACCCTGTATCTTAGTTCCTGATGATCCGAAGTTGACGAAACTTGGGATTCTACTAAAACACACTTTTCTCTTTAAAATCCTGAAAATTTCACATCTTTTCCTCACTCGGTTTATACAGGGTGAACTACTAAACAAATCCAAGTTGATTACAAAGAAAATAAAATTGTCCACCCTGTATCTTAGTTCTTGATGATCTGTAACTGTAACTCGGTTATTTTGACAGATACGTCAAAATGACAGATGAACGGTTTTGTAGAGCAGATTTCAAACTTTCCAAAAATGTCTTAAAATCACGTGGTTAAGGTACAAATAACGCCGCTAGAGGGCGTCAAAGTTGGTCGTATGTTTTTAGTTAACATTTCAAACTTTAACAGCTTCAACCAGCTGTAACTCGGTTATTTTGACAGATACGTCAAAATGACAAATAAACGATTTTGTAGAGCAGACTTTAAGCTTTCCAAAAATGTCCTAAAATCACGTGGTTAAGGTACAAATAACGCCGCTAGAGGGCGTCAAAGTTAAAAAAAGTAAACCTTCTGGTACACCAATTATATTTGCTCAAACCGAGTCGATTCGGCAACGCCGCTTACAATGAAACTTAATACTAGTAACGGCCGCTACGGCCTGACCGACGTCCAGGCGATCTGCTGCTGCCCCTGCCCCTGGAACGGGACCGGGCTCCTCGTCGGGGGGACCGCGACCTCGACCTGGGTCTTGGGGCTCCGCCCCCCACTCCACCGCCCCCTCTACCGCCTTTCCGGCGCGAGTACAAATACCTGAAACACGTCACCGTGTGAGAGAGAGAGAGAGAAAAAATGGAAAAACAATTGAAAATAAAAAAAAAATAAATAAAAAAATAAAATAAATAAAAAAAAAAAAATTATGTATTATGAGAGAAAAAAAGCGAAAAAAAACAATTGAAAAAAAAATAATAAAAAAAAAATAAAAAAAAATTATGTATTATGAGAGAAAAAAAGCGAAAAAACAATTGAGAAAAAAAAAAAAATTAATAAATAAAAAAAAAAATAAAAAAAAAAAATTATGTATTATGAGAGAAAAAAAGCGAAAAAAACAATTGAAAATAAAAAAAAAAATAAATAAAAAAAAAAAAAAAATTATGTATTATGAGAGAAAAAAAGCGAAAAAAACAATTGAAAATTAAAAAAAAATAAATAAATAAAAAAAAAAAAAATAAAAAAAAAATTATGTATTATGAGAGAAAAAAAGCGAAAAAAACAATTGAAAATAAAAAAATAAAATAAAAAAAAAAATAAATAAAAAAAAATTGAATAAATAAATAAATAAATTACAATTATAATAACACGTCACCGTGTGAGAGAGAGAAAGAGAAAAAATGGAAAAAAAATTGAAAATAAAAAAATAAAAATAAATAAAAAAAAAATTAAATAAAAAAATTAAATAAATAAATTACAATTATAATTAATTAATTTATTATTATTTATAATTAATATTTAATTAGTTTGTAATTATTATTATTAAATAATTTGAATTATTATAATTAATAAATTACCGTCTCAATTCGCGCGAAATCGGCTTCAAATGCATGAAATTACAGAAACCGGATCGGGTGCATTCGCCCATTTCGTATTGGCGGCAACATGCCTCCCGGAAATCGGTCACCGGACTCAATTCGGCGTAAACGGGACGACCGCCAAACCAGCGATTGTTCAGGTCGTTTACCGCCCGTTCGGCGTCCTCCTCCCTTCGAAACTGTCAAAAATACGTCAAGAAACGTCAAAAATAGCAACTGTCAAAAATAGAAACTGTCAAAAATAGAAACTGTCAAAAATAGCAACTGTCAAAAATAGAAACTGTCAAAAAGAGAAACGTCAAAAATAGAAATGTCAAAATTAGAAACGTCAAAAAATAGAAACGTCAAAAATAGAAACATCAAAAAATAGAAACTGGCAAAAAATAGAAACGTCAAAAAATAGAAACTGTCAAAAATAGAAACGTCAACAAACGTCAAAAAATAGAAACGTCAAAAAATAGAAACTGTCAAAAACTAGAAACGTCAAAAATAGAAACTGTCAAAAAAATAGAAACTGTCAAAAATAGAAACGTCAAAAAATAGAAACGTCAACAAGCGTCAAAAAATAGAAACGTCAAAAATAGAAACTGTCAAAAATAGAAACGTCAAGAAACTGTCAAAAATAGAAACGTCAAAAACCAGAAACGTCAAAAAATAGAAACGTCAAAAATAGAAACTGTCAATAAATAGAAACGTCAAAAAATAGAAAGGTCAAAAATAGAAACATCAAAAAATCGAAACGTCAAAAATAGGAACTGTCAAAAATAGAAACTCAAAAATAAAAACGTCAAAAAATAGAAACTGTCATAAATAGAAACTGTCAAAAATAACAATAATTTTTTGTGTTTACAGCTTTATGGAAACAAATTTGACAGTTGTGACATTTAGACACACTTTTATACTTTGCTTACGTCACGTGACAGCTGTCAAAACTCGCTCACCAGTGCGCTGAACGTATAAAATGTCGCCCATAAAGCTATAAAACGACAAAACTTGCTTGCTATGCTGGAAATGTATGTGTAAACTCTTTGATAAGCATTTATAGGTTGATAGGTGACATTTTGACAGTTGTGACATTTGTCTGTCAGTTTTTTAATATGCTGCCTGTCAATTAAATGTCTACTGTCAAAAAAATCATCAACAAAATGGCGGCCGGGCCGTCAAATTGCCCAAACCCAAGTAAAGTTTATTCATATTTTTCTCATTAATTTTTTATGCACTCTGTTGTTTAAGTCTGAATAACTCGGTTATTTGACAATTTACGTCAAAACGTCAAAGAAGGTAAAAGATAGTCCAGACTGTGAGGTTTCTAAAAATATGATCACATGACCTTGTAGCTTTGACGGTTTGGCCGCTAGAGGGCCTCAAAGTTCCCCTTTGCAGATCAAAAGAGTGTTTTAGACTACTTTTGCTTTAACCCTAAATAACTCGGTTATTTGACAGTTTACGTCAAAATGTCAAAGAAAGTAAAAGATAGTCCAGACTATGGGGTTTCTAAAAATATGGTCACATCACCTTGTAGCTTTGACGGTTTGGCCGCTAGAGGGCCTCAAAGTTCCCCTTTGCATACCAGAAGAATGTTTTAGACTACCGTGTCATTTAGAGCAAAATGGAGGTCAGATTCGTGTTTTCCAGCTTGAAATTAGTTGAATTAAGTCATTTTAACCGAGAAAAATCCAATATGGCCGCGGTTAGAGGGTTAAAACGCAAAAGTAGTCAAAACTAGTACTTTAATCTGCAAAGCGTACTTTTGGCGCCCTCTAGCGGCCAAACGAACAGCAATACAGATTTATGTAATCATATTTTTGGAAACCTCACAGTCTGGACTATCTTTTACTTTCTTTGACTTTTTGACGTAAACTGTCAAATAACCGAGTTATTTAGGGTTAAAGCAAAAGTAGTCTAAAACACTCTTCTGGTCTGCAAAGGGAAACTTTGAGGCCCTCTAGCGGCCAAACCGTCAAAGTTACAAGGTCATGTGACCATATTTTTAGAAACCTCACAGTCTGGACTATCTTTTACTTTCTTTGACGTTTTGACGTAAACTGTCAAATAACCGAGTTATTCAGACTTAAACAACAAAGTGCATAAAAAATTAATGAGAAAAACTTTAATTGGGTTTGGGCAATTTGACGGCCCGGCCGCCATTTTGTTGATGATTTTTTTTGGACAGTTGACATTTAATTGACAGGCAGCATATTAAAAAACTGACAGACAAACGTCACAACTGTCAAAATGTCACCTATCAACCAATAAATGCTGATCAGCGAGTTTACACACACATTTCCAGCATAGCAAGCAAGTTTTGTCGTTTTATAGCTTTATGGGCGAATTTTGACAGTTATGACAGCTGTCACGTGACGCAAGCACAGTATAAAAGTGCGTCTTAACGTCACAACTGTCAAATTTGGCTCCATAAAGCTGTAAACATCAAAAAAACTCTATTTGACATTTTATACGTTCAGGGCACTGGTGAGCGAGTTTTGACAGTTCTGACAGCTGTCACGTGACGCAAGCAAAGTATTAAAGCGTTCCCTACTGTCAGAACTGTCAAATTTGGCTTCGAGAAGCTGTAAACATAAATTCCACCACAATTCCTCAAATTAGCAACTATTTCTAATTTTACACTTTCGCGGGTCACTGGTGAGTGCATTTTGACAGCTGTCAGTTGTCACCGTAGCAGTCTGTCATTAAACGTCAAAGCTGCGACGTTGCCAAAGTTTTGATTTTGGCAACGTCGATTTAAACGTAATTTTCACGCTTTGAGAGTGGGAAAAATGGCCATTTTTTGTGGGGTTGGTTTACACCCAATTTAAGTGAATTTGTTAGGGAATACCTTGATGTAAACGTTGCCCACCAGATGGTCGCCCAAGTTGTCGCACACGTTCATCTCCTCAATTTCCCCATATTTGTCCTCGCACTCCACAAACACGTCTTCGAAGAAATTGTCGTAGTGCTCTTGCATTTCCTCGTCGGAGACGTTGGCCACCACTAATTTACAAAAAAAAAAACAGTTCCGAAGAGAAAATTAGGTTAGAAACAGTTACAGCCTAAACTAGAGCTAAAATGATGAATAGTGTGGTGTAAGGAGCCTTAAGACTCCTCGAAGCTGTATTAGTCGAGTTAACTAGAAAGTGAGGTTAATTTTGAGTAAAAGATGCTACACTAAAGCCCAGTTGTACTGGTTAGGGTTAAATGGTGAAAGTGACCCTAAAATGGGGGTAAAAACAAAAAAACAACTTACAATGACTTCCATCGGCGGATTTGGCGGAATTTTGCGGATTTACGTACAAATTCTGCAGCAAACACGTTTGGGAAAAGGTCGGCTTGTTGTGGATCCTCGAGCAACGGTCGCCGTGCCGGCAGGCCCCAATTTTAAAGTAAAACGAACAGTTTACCCTGCAACACAAGCACCACGGTGATTTCGGGCAAAAATGGTTTTTTGGGCGCAAATCGCTTACTTGTCCTTTTCGGTACCGAAAATTGACGCCAAATACTCGGCCATTGGGGCTGTTTAAACGCTGAAAAACGATTGAAATCGTGGAAAAACCCCGTTTTTCCAGGGGGCCAGCATCAACCCATCAACAACCCTAAAAAAACAAAGCCACAAATGTCAGCTGTCGGAAAAATGTCAATTGTCAAATTCAGCGCGAGCGGGTCACGTGACCCCAACTTAACATGGCGGCGTATACCCACGTGACCACCTCTAACCTCAACCCATGTTTTGACATTGAGGTTGTTTTAAACCATATTTGCTGTGTTTACCACTGATTTTTATGCAAAAGTAACCCAAATCCCAGTGTATTAGTTAGTGTTAGTGTTAATTAAGTGTGGAAAGGGTCCCCACGCAGTTACAGGACCTGGTAGGCGCAAAACCCTTTCAAACTAACCGTTTTCCAGCAATTTACACTTTGGGGCTGTAGTTGGCACGGTTTGGGGCTTTTTTAACCTCCCCTAGTTGATTTACACAGCCCTGGAGGCCTTGAAAGCGAAATCCCTCCAAAGGCCCCACGAATTTTTGACAGTTGACAGATTTTGACAATAAAATAACCTATACTAACCTCACAAATACAGAATACAGTTTCTTAGGCTTACCATGAAGATTCCTGAAGAAGTTTTAGCAAAATTACCCTCCGGGGAGGATGTGCACCAGGTAAAAACAACCCCAAAGCAGACGAGTGAGTGCTAAAAGCTCTGATTGCAGTTTCTGCACCACATTATCAACAATTTGGACCAGAAAAGTTATACAAACCTGGACCCAGACCTGCACCAGCTAGCTGCCTACCTCACAGAGTTTTACACTAAAAAAACCCTGGACCCCAACACTACTTTACCTGAAACCATCCCCCAGCACCTGGGCTCGGCTGTGGAAAGTGTTTTTCAGTCACGACGGGGCGATTTGGTGGGTCAGGTGGTGAGACAGAGAGTAGCCCAGAGTGGACGAAGTGTGGTGGAGAACTTCGACTGGAGGCTTAAGTGGATTTTGGGGTCTTCAGCAAGTGAGTTACGGGAGCCAGTTTGCCAGCTCGATTTGATTTGTCTGGGGGATTTGTGCAAAAGTGTGGTGGGCTTCGAGTGTGACCTGAACGGGCTGGAGCAGTTGATTAGTGCTTTGCAACAGTGTGAGTAAGGTTAAGTTGTACCAGTAATCAATAAAATTGCCTTTTTAGTGCTTGAAACCCCAATTTTTCCACAATAGTTTTCTGGGCTAATCAGTCTAAATTGAAGGTTAAGTTAGGTTAGGTCAGTCACGTGATTTTCATGTAATTTTATAAACACTGGTCACGTGACTTTTTGGGGGGTGAAACGAACACGCTGGCTGTCAGTCTGTCAGCTGTCAAAAAGTAAAAAATTCCAACATGTCCGCCTTACTAAAGTGTAAACAACAATACATTAACAAATAACTCTTTTTAGGGTGTTTTCAGTGAAATAACGCTAGGGAACACTGTTTTTAGGTTAACCAGAAGGGTCAGCAATGGAGGATGAAATGGAAAAATTCGAAATCACCGACTTTGACCTGGCCAACGAGTTCAACATCAACCGAAGCCGCCGAGGTCTCAGCAAACACCAGCAGATTTACGGTAATTTTCGCTTTTTTCGCTTAATTTCAGTGTTTGTAGTGTTGGTTAGTGTCCCCCCCTGGGTAGGGCCCCTTAAATTTTCTTTTTGTGACAGTTTTCGGTGAGTCGAGCGAGAGCCCCCTTAAATTCGGGTTTCTCCCAGCTAATTCCACTAACCTAACCTAAAACTTGCTATTCCCAAGTTCTGTTAAGTTTAACTGACAGTGTGTAACTAGAATTTAGCTTGTATTGCCCTACTGGACAAGTCTGGGTAACTTAACCGGGACCCATGTGAGTCAAGCCTTAAGTTAGCCTGACAATTGAAAGTTAAGGCTAATTTTACCATTTTTATAGGTTAAAGCCTAGTTTGAGCAATGTTTTTCCTTACTTTACAGTTTTTTCTACAATTTGGCAACGTTGCTACACTGTTGTCAAGTTGTGC
Organism: Ips nitidus; assembly: GCA_018691245.2. Classification (NCBI taxonomy): domain Eukaryota; kingdom Metazoa; phylum Arthropoda; class Insecta; order Coleoptera; family Curculionidae; genus Ips; species Ips nitidus. The sequence continues at coordinate 8,963,911 of CM042797.1, read as the reverse complement.
ACTCCCGGTTAACTGGACTAAATAAAATTAGGTCTAATTTTGCCTTTTTTAAGATTTTTGGGGGTTTTCCTTGTAAACACTGTTGCCACATTTGCATTGTTTTTCCTTTAAATGTGGCCTATCAATGATTCTTAAAATTGCTGTTTTTTTTGTACATTTTGGCAACATTGCAACAGTCTTTTTAGTTATCACTGTTTGGACTTAACCGGACATTGGGAAATCAGGCTTAAGGCTGGGTTTTTTTACCATACTAATCACTTCCGGGTAAAGTTACCTGGACCATTGAAAGTTGGGGCTAATTTTACCTTTTTAAGTTTAAACATGGTTTTCAGGGTTAAGGTTAGTTTAACCGGATGGTTAACACATCAAATAACTTCTCCATGTAATCCTTCAGTAACTTCCAGTTAAATTTAACCGTTCAGTTACAAATGCACTTTAAATTTCACTGAAATTGTTTTAAAATTCCCTTCTACTGTCAAGCTGTTTTTAGGCGTGGTTTTCAGGGTTAAGGTTAGTTTAACCGGATGGTTAACACATCAAATAACTTCTCTATGTAATCCTTCAGTAACTTCCAGTTAAATTTAACCGTGCAGTTACAAATGCACCTTAAATTTCACTGAAATTGTTTTAAAATTCCCCTTCTACTGTCAAGCAGTCTTTAGGCGTGGTTTTCAGGGTTAAGGTTAGTTTAACCGGATGGTTAACACATCAAATAACTTCTCTATGTAATCCTTCAGTAACTTCCAGTTAAATTTAACCATGCACTTACAAATGCACCTTAAATTTCATTGAAATTGTTTTAAAATTCCCCTTCCACTGTCAAGCAGTCTTTAGGCGTGGTTTTCAGGGTTAAGGTTAGTTTAACCGGATGGTTAACACATCAAATAACTTCTCCATGTAATCCTTTAGTAACTTCCAGTTAAATTTAACCGTGCAGTTACAAATGCACCTTAAATTTTACTGAAATTGTTTTAAACTACCTTTTCTACTGTCAAGCAGTCTTTAGGCGTGGTTTTCAGGGTTAAGGTTAGTTTAACCGGATGGTTAACACATCAAACAACTTCTCCATGTAATCCTTCAGTAACTTCCAGTTAAATTTAACCGTTCAGTTACAAATGCACTTTAAATTTCACTGAAATTGTTTTAAAATTCCCCTTCTACTGTCAAGCAGTCTTTAGGTGTGGTTTTCAGGGTTAAGGTTAGTTTAACCGGATGGTTAACACATCAAATAACTTCTCCATGTAATCCTTCAGTAACTTCCAGTTAAATTTAACCGTGCAGTTACAAATGCACCTTAAATTTCACTGAAATTGTTTTAAAATTCCCCTTCTACTGTCAAGCAGTCTTTAGGCGTGGTTTTCAGGGTTAAGGTTAGTTTAACCGGATGGTTAACACATCAAACAACTTCTCCATGTAATCCTTCAGTAACTTCCAGTTAAATTTAACCGTGCAGTTACAAATGCACCTTAAATTTTACTGAAATTGTTTTAAACTACCTTTTCTACTGTCAAGCAGTCTTTAGGCGTGGTTTTCAGGGTTAAGGTTAGTTTAACCGGATGGTTAACACATCAAATAACTTCTCCATGTAATCCTTCAGTAACTTCCAGTTAAATTTAACTGTGCAGTTACAAATGCACCTTAAATTTCACTGAAATTGTTTTAAAATTCCCCTTCTACTGTCAAGCAGTCTTTAGGTGTGGTTTTCAGGGTTAAGGTTATTTTAACCGGATGGTTAACACATCAAATAACTTCTCCATGTAATCCTTCAGTAACTTCCAGTTAAATTTAACCGTGCAGTTACAAATGCACCTTTAATTTCACTGAAATTGTTTTAAAATTCCCCTTCTACTGTCAAGCAGTCTTTAGGCGTGGTTTTCAGGGTTAAGGTTAGTTTAACCGGATGGTTAACACATCAAATAACTTCTCCATGTAATCCCTCAGTAACTTCCAGTTAAATTTAACCGTGCAGTTACAAATGCACCTTAAATTTTACTGAAATTGTTTTAAACTACCTTTTCTACTGTCAAGCAGTCTTTAGGCGTGGTTTTCAGGGTTAAGGTTAGTTTAACCGGATGGTTAACACATCAAATAACTTCTCCATGTAATCCTTCAGTAACTTCCAGTTAAATTTAACTGTGCAGTTACAAATGCACCTTAAATTTCACTGAAATTGTTTTAAAATTCCCCTTCTACTGTCAAGCAGTCTTTAGGCGTGGTTTTCAGGGTTAAGGTTAGTTTAACCGGATGGTTAACACATCAAACAACTTCTCCATGTAATCCCTCAGTAACTTCCAGTTAAATTTAACCGTGCAGTTACAAATGCACCTTAAATTTTACTGAAATTGTTTTAAAATTCCCCTTCTACTGTCAAACAGTCTTTAGGCGTGGTTTTCAGGGTTAAGGTTAGTTTAACCGGATGGTTAACACATCAAACAACTTCTCCATGTAATCCTTCAGTAACTTCCAGTTAAATTTAACCGTGCAGTTACAAATGCACCTTAAATTTCACTGAAATTGTTTTAAAATTCCTCTTCTACTGTCAAGCAGTCTTTAGGCGTGGTTTTCAGGGTTAAGGTTAGTTTAACCGGATGGTTAACACATCAAATAACTTCTCCATGTAATCCCTCAGTAACTTCCAGTTAAATTTAACCGTTCAGTTACAAAGGCACTTTAAATTTCACTGAAATTGTTTTAAAATTCCTCTTCTACTTGTCAAGCAGTTTTTAGGCGTGGTTTTCAGGGTTAAGGTTAGTTTAACCGGATGGTTAACACATCAAATAACTTCTCCATGTAATCCATCAGTAACTTCCAGTTAAATTTAACCGTGCAGTTACAAATGCACTTTAAATTTCACTGAAATTGTTTTAAAATTCCTCTTCTACTGTCAAGCAGTCTTTAGGCGTGGTTTTCAGGGTTAAGGTTAGTTTAACCGGATGGTTAACACATCAAATATCTTCTCCATGTAATCCTTGAGTAACTTCCAGTTAAATTTAACCGTGCAGTTACAAATGCACCTTAAATTTCACTGAAATTGTTTTAAAATTCCTCTTCTACTGTCAAGCAGTCTTTAGGCGTGGTTTTCAGGGTTAAGGTTAGTTTAACCGGATGGTTAACACATCAAATAACTTCTCCATGTAATCCTCAGTAACTTCCAGTTAAATTTAACCGTGCAGTTACAAATGCACCTTAAATTTCACTGAAATTGTTTTAAAATTCCCCTTCTACTGTCAAGCAGTCTTTAGGGGTGGTTTTCAGGGTTAAGGTTAGTTTAACCGGAGGGTTAACACATCAAATAACTTCTCCATGTAATCCATCAGTAACTTCCAGTTAAATTTAACCGTGCAGTTACAAATGCACCTTAAATTTCACTGAAATTGTTTTAAAATTCCTCTTCCACTGTCAAGCAGTCTTTAGGTGTAGTTTTCAGGGTTAAGGTTAGTTTAACCGGATGGTTAACACATCAAATAACTTCTCCATGTAATCCTTCAGTAACTTCCAGTTAAATTTAACCGTGCAATTGCAAATGCACCTTAAATTTCACTGAAATTATTTTAAAATTCCCCTTCTACTGTCAAGAAGTCTTTAGGCGTGGTTTTCAGGGTTAAGGTTAGTTTAACCGGATGGTTAACACATCAAATAACTTCTCCATGTAATCCTTCAGTAACTTCCAGTTAAATTTAACCGTGCAGTTACAAATGCACTTTAAATTTCACTGAAATTGTTTTAAAATTCCCCTTCTACTGTCAAGCAGTCTTTAGGCGTGGTTTTCAGGGTTAAGGTTAGTTTAACCGGATGGTTAACACATCAAATAACTTCTCCATGTAATCCTTCAGTAACTTCCAGTTAAATTTAACCGTGCAGTTACAAATGCACCTTAAATTTCACTGAAATTGTTTTAAAATTCCTCTTCTACTGTCAAGCTGTTTTTAGGCGTGGTTTTCAGGGTTAAGGTTAGTTTAACCGGATGGTTAACACATCAAATAACTTCTCCATGTAATCCTTCAGTAACTTCCAGTTAAATTTAACCGTGCAATGCAAAAATGCACCTTAAATTTCACTGAAATTGTTTTAAAATTCCTCTTCTACTGTCAAGCAGTCTTTAGGCGTGGTTTTCAGGGTTAAGGTTAGTTTAACCAGATGGTTAACACATCAAATAACTTCTCCATGTAATCCATCAGTAACTTCCAGTTAAATTTAACCGTGCAGTTACAAAGGCACTTTAAATTTAACTGAAATTGTTTTAAAATTCCCCTTCTACTGTCAAGCAGTCTTTAGGTGTGGTTTTCAGGGTTAAGGTTAGTTTAACCGGATGGTTAACACATCAAATAACTTCTCCATGTAATCCATCAGTAACTTCCAGTTAAATTTAACCGTGCAGTTACAAATGCACCTTAAATTTCACTGAAATTGTTTTAAAATTCCTCTTCTACTGTCAAGCAGTCTTTAGGCGTGGTTTTCAGGGTTAAGGTTAGTTTAACCGGATGGTTAACACATCAAATAACTTCTCCATGTAATCCTTCAGTAACTTCCAGTTAAATTTAACCGTGCAATGCAAAAATGCACCTTAAATTTCACTGAAATTGTTAAAAAGTTTAAGTAACCGACAGCTGTCAATTTTTTCCTGTGTCACATGTTTTTTGACAGTTGATGGATGATTTTTGACAGTTCATATAGTTTTTGCGCATCTGACAGACTTTTAACATTTGATAATTGATTTTTGACAGTAAACTGATTATTTTTTGACAAGTGACTTTTCCAATGACAGTTGCCGGTTTTTGACATTCTTTTAGTGATGTTTCAGTGGCGTTTGGTAATTCTGACAGTCCCACAATGACATGAGGCGTTTTTAATGACTTTTGACTTTTCCAGTGACAGATGACGTTTCTGACATTATTTTTTTGAAATTTCAGTGACAGTTGACATTTCAGACTTTCTGAATGACAGTTGACGTTTTTTTGACATTTGACAATTTTGACAGGCATTTGGGCGGATGACAGCGACGAGGAAGAGGACAAACGTCAATCGAAAAAGCCGAAAAACTATTCGGCTCCGATCGGTTTTGTGGCGGGCGGAGTGCAGCAAGCGGGCAAAAAGCCGAAAATCGACTCAGAAAACGGCTCAGAAGATGACGGGGCGGGCACGTCCGCGTTCAAAATGGCCGCCGACAGTTCCGACTCGGAGGGGGAGGTGGCGCCACCGCGCGCCCGCGCTCAGAAAATGACAGACGCGGACATTGCGGGGATCAGAACGCGCGCGCCGCCGACCAATCAGGGCGTCGGTAATTGGGAGCGGCACACGAAAGGAATCGGCGCAAAATTGTTGCTCCAAATGGGTTACGAGCCGGGGAGGGGATTGGGGAAGGACCTGCAGGGAATCGCCACCCCCGTGGAGGCCCATTTGCGCAAGGGGCGGGGGGCGATTGGGGCCTATGGACCCGAGAAAGCGGCCACTCTAGCCAAACCAAAAGTAAGTTTTGTTTATTTTTTTAAAATTCCAATTTACCGAGTACGGGCCTGTAATTTGGTGGGATTGACAAGTGACTTTCGTAGTACACCTGTCAAAATTTTCAGATTTTTAGTTGTCAAAATGGCGGAGATACAGGGTGAAACGTCAAACTGTGCGCAAAAGTTGCTAAAATCGAAGTTTTCTTGCAGGATTCGATGTAAAACGTGTTTCTGACATTTATGACAGTTTTTTGACAATTGTCACGTGACTGTCTAGATAAATAGTGTCCTAGAATCACGTGACAACTGTCATTAACGTCAAAACTGTCAAAATTTGACTAGATTTTGTCAGAATTACAGTTTAATACAGTTTTCGTTATAAAACGTGTTTCTGAGATTTGTGACAGTTTTTTGACAATTGTCACGTGACCGTCTAGATAAATAGTGTCCTAGAATCACGTGACAACTGTCATTGAGGTCAAAACTGTCAAAATTTGACTACATTTTGCAAGAATTACAGTTTAATACAGTTTTCGATATAAAACGTGTTTCTGAGATTTATGACAGTTTTTTGACAATTGTCACGTGACCGTCTAGATAAATAGTGTCCTAGAATCACGTGACAACTGTCATTGAGGTTAAAACTGTCAAAATTTTAGTAGATTTTGCAAGAATTACAGTTTAATACAGTTTTCGTTATAAAACGTGTTTCTGAGATTTATGACAGTTTTTTGACAATTGTCACGTGACCGTCTAGATAAATAGTCTTCTAGTATCACGTGACAACTGTCACTAACGTCAAAACTGTCAAAATTTTACTAAATTTTGCAAGAATTACAGTTTAATACAGTTTTGGTTATAAAACGTGTTTCTGAGATTTGTGACAGTTTTTTGACAATTGTCACGTGACCGTCTAGCTAAATAGTCTTCTAGTATGACGTGACAACTGTCACTAAAGTCAAAACTGTCAAACTGTGCTCAAAATATGACAACGTTGCATTTTGTTGGCGCAGTTGCCAATAGTCCTTCAATTATGTATTTCTGGTTTTTTTTTGACAGTTAATTTGATGTTTTCCGTTACTTGACTTATTTTGACAGTTTTTGACAGATTTGACGTGTCTGTCAAACTGTCAAAATACGTCAAGTAACAGAAAGCTGATCAAGTTGAAATCTGATCAGACAGTTTCAGGTACTTTTTGCGCAGCTCGACCTATTTCCTTATACAGCTTGACGTTTCGTTGACAACTGACGTTTGACATTTTGACAGTTGACAGATTTGACAGTTGTCGGTTGGCGACGTTGCATTTTTGCTTGTTTTTCCAGGAAGAAACGAAGCCGATAAAGGACGAAGAACGCAAAGAAGCGAGAGGTCCGTCAAAATGGAAAAGGACAGACGTCCAATCGGGGAAGAAGACACGCTACTACTACCGGAGCGTGGACGATGTCATTGAAAAAGGTAAAAAACCAGGAGCGTTTACAAATTCATCGATTTCCAGGTATTTACCAATCCAATGTACAGGGTGAGCCAACAATATGGCGCCATTCAACTCGTTTCACAAGAAAAAAAAAAAAAATTTTTTTTTAACCACCCTGTATACCTATTTAGAGGGTTTTTTTGGTTCAAGGTAGCCATGACCTTGACGGTTTTTGTGGTGTTTTTTTCGAAATTCTCCCTCTTTTAGTTTCGGAGATATTTAAACAAAATGGCGGCCTTAGCCACCCAAGCACAGTTTGTGCAACGTAACCTTTGACAGGCTGTCAAATCGGCCATTTTGTCTTTACGACCTTGATTTTTTCGGTTCAAGGTAGGCATGACCTTGAAGGTTATTGGTGATTTTTTTCAAAACTCTCCCTCCTCTAGTTTCGGAGATATTCAAACAAAATGGCGGCCTTAGCCAACCAAGCACAGTTTGTGCAACGTAACCTTTGACAGGCTGTCAAATCCGCCATTTTGACTTTACGACCTTGATTTTTTCGGTTCAAGGTAGCCATGACCTTGACGGTTTTTGTGGTGTTTTTTTCAAAATTTTCCCTTTTGTAGTTCCGGAGATATTTAAACAAAATGGCGATGCTGTCTAATTGTGCAACGCACTTTTTGACAGGCTGTCAAATCAGCCATTTTTACTTTACGACCTTGATTTTTTCGGTTCAAGGTAGCCATGACCTTGACGGTTTTTGTGGTGTTTTTTTCGAAATTTTCCCTCTCGTAGTTCCGGAGATATTTAAACAAAATGGCGTTGCTGTCTAATTGTGCAACGCACCTTTTGACAGGCTGTCAAATCCGCCATTTTGACTTTACGACCTTGATTTTTTTGGTTCAAGGTAGCCATGACCTTGAAGGTTATTGGTGAATTTTTTTCAAAATTCTCCCTCTTTTAGTTTCGGAGATATTCAAACAAAATGGCCGCCTTAGCCAACCAAGCACAGTTTGTGCAACGTAACCTTTGACAGGCTGTCAAATCCGCCATTTTGTATTTACGACCTTGATTTTTTCGGTTCAAGATAGCCATGACCTTGGCGGTTATTGGTGAATTTTTTTCAAAATTCTCCCTCTTTTAGTTTCGGAGATATTCAAACAAAATGGCGGTAATAGCCAACCAAGCACAGTTTGTGCAACGTAACCTTTGACAGGCTGTCAAATCCGCCATTTTGACTTTACGACCTTGATTTTTTCGGTTCAAGGTAGCCATGACCTTGACGGTTTTTGTGGTGTTTTTTTCAAAAATTTCCCTCTCGTAGTTCCGGAGATATTTAAACAAAATGGCGATGCTGTCTAATTGTGCAACGCACTTTTTGACAGGCTGTCAAATCCGCCATTTTGTCTTTACGACCTCAATTTTTTTGGTTCAAGGTAGCCATGACCTTGACGGTTTTTGTGGTGTTTTTTCAAAATTTTCCCTCTTGTAGTTCCGGAGATATTTAAACAAAATGGCGGCCTTAGCCAACCAAGCACAGTTTGTGCAACGTAACCTTTGACAGGCTGTCAAATCCGCCATTTTGTCTTTACGACCTTGATTTTTTCGGTTCAAGGTAGCCATGACCTTGAAGATTATTCCTGATTTTTTTTCAAAATTCTCCCTTTTTTAGTTTCAGAGATATTCAAACAAAATGGCGGCCTTAGCCAACCAAGCACAGTTTGTGCAACGTAACCTTTGACAGGCTGTCAAATCCGCCATTTTGACTTTACGACCTTGATTTTTTCGGTTCAAGGTAGCCATGACCTTGAATTATTATAAAAAAAAATAAAAAAATAAAAAAAAAAAAAAAAAAAAAAAAAAAAAAAAAAATAATAAATTAAAAAAATAATTAATTATTATTAATTATTTATTATTTTTCACCTTTATTTGTGATTTTTTTTCAAAACTCTTCCTCTTTTAGTTTCGAAGATATTCAAATTGCATTTTGGTACACCCTGTATGTTATAAAAAAAAAAAAAATTAAGAGTTTCTGTACAGGGTGGTTTGAAAAAAAAAAAAAACAGTTTTGAACCACCCTGTATAGTGAAAATCGGATAAGTTAACTGAAAAATGGAACCGACTTGTATACAGGGTGGTACCAAAAAAAACACCCTCAATTTAACGAAAGCTAAATTAGTTCCAACAGTACAAATTGTATTTTGAACACCCTGTAACATTGTTTACTAGAGTAAATTAATTTTTTATTTTTTTTTTTGAGCCACCCTGTATACTTCTACTCATTTTTGTGTGTATTTTTCGAGTGAAACGAGTTGAACAAACTGTACGGTTGACTCACCCTGTAGTTTTCAGTATACAGTGGTTTTTAAGGCCCGTTTTCACCTTTCAGGTTTAAACTCGGTTTTAAGCGATTTTTTTCGGGCGTTATATCGCTTTAACGGCCGTTAAACGCCGTTTACTCGATTGACCTAACCTCACTTGTTTTTGACAGTAAATTACTCGCTTATTTGACTTTTCCTACAGGCGCTATACAGAGTGGTCAAAAGAGAATTTCAAGGGCTACAAATTGATATATTGAACCACCCTGTAACTGTCAAAATAACCGAGTTACAGGCTGTCAAAGTTAAAACTGTCAAATTCAAACTTTACAGCAAACAACTCAGTTTAACAGTAAATAACTCGGTTATTTGACATTTTAGGTAAAAACACTATACAGGGTGGTCAAAAGAGAATTTCAAGGGCTACAAATTGGTATATTGAACCACCCTGTAACTGTCAAAATAACCGAGTTATGGGCTGTCAAAGTGAAAACTGTCAAATTCAAATTTTACTGAAAACAATTCAGTTTAACATTAAATAACTCAGTTATTTGACGTTTTAGGTAAAAACACTATACAGGGTGATCGAAAGAGAATTTCAAGGGCTACAAATTGATATATTGAACCACCCGGTAACTGTCAAAATAACCGAGTTATTGACTGTCAAAGTGAAAACTGTCAAATTCAAACTTTACAGCAAACAACTCAGTTTAACATTAAATAACTCGGTTATTTGACATTTTAGGTAAAAACACTATACAGGGTGATCGAAAGAGAATTTCAAGGGCTACAAATTGGTATATTGAACCACCCTGTAACTGTCAAAATAACCGAGTTATTGACTGTCAAAGTTAAAACTGTCAAATTCAAACTTTACAGCAAACAACTCAGTTTAACATTAAATAACTCGGTTATTTGACATTTTAGGTAAAAACACTATACAGGGTGGTCAAAAGAGAATTTCAAGGGCTACAAATTGATATATTGAATCACCCTGTAACTGTCAAAATAACCGAGTTACGGGCTGTCAAAGTAAAAACTGTCAAAATCTAGAAAACGTTAACAAAACGCTTGAAAACTGCGTTTTGTTAATGACAGTTGCCGGGTTATCGGTGGCTTGACAGCTGTCAAAATTGATAGATTCAGATACTGTCAATTAGACAGTTATCACGTGACTGTATATAATCGTACACACTGTCACATGTGACAGTTGTATTTTGACAGCAAATGACAGCGTGGCGTAAAATTTGAGGTTAGGTTACTCTAGGAAATGCTGCGCTCTGTCGTCTGTCATTTTTTTTTGACAGCGTTGCCAACTTGATTGGTGAAAACTGCGGCCCTTCCGGGTGTTAATTGATTTCTTCACGCGTCGTTGCTTTCAGTGAACTGTCAAAAGTCAAGGTGATTGACATGACGGGGCCGCAACAGCGCGTGCTCAGCGGTTATCACGCTTTGAGCGGCCTGAAAGCGCCACCTGGCGTCGAGCATTTCGATCACGTGGTGCACAAGCAGTGTCACAATTTCGCGCTGCCCGAAATCCAACATAACCTCGATTTGTTGGTCGACATGTGCGAACAGGTACGTAACGACGGTGGCCATTTTGAATGTTCCGTCAAAAAAATGTCATTTAAAATGACGTCCAAAGCCGCCATTTTGAATTTTCTGTCAAAAAATCGAGTTGCACCTCATTTTAAAGGAAATTTCCTGGAGATTCAAGTAAAAACAAACAAAATGGCGTCCAAGGCCGCCATTTTGAATTTTCTGTCAAAAATCGAGTTGCACCTCATTTTAAAGGAAATTTCTTGTAGATTCAAGTAAAAACAAACAAAATGGCGTCCAAGGCCGCCATTTTGAATTTTCTGTCAAAAAATCGAGTTGCACCTCATTTTAAAACAAATTTCTTGTAGATTGAATTGGCAACGTTGTAAAATTTGACTGAAATATTAAAAAAATTGTCAAATTGGCAACGTTGCCAGAATTTCATTAAATAAATGAAAAAATTGTCAAATTGGCAACGTCGCAAAATTAGACTAAAACAAAGAAAAAATGACAATTTGACAACATTGTAAGAGTTTTATAAAAAATTAAAAAAATAGTCTATTTGGCAACGTTGCAAAGATTTTACTAAAATAAAGAGAAAGGTTGCAATTTGGCAACGTTGCTACAATTTTATAAAAAATGAGAAAAATAGTCACATTGGCAACGTTGCACAAATTTGATTAAAATATTGAAAAAATGACAATTGGCAACGTTGCAAGAATTTTATAAAAAATAAAAAAATAGTCAAATTAGCAACGTTGCACAAATTTGACCAGAAATGAGAAAAAAATAGAAATTTGGCAACGTTGCAAAATTTGACTAAAATAAAGAAAAAGTTGCAATTTGGCAAGGTTGCTACAATTTTATAAAAAATGAGAAAAATAGTCAAATTGACAATATTGCAAAATTTGATTAAAACATTGAAAAAATGACAATTTGGCAACATTGCAAGAATTTTAAAAAAATGAGAAAAATAGTCAAATTGGCAACGTTGCAAAAATTTGACCAAACATGAGAAAAAAATAGCAATTTAGCAACGTTGCAAAATTTGCTTCAAATATTGAAAAAATGACAATTGGCAACGTTGCATGAATTTTATAAAAAGTGAGAAAAATAGTCAAATTGGCAAATTTGGCCAAAAATCAGAAAAAATTTCAATTTGGCAACGTTGCACAATTTGACTAAAATAAAGAAAAAGTTGCAATTTGGCAACGTTGGCAGAATTTTATAAAAAATGAAAAAAATAGTCAATTTGGCAACGTTGCAAAGATTTGGCTAGAAGAAAGAAAAAGTTGCAATTTTACAACGTTGCCAGAATTTTATAAAAAATGAAAAAAATACTCAAATTAGCAACATTGCAAAAAATTGGCCAAAAATGTCAATTTGGCAACATTGCATGAATTTAAAAAAAAAAATGAAAAATTGACATTTTTTCTAATTTTTGGCCAATTTTTTGCAACGTTGCTAATTTGACTATTTTTCTCACTTTTTATAAAATTCTGGCAACGTTGTCAAATTGTCATTTTTTTCATTTTAAAATAATGATATAGTCTGTTTCAAAATAATGTTAACGCAAAATAACGATAATTTCAAAAATCTATGGTTCGTTCCAAAATAACGTTCATCGATCGGTTTTCAGATGAAAACAGCATTACATAAATGATATATAGTCTGTTTCAAAATAATGGCCATTGGCCATTCAAAAGAACGGTCATTTGAAAAATCTATGGTTTGTTTTAAAATAATGTTTTACAAGTCAAACTTGCTATAGTCTGGTTCAAAATAATGTGCACTTAAAAAATGTATAGTCGGTGTCAAAAACTATAGCTACAGTCGGTTTCAGAAAAAATGTCATTTAATAATGATATAGTCTGTTCCTAAACACTGGGCACGTGACACTGGTATAGTCCAGTTCAAAATAGCGGTCATTTCAAAAATCTATGGTTTGTTTCAAAATAATGTTCTACAAGTCAAACTTGCTACATACAGTCTGGTTCAAAATAATGTGCATTTAAAAAATGTATAGTCGGTGTCCAAAACTATAGCTACAGTCGGTTTCAAATGAAAATAGCATTAAATAATAATATAGTCTGTTTCAAAATATTGCTTATTGATCGATTTTCAAAAGAGCAACGTTGCCAAATTGTCATATTTTCCATTTTTGATAAAACGCTTGCAGCGCTACCAAATTTGACTTGAATTTCCTGTCAAAAAATCAAGTTGCACCTCATTTTAAAGGAAATTTCTTGTAGATTCAAGAAAAAACAAACAAAATGGCGTCCAAGGCCGCCATTTTGAATTTTCTGTCAAAAATCGAGTTGCACCTCATTTTAAAGGGAATTTCTTGTAGATTCAAGTAAAAACAAACAAAATGGCGTCCCTGGCCGCCATCTTGAATTTTCTGTCAAAAATTGAGTTGCACGTCATTTTAAAGGAAATTTCTTGGAGATTCAAGTAAAAACAAACAAAATGGCGCCCCTGGCCGCTATTTTGAATTTTCTGTCAAAAATCGAGTTGCACCTCATTTTAAAGGAAATTTCTTGGAGATTCTAGAAAAAACAAACAAAATGGCGTCCAAGACCGCCATTTTGATTTTTCTGTCAAAAATCGAGTTGCACCTCATTTTACAGGAAATTTCTTGGAGATTCAAGTAAAAACAAACAAAATGGCGTCCAATGCCGCCATTTTGAATTTTCTGTCAAAAATCGAGTTGCACCTCATTTTAAAGGAAATTTCTTGGAGATTCAATTTTTGTCGCGCAGGAAATCATCCGAACCGATCGGCAAACGCGACACGTGGACGACAAAATGGCGGCGCTCAAGCGGGAAGAGGCGGCCGCGAAAGCGGCCATTGTCGAACAAAACAAAATGGCGGACAGCGTCAAATACGTCGTGGACGTGGTCGACAAATTGTTGGATCCTGCGCAGGATTACTCGCTCGGGCAGATTGGCGACATTTTCCGATCGCTCACGGTAAGTCATACAGGGTGTCCAAAAAAAAAAAAATTATAATTATTCAGTCACCCTGTACATTATTACGGAAAAAGTTAGGACTGAACTGTCAAAATGACAGTGACATTTTTCAGGTGCTTAATACACGGTGATTCAAAATAGTTTTTCTGTCAAAATAGGTATTTGTCACTCTTCTTTTGAATCACCCTGTATAAATGTTGATAACAAAAAAAAAAATATAAAAAAAAATAATTATTAAAAAACAAAAGCAAATCTAATTTTTGTTAATTTTTTTTTTAATTTTTTGAAATTTTTCATTTCTTTTTCAATTTAATGTTTTTTCTAATTTTTATTAATTTTTTATTTTTTTTTTAATTTTGTATTATTTTTAAATTTTTTTATTTTTTTTTCTATTTTTTTCTTTTTCTATTTTTTTGCTTTTTTTTTTTATATTTTATATTTTTTTTCTAATTTTTTTATTTTTTTTCAATTTTTTTTTCTTATTTTTTATTTTTTTTTTCAATTTTTTAAATTTTTTTTTTATTTTTTTTTTTTCTTTTTCTACTTTTTGCTTTTTTTATATTTTATATTTTTTTTCTAATTTTTTTATTTTGTTTTAATTTTTTTTTTTGTTATTTTTTTTTTTTATTTTTTTTTTAATTTTTTTTTTTTTTTTGACAACAGAAAAATTATCGGGACGAGTACGAACGATACGAATTGGGCGAATTGGCGCCGAGTCTGGTCGGGCCGTTGCTGACGTCGGCGCTCGCCAATTGGTCGCCGTTGGCGCAGCCGCGTCAATACGTCGACTTTTTCGACCAATGGAAAACGATCCTGGCCGAGCGGCAACAGCGCGGAACTCTAGAAGGTAATAAAGTTGGAATACAGCCATACGATAGTCTCATATGGCACACTTGGGTGCCCGTTATGAGAACTTGCATCAGGTAAGTTACGTTATTTTTTCAGCTACTTTTTCCACTGTTTTTTTAAGTCGTTTATTTGAAATCCACGTGAAATTCCCTTTAAAATGAGGTGCAACTCGATTTTTTGACAGGAAATTCAAGATGGCGGCCTTGGACGCCATTTTGTTTGTTTTTACTTGAATCTACAAGAAATTTCCTTTAAAATGAGGTGCAACTCGATTTTTTGACAGGAAATTCAAGATGGCGGCCTGGGACGCCATTTTGTTTGTTTTTTCTTGAATCTACAAGAAATTTCCTTTAAAATGAGGTGCAACTCGATTTTTTGACAGGAAATTCAAGATGGCGGCTTTGGACGCCATTTTGTTTGTTTTTACTTGAATTTACAAGAAATTCCTTTCAAAATGAGGTACAACTCGGTTTTTGACAGAAAATTCAAGATGGCGGCCTGGGACGCCATTTTGTTTGTTTTTACTTGAATCTCCAAGAAATTTCCTTTAAAATGAGGTGCAACTCGATTTTTTGACAGAAAATTCAAGATGGCGGCCTGGGACGCCATTTTGTTTGTTTTTACTTGAATCTACAAGAAATTTCCTTTAAAATGAGGTGCAACTCGATTTTTGACAGGAAATTCAAAATGGCGGCCTTGGACGCCATTTTGTTTGTTTTTACTTGAATCTACAAGAAATTTCCTTTAAAATGAGGTGCAACTCGATTTTTTGACAGGAAATTCAAGATGGCGGCCTTGGACGCCATTTTGTTTGTTTTTACTTGAATCTCCAAGAAATTTCCTTTAAAATGAGGTGCAACTCGATTTTTTGACAGAAAATTCAAAATGGCGGCCGTGGACGCCATTTTGTTTGTTTTTACTTGAATCTCCAAGAAATTTCCTTTAAAATGAGGTGCAACTCGATTTTTGACAGAAAATTCAAAATGGCGGCCTTGGACGCCATTTTGTTTGTTTTTACTTGAATCTCCAAGAAATTTCCTTTAAAATGAGGTGCAACTCGATTTTTGACAGAAAATTCAAAATGGCGGCTTTGGACGCCATTTTGTTTGTTTTTACTTGAATCTCCAGGAAATTTACTTTAAAATGAGGTGCAACTCGATTTTTGACAGAAAATTCAAAATGGCGGCCTTGGACGCCATTTTGTTTGTTTTTACTTGAATCTCCAAGAAATTTCCTTTAAAATGAGGTGCAACTCGATTTTTGACAGGAAATTCAAAATGGCGGCCTGGGACGCCATTTTGTTTGTTTTTACTTGAATCTACAAGAAATTTCCTTTAAAATGAGGTGCAACTTGATTTTTGACAGGAAATTCAAGATGGCGGCCTTGGACGCCATTTTGTTTGTTTTTACTTGAATCTACAAGAAATTCCTTTCAAAATGAGGTACAACTCGGTTTTTGACAGAAAATTCAAAATGGCGGCTTTGGACGCCATTTTGTTTGTTTTTACTTGAATTTACAAGAAATTCCTTTCAAAATGAGGTACAACTCGGTTTTTGACAGAAAATTCAAAATGGCTGCCATGGACGCCATTTTGTTTGTTTTTTCTTGAATCTCCAAGAAATTTCCTTTAAAATGAGGTGCAACTCGATTTTTTGACAGGAAATTCAAGTCAAATTTGGTAGCGCTGCAAGCGTTTTATCAAAAATGGAAAACATGACAATTTGGCAACGTTGCTCTTTTGAAAATCGATCAATAAGCAATATTTTGAAACAGACTATATTATTATTTAATGCTATTTTCATTTGAAACCGACTGTAGCTATAGTTTTGGACACCGACTATACATTTTTTAAATGCACATTATTTTGAACCAGACTGTATGTAGCAAGTTTGACTTGTAGAACATTATTTTGAAACAAACCATAGATTTTTGAAATGACCGCTATTTTGAACTGGACTATACCAGTGTCACGTGCCCAGTGTTTAGGAACAGACTATATCATTATTAAATGACATTTTTTCTGAAACCGACTGTAGCTATAGTTTTTGACACCGACTATACATTTTTTTAAGTGCACATTATTTTGAACCAGACTATAGCAAGTTTGACTTGTAAAAAACATTATTTTAAAACAAACCATAGATTTTTCAAATGACCGTTCTTTTGAATGGCCAATGGCCATTATTTTGAAACAGACTATATATCATTTATGTAATGCTGTTTTCATCTGAAAACCGCATTTTGGAACGAACCATAGATTTTTGAAATTATCGTTATTTTGCGTTAACATTATTTTGAAACAGACTATATCATTATTTCAAAATGAAAAAAATGACAATTTGACAACGTTGCCAGAATTTTATAAAAAGTGAGAAAAATAGTCAAATTAGCAACGTTGCAAAAAATTGGCCAAAAATTAGAAAAAATGTCAATTTTTCATTTTTTTTTTAAATTCATGCAATGTTGCCAAATTGACATTTTTGGCCAATTTTTTGCAATGTTGCTAATTTGAGTATTTTTTTCATTTTTTATAAAATTCTGGCAACGTTGTAAAATTGCAACTTTTTCTTTCTTCTAGCCAAATCTTTGCAACGTTGCCAAATTACAATTTTTTTCTCTATTTCAATCCAATGCTTGCAACGTAGCCAAATTCTTACATTGTTGTCAAATTGTAATTTTTTTTTAGTCAAATTTTGCCACGTTGCCAATTTGACTATTTTTTTCATTTTTTATAAAATTCTGCCAACGTTGCCAAATTGCAACTTTTTCTTTATTTTAGTCAAATTGTGCAACGTTGCCAAATTGAAATTTTTTCTGATTTTTGGCCAAATTTGCCAATTTGACTATTTTTCTCACTTTTTATAAAATTCATGCAACGTTGCCAATTGTCATTTTTTCAATATTTGAAGCAAATTTTGCAACGTTGCTAAATTGCTATTTTTTTCTCATGTTTGGTCAAATTTTTGCAACGTTGCCAATTTGACTATTTTTCTCATTTTTTTAAAATTCTTGCAATGTTGCCAAATTGTCATTTTTTCAATGTTTTAATCAAATTTTGCAATATTGTCAATTTGACTATTTTTCTCATTTTTTATAAAATTGTAGCAACGTTGCCAAATTGCAACTTTCTCTTTATTTTAGTAAAATCTTTGCAACGTTGCCAAATAGACTATTTTTTTAATTTTTTATAAAACTCTTACAATGTTGTCAAATTGTCATTTTTTCTTTGTTTTAGTCTAATTTTGCGACGTTGCCAATTTGACAATTTTTTTATTTATTTAATGAAATTCTGGCAACGTTGCCAATTTGACATTTTTTTCAATATTTCAGTCAAATTTTACAACGTTGCCAAATTGCAATTTTTTTCTCATTTTTGGTCAAATTTGTGCAACGTTGCCAATTCAATCTACAAGAAATTTGTTTTAAAATGAGGTGCAACTCGATTTTTTGACAGGAAATTCAAAATGGCGGCCTTGGACGCCATTTTGTTTGTTTTTTCTTGAATTTCCAAGAAATTTCCTTTAAAATGAGGTGCAACTTGATTTTTTGCCAGAAAATTCAAGATGGCGGCCTTGGACGCCATTTTGTTTGTTTTTACTTGAATCTACAAGAAATTTGCTTTAAAATGAGGTGCAACTCGATTTTTTGACAGAAAATTCAAAATGGCGGCCTTGGACGCCATTTTGTTTGTTTTTTCTTGAATCTCCAAGAAATTTCCTTTAAAATGAGGTGCAACTTGATTTTTTGACAGAAAATTCAAGATGGCGGCCTTGGACGCCATTTTGTTTGTTTTTACTTGAATCTACAAGAAATTTGCTTTAAAATGAGGTGCAACTCGATTTTTTGACAGAAAATTCAAAATGGCGGCCTTGGACGCCATTTTGTTTGTTTTTTCTTGAATCTACAAGAAATTTGCTTTAAAATGAGGTGCAACTCGATTTTTTGACAGAAAATTCAAAATGGCGGCCTGGGACGCCATTTTGTCTGTCATTTCTTGAAACTACGTGAAATTTCCTTTAAAATGAGGTGAAAGTCAATATTTTGACAGGAAATTCAAGATGGCGGCCTGTTACTGGCAATGATGGCAAAAAATAAATAATAACAATAAAAAATAAACAAAATGGCGTCTAAGGCCGCCATCTTGAATTTCCCGTCAAAAAATCGAGTTGTACCTCATTTTAAAGGGAATTTCTTGTAGATTCAAGAAACAACAAACAAAATGGCGTCCAAGACCGCCATTTTGATTTTTCTGTCAAAAAGTCGAGTTGTACCTCATTTTAAAGGAAATTTCTTGTAGATTCAAGAATCAACAAACAAAATGGCGTCCGAGGCCGCCATTTTGAATTTTCTGTCAAAAAATCGAGCTGTATCTCATTTTAAAGGGAATTTATGGTAGATTCAAGAATCAACAAACAAAATGGCGTCCAAGACCGCCATCTTGAATTTCCCGTCAAAAAATCGTGTTGCACCTCATTTTAAAGCAAATTTCTTGTAGATTCAAGTAAAAACAAACAAAATGGCGTCCCAGGCCGCCATTTTGAATTTTCTGTCAAAAAATCAAGTTGCACCTCATTTTAAAGCAAATTTCTTGTAGATTCAAGTAAAAAAAAACAAAATGTCGTCCAAGACCGCCATTTTGATTTTTCTGTCAAAAAATCGAGTTGCATCTCATTTTAAAGAAAATTTCTTGCAGATTCAAGAATTAACAAACAAAATGGCGTCTCAGGCCGCCATTTTGAATTTTCTGTCAAAAAATCAAGTTGCACCTCATTTTAAAGGAAATTTCTTGTAGATTCGAAAATCAACAAACAAAATGGCGTCCCAGGCCGCCATTTTGAATTTTCTGTCAAAAAATCGAGTTGTACCTCATTTTAAAGCAAATTTCTTGTAGATTCAAGTAAAAACAAACAAAATGGCGTCCGAGGCCGCCATCTTGAATTTTCTGTCAAAAAATCGAGTTGCACCTCATTTTAAGCAGAATTTTTTGTAAAAACACGTTCCAAAGGCATTTTATTCTTTTTTCGAGGCATTTCACTTAAAATACCCTTTAAAGGCCGATTTACTCACTTAAAGTTAACGTTAACCTTTAGCAGTAAATCGACCGTCATTTTTTCCATTTTTTTTTCGGTTAGATCGTGGAATCCGCGCGATTGCGATCCGATGATCAATCTGGTGGAGGCGTGGTTGCCAATTCTTCCAGTTTGGATCGTCAACAATACGTTCGATCAGATGATCGTACCGCGCATACTCGACGAAGTCAACCAATGGAATCCGTTGACGGACACCATTCCCATTCACTTGTGGATCCACCCTTGGATACCGTTGCTAGGTAACGCGCCGGCGCACAGCGTTGCCAGATTGTCGACGTTGCCGCCTCTCTGTTTCACGTCGATTGAACCACGTGAGATGCGGCAACGTTGCCGGTTTGGGTATTTTTAAGCAAAAAACCTTTTTTTTGTTTTTGACAGCTGTCATTTGACATTTTTTTATTAATTTTTTTGACAGTTGACGTTTCTTTGACAGATTTGACATTTTCTTATCACTGAGACCCATTTCGATTATTTTTAGGCAAAAAACGTGTTTTTTTGCTTTTGACAGCTGTCATTTGACATTTTTTTTATTATTTTTTGGCAGTTGACGTTTTTTTGACAGATTTGACATTTTCTTATCACTGAGACCCATTTCGATTATTTTTAGGCAAAAAAACGTTTTTTTTGCTTTTGACAGCTGTTATTTGACATTTTTTTATTAATTTTTTGACAGTTGACGTTTCTTTGACAGATTTGACATTTTCTTATCACTGAGACCCATTTCGATTATTTTTAGGCAAAAAACGTGTTTTTTTGCTTTTGACAGCTGTCATTTGACATTTTTTTATTATTTTTTTGGCAGTTGACGTTTTTTTGACAGATTTGACATTTTCTTATCACTGAGACCCATTTCGATTATTTTTAGGCAAAAAAAACGTTTTTTTGCTTTTGACAGCTGTTATTTGACATTTTTTTATTAATTTTTTGACAGTTGACGTTTCTTTGACAGATTTGACATTTTCTTATCACTGAGACCCATTTTGACAGTTTAACGTAATTTTTTCTATGACTTAACGTAGGTTTGACATTTTTTGAGGTATTTTTGACAGCTGTCAATGTTTTTGCAACACAATTTCGATTTTTGACAGTTTTTGGCGTTTTTGACTCACTTTTAACATTTGATACTTTATTTTTGACAGTTTATTAGTAAATGACAGATTTTGTCACCTGACAGAAATGACGACACTTTTGACAGTTGATATTAATTTTTTGACATTTGACAGTTTATTAAAAATTTTCGACAGCCGACATGTAATTTTTGACAGTTGACACAATTTATTAACGAATAACTGGCGATTTTTGTCTCCTGACAGATTTTTCGACTTTTGACAGTTGACGGATGATTTCATACAGTTTATACAATTTTCGACATTTGACAGACGAAGGGGTGGATTTTTTTCAGTTCTGCCAGAATTTTGCTATATGACAGCTGTCATTTTTTTATTGACAACTGTCATTTGACATTTTTTTATTAATTTTTTGACAGTTGACGTTTCTTTGACAGATTTGACATTTTCTTATCACTGAGACCCATTTTGACAGTTTAACGTAATTTTTTCTATGACTTAACGTAGGTTTGACATTTTTTGAGGTATTTTTGACAGCTGTCAATGTTTTGCAACACAATTTCGATTTTTGACAGTTTTTGGCGTTTTTGACTCACTTTTAACATTTGATACTTTATTTTTGACAGTTTATTAGTAAATGACAGATTTTGTCACCTGACAGAAATGACGACACTTTTGACAGTTGATATTAATTTTTTGACATTTGACAGTTTATTAAAAATTTTCGACAGCCGACATGTAATTTTTGACAGTTGACACAATTTATTAACGAATAACTGGCGATTTTTGTCTCCTGACAGATTTTTCGACTTTTGACAGTTGACGGATGATTTCATACAGTTTATACAATTTTCGACATTTGACAGACGAAGGGGTGGATTTTTTTCAGTTCTGCCAGAATTTTGCTATATGACAGCTGTCATTTTTTTATTGACAACTGTCATTTGACTTTTTTTATTATTTTTTTGGCAGTTGACGTTTTTTTGACAGATTTGACATTTTCTTATCACTGAGACCCATTTTTGACAGTTTAACGTAAATTTTTCTATAACTTGACGTAGGTTTGACAGATTTGACGTTCCTTTGACATTTCTTGAGGTATTTTTGACAGTTTAACATGCATTTTATATAGCTCGATGTATGTTTTGACAGTTGTCAATTATATCTGTCATTTTTTTTTATGGGTCCAGTTTTTGACAGCTGTCAAATGTTTTTGCAACACAATTTTGATTTTTTACAGTTTATTAGTAAACGACAGATCATATTTGACAATTGACAGGTTATTGACAAATGGCGAGTGTTTTTTCACATTTGACACGTTAAAAAGTGGATTTTTTGTCACCTGACACTTTTGACAGTTGTTATAATTTTTTTGACATTTGACAGTTTATTAAAGATTTTCGACAGCCGACATATAATTTTTGACAGTTGACACAATTTATTAACGAATAACTGGCGGTTTTTGTCTCCTGACAGATTTTTTGATTTTTGACAGTTGACAGATGATTTCAGACAGTTTATACAATTTTCGACATTTGACAGACGACAGGGTCATTTTTTTTCAGTTTTGCCCGAATTTTGCTATATGACAGCTGTCATTTTTTTTTGGCATCTGTCAAATTTGTTTTGACAGCTGTCAAATGTCATTTTTTTTGTTTGGAAAACAGACGAGCGTCTACAGGAAAAAGTGTACCCGGTGATTCAGGAAACGTTGGGCGCGGCGCTGAGCGGTTGGCATCCGTCTGACAGATCTGCCAAATTGATGTTGGAGCCGTGGCGGCGCGCGTTGCCACATGGTGCGTTCGTGACGTTTCTCCTGAAACACGTCGTGCCGAAATTGCAACACTGCATGCAATCGATGGTCATCAATCCCCATCAACAGCTGCTCGGTACGTAAATCTGTCAATTTTTGACAGATTTGACGTCTCTTTGACATTTATACAATTTTCTGACAGTTTAACGTATTTTCAACACTTTTGACAGTTTGACATATTTTTTTATGACAGCTTGACGTTTTTTTGACATTTTGACAGTTTGACACTCTAACTAATTTTTAATTGTACTTTACGTATTTTAAACAGTTTTGACAGGTTTTTGACATTTTGACAAATTTTTGACAGTTTGACGTATTTATGACATTTGGTCCGATTATCCATAGTTTGACATATTTTTGACAAATTTGATGTCTTTTTGACATGCGTGCAAATTTCTGAAAGTTTAACGTATTTTCATCACTTTTGACAGTTTGACGCATTTTTTACAGTTTGACATATTTTTTTATGACAGCTTGAGGTATTTTTGAAAGTTTTCCTGTATTTATGACTTTTTGATACTTTAACTAATTTTTAATTGTACTTATAACAGTTTTGACAGGTTTTTGACAAATTTTTGACAGTTTGACGTATTTTCGACATTTGGTCCGATTGTTAATAATTTGACACGTTTTTTATACAACTTGACATATTTTTGACAGATTTGACGTCTTTTTGACATCCGTACAAATTACTGACAGTTTGACAATTTGTTTTATACTCTTTGACTTATTTTTGACAGTTTTGATATATCTTTGATTTTTTGACAGTTTTTCATTGTTTTTTAACTTGTCTTGACGCATTTCTAACAGATTTGACGTTTATTTGACATTTACACGAATTTCTGACAGTTTAACCTATTTTTGACACATTTTTACACTTTGACATGTTTGTTATGTCATCTTGACGGATTTGTGACAGTTTACATATATTTCTGACTTTTTGACATGTTGACGTATTTATGACATTTGGTCCGATTATCCATAGTTTGACAAATTTGATGTCTTTTTGGCATACGTACTAATTTCTGACAGTTTGATGATATTTTTTATACTCCTTGACTTATTTTTGACAGTTTTGATATATTTCTGATTTTTGACAGCTGAACATTTTTTCCAATTTGACATGTTTTTTCTGATAGATTTACGTATTTTTTGACAGTTTTCATATAAATTTGCTTTTTTTGACACTTTTTTTAGTACTTGACGTATTTTTAACTGTTTTGACATTATGACACATATTTTACAGTTTGACATATTATTTTTTATAGATTGACATGATGTTTACAATTTTCACGTTTTTGACACTTTGACATATTTTTCAGTTTTGACAGTTTATCGTTATATTGACAGATTGAATTTTTTTTTGCAACCAAGAACATTTTCGAAAATTTGACAGCTTTCTTTAGTTTTTGGACGTTGACATGTTTGTCATTTGACACTTTTTTGACAGTTTGACGTTTTTTTTTATACACTAGGACGCATTTTCGATAATTTGATATTTTTATAAAGCTTGACGTTGTTTTGACAGTTGACACTTTTTTGACAATTTGTCATTATTTTGACAGATTAATTTTGTTTCTACATTCCGACATATTTTCCAATAGTGTGACGTATTTTTTTTGTACAGTTTGTCAAATTTTTGACAGTTGACACTTTTTTGACAGATTACAATTTTTATTTCGATGATTTGACATTGTTATGTCACTTTTGACATTTTTTTGACAGATCCGTGGCAATGGGTGATGGATTGGAAAGATATGCTGGCGGTGCCGAATATGACGTTGATTTTGGACAAATTCTTTTTTCCAAAATGGCTGCAAACGTTGGCGATGTGGCTGAATCACAATCCGAACTATGCGCAGGTGACCGAGTGGTATTCGGGCTGGAAACGAATGCTTTCCGACGATCTGCTCGCGCAACCGACCATAAAAGGTAAGAGAGAGAGAGAAACCGGATCGATGAACATTATTTTGGAACGAACCATAGATTTTCCAAATTACCGTTATTTTGAATGAACATTATTTCGAAAGAGACTATATATCATTATTTAATGCTGTTTTCATTTGAAAACCGATCGATGAACGTTATTTTGGAACAAACTATAGATTTTTAAATGACCGTTATTTTGAATGACCATTATTCCGAAACAGACTATATATCATTATTTAATGCTCTTTTCATTTGAAAACCGATCGATGAACGTTATTTTGGAACAAACTATAGATTTTTAAATGATCGTTATTTTGAATGACCATTATTTCGAAACAGACTATATATCATTATTTAATGCTGTTTTCATTTGAAAACCGATAGATAAACATGATTTTGGAACAGACTATATATTATTATTTAATGCTGATTTGGTTTGAAAAACGATCGATGAACGTTATTTTGGGACGAACTATAGATTTTTGAAATGATCGTTATTTTGCGTTAACATTATTTTGAAACAGACTATATCATTATATCAAAATAGAAAAAATGAGAATTTGAAGGAAAAATGGCAATTTGGCAACGTTGCAAAAAATTTAGCCAAAAATGAGAAAAAATGTCAATTTGACAGCGTTGCAAAATTAGGAAAACTGCAATTTTACAGCGTTGCCAGAATTTCATAAAAAATAAGGAAAATAGTCAAATTGACAACATTGCAAGAATTTGATTAAAATAAAGAAAAAATAGTAATTTGGCAACGTTGCAGACAATTGGTACAAAATTAGGAAAATCATCATATCAAAAATGGAAAACATGACAATTTGGCAACGTTGCTCTTTTGAAAACCGTTACCGTTTGTTACCGACTGTACAAAATGAAAAAATAGTCGATTTGGCAACGTTGCTATAATTTAAAAAAAAAATGAGAAAATTGCTCAAATTAGCGACGTTGCAAAAATTTGACGAAAAATTACAGAAAAAGACAATTTGGCAACGTTGCATGAGTTTTATAACAAATGAGAAAAATAGTCAATTTGGCAACGTTGCAGTAGTAACATACATTTTGCTATAGTAACGTTTCAAAATAGTGTTCACGCGCAACAACAATTGCTATATAGTCGGTTCCAAAAACTGTAATGTAACGCCAAAGGCACCGTGTTGCCAATTCTCTGTCAACTTGACTTTTTGACGGCAACAAAAGTATTTTTTTGTTAGTTCGTTTCAAAATAATGTTCACGAAGCACTTTCTACAGTGCGGTTCAAAATAATGTGTATTTCAAAAAATGTATAGTCAGTTGTCAAAAAACTAGTCGCTTAAAAAAAAGCATTAAATAGCGATATAGTCTGTTTTAAAATAATGTTCACTCCAAAAATATACTTAAAAAAATCTATGGTTTGTTTCTAAATAATGTTTGTACAAGTCAAACTTGCTATAGTCTGGTTCAAAATAATTTGCATTTAAAAATGTACAGTCGGTGTCAAAAACTATAGCTATAGCCGGTTTCAAATAAAAAAAAAAACATTAAAAAGTCATATAGTCCGTTACAAAATCCTAGTCACTTTACACTAGTACAATCTGTTTCAAAATAATGTTAATTTAAAAATGTATAGTAGGTGTCAAATCAAAACAGCATTAAATAATAATATAGTCGGTTTCAAAATAATGTTCACTCAAAAAAAATTAATTTACAAAATCTATGGTTTGTTTCAAAATAATGTTCTACAAGTCAAACTTACTATAGTCTGGTTCAAAATAATGTGCATTTAAAAATGCAAATACTCTTTAAAAAAAGATCAAATTGTCATTTTTTCTTTGTTTTAGTCAAATTTTGCGACGTTGCCAAATTGATATTTTTTTCTCATTTTTGGTCAAATTAGTGCAACGTTGCCAATTTGACGATTTTTTTCATTTTTTGCAATGTTGTCAAATTGTCATTTTTTACTCTATTTTAAACCAATTCTGGCAACGTTGCCAATTTTACTATTTTTCTTATATTTTTTGTTTTGTAGTGTTGCCAAATTGTCATTTTTTTCTCTGTTTTAATCACAATTGTGCAACGTTGTCAAATCGACCATTTATCTCGATTTTATAACAAATTTTTTGCAATGTTGTCAAATTCTCATTTTTTTTTTCCTTATAATTTGTTTTTGTCAAATTTTCATTTCTCCTAGTTTTTTAGGAATTTTTTGCAATGTTGCCACATTGATAATTTTTTTCTCATTTTTGGTCAATTTGTTGCAACGTTGTCAAATTTCTTTTTTTTTTTTGTCAATTTTTGATCATATTTTTGCAATGCTGTCTAATTATTATTTTTTTGTTTAATTTGCAATGTTGCCACATTTTTTTGTTTTTTTTTTTTTTGCGTAATTTCCAACGTTACCAAATTGGTTTGTTTGTTTTTTTTTTTTGTTTAATTTCCAATGTTGCCAAATTGGTTTGTTTGGTTTTTTTTTGGCTGATTTGCAGTGTTGCCACATTTTTTTGTGTAATTTGCAATGTTGCCAGATTTTTTTGTTTTTTTTTTGCGTAATTTCCAATGTTGCCAAATTGGTTTGTTTGTTTAATTTGTAATGTTGTCACATTTTTTTGTTTAATTTCCAATGTTGCCAAATTGGTTTGTTTGGTTTTTTTTTGGCTAATTTGCAATGTTGCCACATTTTTTTGTTTTTTTTTGCGTAATTTGCAATGTTGCCACATTTTTTTGTTTTTTTTTTATTTTTGCGTTATTTCCAATGTTGCCACATTTTTTGTTTAATTTGCAATGTTGCCACATTTTTTTGTTTTTTTTTATTTTTGCGTTATTTCCAATGTTGCCACATTTTTTGTTTAATTTGCAGTGTTGCCAGATTTTTTTGTTTTTTTTTTGCGTAATTTCCAATGTTGCCAAATTTTTTTTTTTGTTTTTTTTTTGCGTAATTTGCAGTGTTGCCACATTGTTTCTCTGTTTACAGACAGCTTCCATAAGGCTTTGGAGCTGATGAGCCGAGCGGCGGGCGTAATACAACAGCCCGGTGCGAAAGAGTCCATTTCGTATCTGTCAAACGCGGAACTAAAAACGCCTCCAGCGCCCCCACCACCTAAAATTGAGGTAAGTCGTATACAGGGTGGTCAAAAGAGCGTTTCACGGGCTTTAATTTGGTATATTGAACCACCCTGTAACTGTCAAAATAACCGAGTTACGGGCTGTCAAAGTGAAAACTGTCAAATTCAAACTTTACAGGAAACAACTCAGTTTTAACATTAAATAACTCAGTTATTTGACGTTTTAGGTAAAAATGCTATACAGGGTGGTCAAAAGGGAATTTCAAGGGCTACAAATTGGTATATTGAACCACCCGGTAACTGTCAAAATAACCGAGTTATGGGCTGTCAAAGTGAAAACTGTCAAATTCAAACTTTACAGCAAACAACTCAGTTTCAACAGTAAATAACTCAGTTATTTGACGTTTTAGGTAAAAATGCTATACAGGGTGGTCAAAAGAGAATTTCAAGGGCTACAAAATGGTATACTGAATCACCCGGTAACTGTCAAAATAACCGAGTTACAGGCTGTCAAATGGGAGACTGTCAAAAATTTAAAAAACTGTTTGGGAATAATAGTTTTGACCGAAGTGTCTGAAAGTGACAGCTGTCAAATTTGGCACGAATACCGTCAAGTGTCAGGTTGACAGCTGTCAAAAGTTTCCTGTCATTTTTTTCCAAAACAACTTTTATTAATTTTACTTTATTTTTTTTTCTCCGTATAGTGGAAATCAAAGTAATTGGCGGTGACGTCACCGTCCTTAACAAAAAAAACAAAACAAACACGATGAAACGTAACCGCACATCTGCGCTGTAAAACTGCGTTTGGCGTGACGTCATCGCAAATTTTGTTTGATTCGTACTGTATCTTCGTATAGTAGAAATCAAACTAGATTGCGATGACGTCACCAATCGTAAATTTAGTTTTTTTTTTTTTTTTAATTGTCCTATCAAAGTTGCCGAGCTTTTTTGATTTCTTTTTAGAGCCGTGACGTCATCCACAATCTCGTTTGAGTTTCACTTTTTTTTAGTCAAATCGTTGCAACGTTGTCAAATTGACTATTTTTTCTCATTTTTGTGCAACGTTGCCAATTTGACTATTTTTCTATAAAATTCTGGCAACGTTGTAAAATTGCATTTTTCCTAATTTTGTACCAATTGTTTGCAACGTTGTCAGATTGATATTTTTTCTTATTTTTATCAAATTTTGCGCAACGTTGCCAAATTGACTATTTTTCTCACTTTTTATAAAATTGGAGCAACGTTGCCAAATTGACTATTTTTCAATATTTTAATCAAATTTTGCGCAACGTTGCCAAATTGACTATTTTTCTCACTTTTTATAAAATTGTAGCAACGTTGTCAAATTGTAATTTTTTCAATATTTTACTAAATTTTGTGCAACGTTGCTAAATTGACTATTTTTTCTATAAAATTCTGGCAACGTTGCCAAATTGACTATTTTTCTCACTTTTGATTAATTTTGCGCAACGTTGCCAAATTGTCATTTTTTCAATATTTTAATCAAACTTTGCAACATTGCCAATTTGACTATTTTTCTATAAAATTCTGGCAACGTTGCCAAATTGCATTTTTCCTAATTTTGTACTAATTGTTTGCAACGTTGCCAATTTGACAATTTTTCTCACTTTTTATGAAATTGTTTGCAACATTGCCAAATTGTCATTTTTTCAATATTTTAATCAAATTTTGCGCAACGTTGCCAAATTGACTATTTTTTCTCATTTTTCTATAAAATTCTGGCAACGTTGGAAAAATGCATTTTTCCTAATTTTGTACCAACTGTTTGCAACGTTGCCAAATTGACTATTTTTTATAAAATTCTGGCAACGTTGCCAAATTGTAATTTTTTTCAATATTTTAGTAAATTTTGCGCAACGTTGCCAATTTGACTATTTATTGATAAAATTGTAGCGACGTTGCCAAATTTTGATTTTTTCAATATTTTAATCAAATTTAAATAAAAAATGTAAAAAATTAATAATAATAATTAATTAATAATTAATTTAATTAAATTTGAAATGTTCTGGCATGCGCGCTATTGACAGCTGTCATTTTCGGCCCGAATACGCGTCAAATGTCATCTGTCAGACAGCTGTCAAAAGTGTGACCACACTGTCAACTGTCAAAAAACGACGTCATTTTGCAGAGTTTCGCGGAAGCGGTGCGCGCGGCCGCCTCGATACCGCAGGGCTTCAAGGATTTGGTGACGAAACGTTGCGAGGAACGCGGCCTCTTGTTCGTTCCGATTCCGAACAAGTTCCACGAAGCGAAACAAGTTTACCGAATCGGAACGGACGGCGTTCAGTGTTACATCGATCGGAACGTCATTTTCTACACGAGGAACGGTTCCACGTGGATTCCCACCTCGCTGAATCGATTACTCGACGTTGCCGCTTAAGTTCAATACAATTTGTCCCTTTTTTTTCCATTAAAATAAACAAATTTCGATTAATTTGTGCTTTTTTGTTTTAACTTATTCTTGACACATTTCTCGTTCGCCAATTGTCCAGAAAACTTAATTTAAAAAAATATATTTTTTTTAATTTACTACCGACAAAGGCGCATTCGCCATATGTCGAGAAACTTAAATTTACCTCCCGATAGTACAGTAATTTTTGCAGAAAATTCAATTTTACAGTAAGAGCAGAAACGCAAAAAAAATTGAGCGCATTCACCACCACCTACTTCCTTCCGCTCCTCTGATAGAATACAACAAGCAAATACAAGCTGTTAAAACCACTACAGGCGCACTCACCAAAAGTCAAGAAAAATTAAAAAAAATTCTTCTTGACAATTGGTGAAGGAGAGATCTTTTTCCGCATTTCTAGGTAAAAATAAAAATCGAAACGTTTCAATAAAATGATTTATTGTGAGATTCACCATCCTCGTTTACACTTAATTAGTAACAACAAACCGCACTAAAATTAATTTATTTATTTATTATTTTATTGATTTTTTTAATTTTTTTTTTATTATTTTTTTATTAATTAATTATTAATTAACATTTCTAGCCACCCGGTAATATCACAGTGTAAAAAAGTACTTTTTAAGTGTTCCACCTAAACGCTACAACAAAATACTATTCAAAAAAAGCGAAGGCATTATTATTAATTGGCTCACTCTGTATATGTAATAATACTAAAAATGACATATTTTTTTTCTAACCTAAAATGAAGGTAGTTTCGGTGCAACGTTGCCACGTTTAAGCTCCGGAAACTACGTCACTCCATACAACCCCTAACCTATAATAACCCACAACAAAATGGCCGCCTAAACCTAAAACTGTCATTAGAAACAATAACGTAAATGTCATAATGGAGTATATCATTGTTCGTGTCATTCGAAGTATAAATTTGAGTAAAAAATACAGTGTTGCCACGTGTTCTACATTTTTTCTTAATATTTAAGGGTTTTCAACAATTATTATTATATACGAGCGATATGGCAACGTGGTAATTAAGAAACATAGTCCGTTTCAAAATAATGTTCACCCTGTATAAACCGAGTGAGGGAAAAATCTGAAATTTTCAGGATTTTAAAGAGAAAAGTGTGTTTTAGTAGTGTCCCAAGTTTCGTCAAGTTCGGATCATCAGGAACTAAGATACAGGGTGGACAATTTTATTTTTTTGGAAACCAACTTGGGTTTGTTTACTGGTCCACCCTGTATAAACCGAGTGAGGGAAAAATCTGAAATTTTCAGGAATTTAAAGAGAAAAGTGTGTTTTACTAGAATCCCAAGTTTCGTCAAGTTCGGATCATCAGGAACTAAGATACAGGGTGGACAATTTTATTTTCTGGAAACCAACTTGGGTTTGTTTACTAGTCCACCCTGTATAAACCGAGTGAGGGAAAAATCTGAAATTTTCAGGAATTTAAAGAGAAAAGTGTGTTTTAGTAGAATCCCAAGTTTCGTCAAGTTCGGATCATCAGGAACTAAGATACAGGGTGGACAATTTTATTTTCCTGGAAACCAACTTGAGTTTGTTTACTGGTCCACCCTGTATAAACCGAGTGAGGAAAAAATCTGAAATTTTCAGGATTTTAAAGAGAAAAGTGTGTTTTAGTAGAATCCCAAGTTTCGTCAAGTTCGGATCATCAGGAACTAAGATACAGGGTGGACAATTTTATTTTCCTGGAAACCAACTTGAGTTTGTTTACTGGTCCACCCTGTATAAACCGAGTGAGGGAAAAATCTGAAATTTTCAGGAATTTAAGGAGAAAAGTGTGTTTTAGTAGAATCCCAAGTTTCGTCAAGTTCGGATCATCAGGAACTAAGATACAGGGTGGACAATTTTATTTTCCTGGAAACCAACTTGGGTTTGTTTACTGGTCCACCCTGTATAAACCGAGTGAGGAAAAAATCTGAAATTTTCAGGATTTTAAAGAGAAAAGTGTGTTTTAGTAGAATCCCAAGTTTCGTCAAGTTCGGATCATCAGGAACTAAGATACAGGGTGAACAATTTTATTTTTTTGAAAACCAACTTGGTTTTGTTTACTGGTCCACCCTGTATAAACCGAGTGGGGGAAAAATCTGAATTTTCAGGATTTTAAAGAGAAAAAGTGTGTTTTAGTAGAATCCCAAGTTTCGTCAAGTTCGGATCATCAGGAACTAAGATACAGGGTGGACAATTTTATTTTCCTGGAAACCAACTTGAGTTTGTTTACTGGTCCACCCTGTATAAACCGAGTGAGGAAAAATCTGAAATTTTCAGGAATTTAAGGGATAGAAAAGTGTGTTTTAGTAGAATCCCAAGTTTCGTCAAGTTCGGATCATCAGGAATTGAGATACAGGTGAACAATTTTATTTTTTTGAAAACCAACTTGGGTTTGTTTACTAGTCCACCCTGTATAAACCGAGTGAGGGAAAAATCTGAAATTTTCAGGATTTAAAGGGAAAAGTGTGTTTTAGTATAATCCCAAGTTTCGTCAAGTTCGGTTCATCAGGAACTAAGATACAGGGTGGACAATTTTATATTCTTATAAAACCAACTGAGTTTGTTTACTAGTCCACCCTGTATAAAGCGAGTGTAGGAAAAATCTGAAATTTTCAGGATTTTTAAAGAGAAAAGTGTGTTTTAGTAGTGTCCCAAGTTTCGTCAAGTTCGGATCATCAGGAACTAAGATACAGGGTGGACAATTTTATTTTCCTGTAAACCAACTTGAGTTTGTGTTTACTGGTCCACCTGTATAAACCGAGTGAGGAAAAAATCCTGAAATTTTCAGGATTTTAAAGAGAAAAGTGTGTTTTAGTAGAATCCCAAGTTTCGTCAAGTTCGGATCATCAGGCACTAAGATACAGGGTGAACAATTTTTATTTTTTTGAAAATCAACTTGGGTTTGTTGTACTGGTCCACCCTGTATAAACCGAGTGGGGGAAAAAACTGGAATTTTCAGGATTTTAAAGAGAAAAGTGTGTTTTTAGTAGAATCCCAAGTTTCGTCAAGTTCGGATCATCAGGAACTAAGATACAGGGTGGACAATTTTATTTTCCTGGAAACCAACTTGAGTTTGTTTTACTGGTCCACCCCTGTATAAACCGAGTGAGGGAAAAATCTGAAATTTTCAGGATTTTAAAGAGAAAAGTGTGTTTTAGTAGAATCCCAAGTTTCGTCAAGTTCGGATCATCAGGAATTGAGATACAGGGTGAACAATTTTATTTTTTTGAAAACCAACTTGGGTTTGTTTACTAGTCCACCCTGTATAAACCGAGTGAGAGAAAAATCTGAAATTTTCAGGATTTTAAAGAGAAAAGTGTGTTTTAGTATTGTCCCAAGTTTCGTCAATTTCGGATCATCAGGAACTAAGATACAGGGTGGACAATTTTATTTTTTTGAAAACCAACTTGGGTTTGTTTACTAGTCCACCCTGTATAAACCGAGTGAGGGAAAAATCTGAAATTTTCAGGATTTTAAAGAGAAAAGTGTGTTTTAGTAAAATCCCAAGTTTCGTCAAGTTCGGTCATTAGGAACTAAAATACAGGGTGGAGAATTTTATTTTTTTGAAAACCAACTTGGGTTTTGTTTACTAGTCCACCCTGTATAAACCGAGTGGGGAAAAAATCTGAAATTTCAGGATTTTAAAAGAGAAAAGTGTGTTTTAGTAAAAATCCCAAGTTTCGTCAAGTTCGGATCATCAGGAACTGAGATTACAGGGTGTACAATTTTATTTAAGCATTTTCCTGTTTTTAGAGTGGATTTTCTATAGTCCGTTCCAAAATAAATTTTGCAATAACAAATATACAGTCGGCCCCAAAATATTGTTCACCAAAAAAATCTATAGTCGATTGCAATATAGCGTTCACACAGCAGATTCATCAATAATAAGGGAATGTTCATTGTACTATAGTCCGTTTAAAAATAATGTTCATTAACGTGAAAACCAACTACAGAAATGGATTCCTTGACCCCAAATTAGTCGAAAACGAGTACAAACACGACCACTTTATTTCAATCCAAAATGGCGGAAATTGCAAATGGCGCCCTCTGGCGGCCATTTTGACTTTTCTGGAAAAAATCGAGTTTGGGTTCGTTTTCTACTAATTCAGGGACGAGGAATCGAGTGGTGACATTTATTTTTGCGTATCTCCTGCGCAAGCCCGAAAATTACAGAAAATTTCGAATTGGGTGCCAGATACGGGAAAACTGATTGCGGGAATGAATTCCTTGACCCCAAATTAGTCGAAAACGAGTACAAACACGACCCGTTTATCTCAATTCAAAATGGCGGAAATTGCAAATGGCGCCTCTGGCGGCCATTTTGACTTTTTTCAAAAAATTCGAGATTAGGTTCCTTTTCTACTAATTCAAGGACGGGGAATTTAGTGGTCATGGTTTCGTCACGCTCGGATCATCAGGAACTAAGATACAGGGTGGACAATTTAATTTTTTTTTGAAAACCAACTTGGGTTTGTTTACTGGTCCACCCTGTACAAACCGAGCGAGGGAAAAATCTGAAATTTTCAGGATTTAAAGGGGAAAGTGTGTTTTAGTAGTGTCCCAAGTTTCGTCAACTTCGGTTCATCAGGAACTAAGATACAGGGTGGACAATTTTTTTTTTTTTTTTTCCCCCCCCAACCAAAACAAAGCGCCCTCTACGCGAACCCTTTCAAACCTCGATATTCGGAATGGTACCCAGAATTTTGGGTGCCTCCGTTCTCGTATGCCACACGTACACTTTGGTGCAATTGTCGGCCAGTGGTTCCAAATCGTCGCGCGTCGTAAAGTAGGACAAAAACTCACTTTCCTGCATTCCTTTGGCCATTTGATACGAAAAAGTGGCCATTTTTTTGGCCAAAATCAGGTCCAAATTGATGGCGAAACCGGCCATATCGATCGCAAACGGACGATTAGGCAACCAGCCACTCTTGTAGCCCGTTACTTTGCCTGCGAACGCGACCACTGCGTCAAAAAATGCGCCCCAACTCTGTCAACTGTCAAAATTTTGACAGAACCCCCAGAGGGAAAGTTGTAGGGAATTTAATTCCCTACAAGAAAGCTTCAGAGGGTTTAGGCCCTTAAGGGCCTCCTTGAGGAGATATGGGCAAAAACAGTTTAACTGACCACAAAGTTGGTATAGTAAAGTTCCCCACCCTGTAACTCTGTCACCTGTCAAAATTTTGACAGAACCCCCAGAGGGAAAGTTGTAGGGAATTTAATTCCCTACAAAACAGCTTCAGAGGGTTTAGGCCCTCAAGGGCCTCCTTGAGGAGATATTGACAAAAACAGTTTGACTGTAAAGTTCCCCACCCTGTAACTCTGTCAACTGTCAAAATTTTGACAGAACCCCCAGAGGGGAAGTTGTAGGGAATTTAATTCCCTACAAAACAGCTTCAGAGGGTTTAGGCCCTCAAGGGCCTCCTTGAGGAGATATGGGCAAAAACAGTTTGACTGTAAAGTTCCCCACCCTGTAACTCTGTCAACTGTCAAAATTTTGACAGAACCCCCAGAGGGGAAGTTGTAGGGAATTTAATTCCCTACAAAACAGCTTCAGAGGGTTTAGGCCCTCAAGGGCCTCCTTGAGGAGATATGGGCAAAAATCAGTTTGACTGACCACAAAGTTGGTATAGTAAAGTTCCCCACCCTGTAACTCTGTCACCTGTCAAAATTTTGACAGAACCCCCAGAGGGGAAGTTGTAGGGAATTTAATTCCCTACAAAACAGTTTCAGAGGGTTTAGGCCCTCAAGGGCCTCCTTGCGGAGATATGGGCAAAAATAGTTTGACTGACCACAAAGTTGGTATAGTAAAGTTCCCCACCCTGTAACTCTGTCACCTGTCAAAATTTTGACAGAACCCCGAGAGGGGAAGTTGTAGGGAATTTAATTCCCTACAAAACAGCTTCAGAGGGTTTAGGCCCTCAAGGGCCTCCTTGCGGAGATATTGACGAAAACAGTTTGACTGTAAAGTTCCCCACCCTGTAACTCTGTCAACTGTCAAAATTTTGACAGAACCCCCAGAAGGAAAGTTGTAGGGAATTTAATTCCCTACAAAACAGCTTCAGAGGGTTTAGGCCCTTAAGGGCCTCCTTGAGGAGATATTGACGAAAACAGTTTGACTGACCACAAAGTTGGTATAGTAAAGTTCCCCACCCTGTAACTCTGTCAACTGTCAAAATTTTGACAGAACCCCCAGAAGGAAAGTTGTAGGGAATTTAATTCCCTACAAAACAGTTTCAGAGGGTTTAGGCCCTCAAGGGCCTCCTTGGGGAGATATTGACGAAAACAGTTTGACTGACCACAAAGTTGGTTTAGTAAATTTCCCCACCCTGTAACTCTGTCAACTGTCAAAATTTTGACAGAACCCCCAGAGGGGAAGTTGTAGGGAATTTAATTCCCTACAAAACAGCTTCAGAGGGTTTAGGCCCTTAAGGGCCTCCTTAAGGAGATATTGACGAAAACAGTTTGACTGTAAAGTACCCTGTAACTCTGTCAACTGTCAAAATTTTGACAGAACCCCCAGAAGGAAAGTTGTAGGGAATTTCATTCCCTACAAAACAGCTTCAGAGGGTTTAGGCCCTCAAGGGCCTCCTTGAGGAGATATTGACAAAAACAGTTTGATTGTAAAGTTCCCCACCCTGTAACTCTGTCAACTGTCAAAATTTTGACAGAACCCCCAGAAGGAAAGTTGTAGGGAATTTAATTCCCTACAAGAAAGCTTCAGAGGGTTTAGGCCCTCAAGGGCCTCCTTGAGGAGATATTGACAAAAACAGTTTGACTGTAAAGTTCCCCACCCTGTAACTCTGTCAACTGTCAAAATTTTGACAGAACCCCCAGAGGGGAAGTTGTAGGGAATTTAATTCCCTACAAAACAGTTTCAGAGGGTTTAGGCCCTTAAGGGCCTCCTTGAGGAGATATGGGCAAAAACAGTTTGACTGACCACAAAGTTGGTATAGTAAATTTCCCCACCCTGTAACTCTGTCACCTGTCAAAATTTTGACAGAACCCCCAGAAGGAAAGTTGTAGGGAATTTAATTCCCTACAAAACAGCTTCAGAGGGTTTAGGCCCTCAAGGGCCTCCTTGGGGAGATATTGACGAAAACAGTTTGACTGTAAGTTCCCCACCCTGTAACTCTGTCACCTGTCAAAATTTTGACAGAACCCCCAGAGGGAAAGTTGTAGGGAATTTAATTCCCTACAAAACAGTTTCAGAGGGTTTAGGCCCTCAAGGGCCTCCTTGAGGAGATATTGACAAAAACAGTTTGACTGACCACAAAGTTGGTATAGTAAAGTTCCCCACCCTGTAACTCTGTCAACTGTCAAAATTTTGACAGAACCCCCAGAGGGGAAGTTGTAGGGAATTTAATTCCTACTACAAAACAGCTTCAGAGGGTTTAGGCCCTCAAGGCCTCCTTGGGGAGATATTGACGAAAAAAACAGTTTGATTGTAAAGTTCCCCACCCTGTAACTCTGTCAACTGTCAAAATTTTGACAGAACCCCCAGAAGGAAAGTTGTAGGGAATTTAATTCCCTACAAAACAGCTTCAGAGGGTTTAGGCCCTCAAGGGCCTCCTTGAGGAGATATTGACAAAAACAGTTTGACTGACCACATAGTNNGTNTCCTNAGNTNTTATAATAGGAGCGAGGNNATNTGNCTTNAGGGCCNGTNNCGTTTNAACNCNCNATACNGCCCNANGNCCAGNTNNTGGAANTGTACTGATTANNCACGGCGNAAGGGGANANATCTGATAGCGGTGTTNGNACAGCTANANNCAAAGTCANCCNTNTTAGCTANCCCANCCTCCTTCGTCCTCNNCCTAATNGGCCNGCANATCTNANNNNCCGTGAATNTACTTCAAAGGGGTTAGNCANACCAAGGNGCACNNGTCNTAANCNCGGCCTCGCTNCNANTTTCNCNTGCCGATGGCNGCAGAANNGNATCGGAGTTTNACTTTANGGCCGNNCGAGGGATGAACATNANGGGGGANCNGANNTGTNCAACGTCGCNGTTNCGTCNNAGNGGCACNTCCGANTCCAGCGATNANCNGNGATGCTANTAAACCCTNAGGGTTAGTTNNTTGANGGTAGNGCACTGTCACGNTANTANCTCNACTCAGATACAGGGTGGACAATTTTATTTTTTTGAAAACCAACTTGAGTTAGTTTACTGGTCCACCCTGTATAAACCGAGTGAGGGAAAAATCTGAAATTTTCAGGAATTTAAGGAGAAAAGTGTGTTTTTAGTAGAATCCCAAGTTTCGTCAACTTCGGTTCATCAGGAACTAAGATACAGGGTGGACAATTTTATTTTTTGAAAACCAACTTAGGTTTGTTTACTGGTCCACCCTGTATAAACCGAGTGGGGAAAAATCTGAAATTTTCAGGAATTTAAAGAGAAAAGTGTGTTTTACTAGAATCCCAAGTTTCGTCAACTTCGGATCATCAGGAACTAAGATACAGGGTGAACAATGTTATTTTCCTGGAAACCAACTTGGGTTTGTTTACTGGTCCACCCTGTATAAACCGAGTGAGGAAAAAATCTGAAATTTTCAGGATTTTAAAGAGAAAAGTGTGTTTTAGTAGAATCCCAAGTTTCGTCAACTTCGGTTCATCAGGAACTAAGATACAGGGTGGACAATTTTATTTTTTTGAAAACCAACTTAGGTTTGTTTACTGGTCCACCCTGTATAAACCGAGTGGGGAAAAAATCTGAAATTTTCAGGAATTTAAAGAGAAAAGTGTGTTTTAGTAGAATCCCAAGTTTCGTCAACTTCGGATCATCAGGAACTCAGATACAGGGTGGACAATTTTATTTTTTTGAAAACCAACTTGGGTTTGTTTACTAGTCCACCCTGTATAAACCGAGTGAGGGAAAAATCTGAAAATTTCAGGAATTTAAAGAGAAAAGTGTGTTTTACTAGAATCCCAAGTTTCGTCAACTTCGGATCATCAGGAACTAAGATACAGGGTGAACAATTTTATTTTCCTGGAAACCAACTTGGGTTTGTTTACTGGTCCACCCTGTATAAACCGAGTGAGGGAAAAATCTGAAATTTTCAGGAATTTAAGGAGAAAAGTGTGTTTTAGTAGAATCCCAAGTTTCATCAAGTTCGGATCATCAGGAATTGAGATACAGGGTGAACAATTTTATTTTCCTGGAAATCAACTTGGGTTTGTTTACTAGTCCACCCTGTATAAACCGAGTGAAGGAAAAATCTGAAATTTTCAGGATTTTAAAGAGAAAAGTGTGTTTTAGTAGAATCCCAAGTTTCGTCAACTTCGGTTCATCAGGAACTAAGATACAGGGTGGACAATTTTATTTTTTTGAAAACCAACTTGGGTTTGTTTACTGGTCCACCCTGTATAAACCGAGTGGGGAAAAAATCTGAAATTTTCAGGAATTTAAGGAGAAAAGTGTGTTTTAGTAGAATCCCAAGTTTCGTCAACTTCGGTTCATCAGGAACTAAGATACAGGGTGGACAATTTTATTTTTTTGAAAACCAACTTAGGTTTGTTTACTGGTCCACCCTGTATAAACCGAGTGGGGAAAAATCTGAAATTTTCAGGAATTTAAAGAGAAAAGTGTGTTTTACTAGAATCCCAAGTTTCGTCAACTTCGGATCATCAGGAACTAAGATACAGGGTGAACAATGTTATTTTCCTGGAAACCAACTTGGGTTTGTTTACTGGTCCACCCTGTACAAACCGAGTGAGGAAAAAATCTGAAATTTTCAGGATTTTAAAGAGAAAAGTGTGTTTTAGTAGAATCCCAAGTTTCGTCAACTTCGGTTCATCAGGAACTAAGATACAGGGTGGACAATTTTATTTTTTTGAAAACCAACTTAGTTTGTTTACTGGTCCACCCTGTATAAACCGAGTGAGGAAAAAATCTGAAATTTTCAGGAATTTAAAGAGAAAAGTGTGTTTTAGTAGAATCCCAAGTTTCGTCAACTTCGGATCATCAGGAACTAAGATACAGGGTGGACAATTTTATTTTTTTGAAAACCAACTTGGGTTTGTTTACTAGTCCACCCTGTATAAACCGAGTGAGGGAAAAATCTGAAACTTTCAGGAATTTAAAGAGAAAAGTGTGTTTTACTAGAATCCCAAGTTTCGTCAACTTCGGATCATCAGGAACTAAGATACAGGGTGAACAATTTTATTTTCCTGGAAACCAACTTGGGTTTGTTTACTGGTCCACCCTGTATAAACCGAGTGAGGGAAAAATCTGAAATTTTCAGGATTTTAAAGAGAAAAGTGTGTTTTAGTAGAATCCCAAGTTTCGTCAACTTCGGATCATCAGGAACTAAGATACAGGGTGGACAATTTTATTTTTTTGAAAACCAACTTGGGTTTGTTTACTAGTCCACCCTGTATAAACCGAGTGAGGGAAAAATCTGAAACTTTCAGGAATTTAAAGAGAAAAGTGTGTTTTACTAGAATCCCAAGTTTCGTCAACTTCGGATCATCAGGAACTAAGATACAGGGTGAACAATTTTATTTTCCTGGAAACCAACTTGGGTTTGTTTACTGGTCCACCCTGTATAAACCGAGTGAGGGAAAAATCTGAAATTTTCAGGAATTTAAGGAGAAAAGTGTGTTTTAGTAGAATTCCAAGTTTCGTCACGCTCGGATCATCAGGAACTGAGATACAGGGTGGACAATTTTATTTTTTTGAAAACCAACTTGGGTTTGTTTACTAGTCCACCCTGTATAAACCGAGTGAGGGAAAAATCTGAAATTTTCAGGAATTTAAAGAGAAAAGTGTGTTTTAGTAAAATCCCAAGTTTCGTCAAGTTCGGATCATCAGGAACTGAGATACAGGGTGTACAATTTTATTTAAGCATTTTCCTGTTTTTAGAGTGGATTTTCTATAGTCCGTTCCAAAATAAATTTTGCAATAACAAATATACAGTCGGCCCCAAAATATTGTTCACCAAAAAAAATCTATAGTCGATTGCAATATAGCGTTCACACAGCAGATTCATCAATAATAAGGGAATGTTCATTGTACTATAGTCCGTTTAAAAATAATGTTCATTAACGTGAAAACCAACTACAGAAATGGATTCCTTGACCCCAAATTAGTCGAAAACGAGTACAAACACGACCAGTTTATCTCAATCCAAAATGGCGGAAATTGCAAATGGCGCCCTCTGGCGGCCATTTTGACTTTTTCCGAAAAATTCGAGTTTGGGTTCCTTTTCTACTAATTCAAGGACGGGGAATTTAGTGGTCATGGTTTCGTCACGCTCGGATCATCAGGAACTAAGATACAGGGTGAACAATTTTATTTTCCTGGAAATCAACTTGGGTTTGTTTACTAGTCCACCCTGTATAAACCGAGTGAGGGAAAAATCTGAAATTTTCAGGAATTTAAGGAGAAAAGTGTGTTTTAGTAA
This sequence comes from Ips nitidus, assembly GCA_018691245.2. Lineage (NCBI taxonomy): Eukaryota > Metazoa > Arthropoda > Insecta > Coleoptera > Curculionidae > Ips > Ips nitidus. The sequence goes on along the minus strand of CM042797.1, from coordinate 8,922,592 downwards.
AATCCCAAGTTTCATCAAGTTCGGATCATCAGGAACTAAGATACAGGGTGGACAATTTTATTTTTTTGAAAACCAACTTGGGTTTGTTTACTAGTCCACCCTGTATAAACCGAGTGAGGGAAAAATCTGAAATTTTCAGGAATTTAAAGAGAAAAGTGTGTTTTAGTAGAATCCCAAGTTTCGTCAAGTTCGGATCATCAGGAACTAAGATACAAGGTGGACAATTTTATTTTTTTGAAAACCAACTTGGGTTTGTTTACTAGTCCACCCTGTATAAACCGAGTGGGGAAAAAATCTGAAATTTTCAGGATTTTAAAGAGAAAAGTGTGTTTTAGTAAAATCCCAAGTTTCGTCAAGTTCGGATCATCAGGAACTAAGATACAGGGTGGACAATTTTATTTTTTTGAAAACCAACTTGGGTTTGTTTACTGGTCCACCCTGTATAAACCGAGTGAGGGAAAAATCTGAAATTTTCAGGATTTTAAAGAGAAAAGTGTGTTTTAGTAAAATCCCAAGTTTCGTCAAGTTCGGATCATCAGGAACTAAGATACAGGGTGGACAATTTTATTTTTTTGAAAACCAACTTGGGTTTGTTTACTGGTCCACCCTGTATAAACCGAGTGAGGGAAAAATCTGAAATTTTCAGGAATTTAAAGAGAAAAGTGTGTTTTAGTAAAATCCCAAGTTTCGTCAAGTTCGGATCATCAGGAACTAAGATACAGGGTGGACAATTTTATTTTTTTGAAAACCAACTTGGGTTTGTTTACTAGTCCACCCTGTATAAACCGAGTGAGGGAAAAATCTGAAATTTTCAGGATTTTAAAGAGAAAAGTGTGTTTTAGTAAAATCCCAAGTTTCGTCAAGTTCGGATCATCAGGAACTAAGATACAGGGTGGACAATTTTATTTTTTTGAAAACCAACTTGGGTTTGTTTACTAGTCCACCCTGTATAAACCGAGTGAGGGAAAAATCTGAAATTTTCAGGAATTTAAAGAGAAAAGTGTGTTTTAGTAGAATCCCAAGTTTCGTCAAGTTCGGATCATCAGGAACTAAGATACAGGGTGGACAATTTTATTTTTTTTGAAAACCAACTTGGGTTTGTTTACTGGTCCACCCTGTATAAACCGAGTGAGGGAAAAATCTGAAATTTTCAGGAATTTAAAGAGAAAAGTGTGTTTTAGTAGAATCCCAAGTTTCGTCAAGTTCGGATCATCAGGAATTGAGATACAGGGTGAACAATTTTATTTTTTTGAAAACCAACTTGGGTTTGTTTACTAGTCCACCCTGTATAAACCGAGTGGGGGAAAAATCTGAAATTTTCAGGAATTTAAAGAGAAAAGTGTGTTTTAGTAAAATCCCAAGTTTCGTCAAGTTCGGATCATCAGGAACTAAGATACAGGGTGGACAATTTTATTTTTTTGAAAACCAACTTGGGTTTGTTTACTGGTCCACCCTGTATAAACCGAGTGGGGAAAAAATCTGAAATTTTCAGGATTTTAAAGAGAAAAGTGTGTTTTAGTAGAATCCCAAGTTTCGTCAAGTTCGGTTCATCAGGAATTGAGATACAGGGTGGACAATTTTATTTTTTTGAAAACCAACTTGGGTTTGTTTACTGGTCCACCCTGTATAAACCGAGTGAGGGAAAAATCTGAAATTTTCAGGATTTTAAAGAGAAAAGTGTGTTTTAGTAAAATCCCAAGTTTCGTCAAGTTCGGATCATCAGGAACTAAGATACAGGGTGGACAATTTTATTTTTTTGAAAACCAACTTGGGTTTGTTTACTAGTCCACCCTGTATAAACCGAGTGGGGAAAAAATCTGAAATTTTCAGGATTTTAAAGAGAAAAGTGTGTTTTAGTAAAATCCCAAGTTTCGTCAAGTTCGGATCATCAGGAACTAAGATACAGGGTGGACAATTTTATTTTCCTGGAAACCAACTTGGGTTTGTTTACTAGTCCACCCTGTATAAACCGAGTGGGGGAAAAATCTGAAATTTTCAGGATTTTAAAGAGAAAAGTGTGTTTTAGTAAAATCCCAAGTTTCGTCAAGTTCGGATCATCAGGAACTAAGATACAGGGTGGACAATTTTATTTTTTTGAAAACCAACTTGGGTTTGTTTACTAGTCCACCCTGTATAAACCGAGTGGGGAAAAAATCTGAAATTTTCAGGATTTTAAAGAGAAAAGTGTGTTTTAGTAGAATCCCAAGTTTCGTCAAGTTCGGATCATCAGGAACTAAGATACAGGGTGGACAATTTTATTTTCCTGGAAACCAACTTGGGTTTGTTTACTAGTCCACCCTGTATAAACCGAGTGGGGGAAAAATCTGAAATTTTCAGGATTTTAAAGAGAAAAGTGTGTTTTAGTAGAATCCCAAGTTTCGTCAAGTTCGGTTCATCAGGAATTGAGATACAGGGTGGACAATTTTATTTCAACATTTTCCTGTTTTTAGAGTGGATTTTCTATAGTCCGTTCCAAAATAAATTTTGCAATCACAAAATATACAGTCGGCCCAAAATATTGTTCACCAAAAAAAAATCTATAGTCGATTGCAATATAGCGTTCACACAGCAGATTCATCAATAATAAGGGAATGTTCATTGTACTATAGTCCGTTTAAAAATAATGTTCATTAACGTGAAAACCAACTACAGAAACGGATTCCTTGACCCCAAATTAGTCGAAAACGAGTACAAACACGACCAGTTTATCTCAATTCAAAATGGCGGAAATTGCAAATGGCGCCCTCTGGCGGCCATTTTGAGTTTTTCCGAAAAATTCGAGTTTGGGTTCCTTTTCTACTAATTCAAGGACGGGGAATTTAGTGGTCATGGTTTCGTCACGCTCGGATCATCAGGAACTAAGATACAGGGTGGACAATGTTATTTTTCTTGGAAATTAACTTGGGTTTGTTTACTGGTCCACCCTGTACAAACCGAGTGAGGGAAAAATCTGAAATTTTCAGGAATTTAAAGAGAAAAGTGTGTTTTAGTAGAATCCCAAGTTTCGTCAAGTTCGGATCATCAGGAACTAAGATACAGGGTGGACAATTTTATTTTTTTGAAAACCAACTTGGGTTTGTTTACTAGTCCACCCTGTATAAACCGAGTGAGGGAAAAATCTGAAATTTTCAGGATTTTAAAGAGAAAAGTGTGTTTTAGTAGAATCCCAAGTTTCGTCAAGTTCGGATCATCAGGAACTAAGATACAGGGTGGACAATTTTATTTTTTTGAAAACCAACTTGGGTTTGTTTACTAGTCCACCCTGTATAAACCGAGTGAGGGAAAAATCTGAAATTTTCAGGATTTTAAAGAGAAAAGTGTGTTTTAGTAAAATCCCAAGTTTCGTCAAGTTCGGATCATCAGGAACTAAGATACAGGGTGAACAATTTTATTTAAACATTTTCCTGTTTTTAGAGTGGATTTTCTATAGTCCGTTCCAAAATAAATTTTGCAATAACAAATATACAGTCGGTCTCAAAATATTGTTCACCAAAAAAATCTATAGTCGATTGCAATATAGCGTTCACACAGCAGATTCATCAATAATAAGGGAATGTTCATTGTAATATAGTCCGTTTAAAAATAATGTTCATTAACGTGAAAACCAACTACAGAAATGGATTCCTTGACCCCAAATTAGTCGAAAACGAGTACAAACACGACCCCTTTATCTCAATCCAAAATGGCGGAAATTCCAAATGGCGCCTCTGGCGGCCATTTTGATTTTTTCCGAAAAAATCGAGTTTGGGTTCGTTTTCTACTAATTCGAGGACGGGGAATTTAGTGGTCATGGTTTCGTCACGCTCGGATCATCAGGAACTAAGATACCGGGTGAACAATTTTATTTTCCTGGAAACCAACTTGGGTTTGTTTACTGGTCCACCCTGTATAAACCGAGTGAGGGAAAAATCTGAAATTTTCAGGATTTAAAGGGAAAAGTGTGTTTTAGTAGAATCCCAAGTTTCGTCAACTTCGGTTCATCAGGAACTAAGATACAGGGTGGACAATTTTTTTTTTTTTTTTTTCCCCCCAACCAAAACAAAGCGCCCTCTACGCGAACCCTTTCAAACCTCGATATTCGGAATGGTACCCAGAATTTTGGGTACCTCCGTTCTCGTGTGCCACACGTACACTTTGGTGCAATTGTCGGCCAGTGGTTCCAAATCGTCGCGCGTCGTAAAGTAGGACAAAAACTCACTTTCCTGCATTCCTTTGGCCATTTGATACGAAAAAGTGGCCATTTTTTTGGCCAAAATCAGGTCCAAATTGATGGCGAAACCGGCCATATCGATCGCAAACGGCCGATTAGGCAACCAGCCGCTCTTGTAGCCGGTCACTTTGCCTGCGAACGCGACCACTGCGTCAAAAAATGCGCCCCAACTCTGTCACCTGTCAAAATTTTGACAGAACCCCCAGAGGGGAAGTTGTAGGGAATTTAATTCCCTACAAGAAAGCTTCAGAGGGTTTAGGCCCTTAAGGGCCTCCTTGAGGAGATATTGACGAAAACAGTTTGACTGACCACAAAGTTGGTATAGTAAAGTTCCCCACCCTGTAACTCTGTCAACTGTCAAAATTTTGACAGAACCCCCAGAGGGGAAGTTGTAGGGAATTTAATTCCCTACAAGACAGTTTCAGAGGGTTTAGGCCCTTAAGGGCCTCCTTGAGGAGATATTGACGAAAACAGTTTGACTGTAAAGTTCCCCACCCTGTAACTCTGTCAACTGTCAAAATTTTGACAGAACCCCCAGAGGGAAAGTTGTAGGGAATTTAATTCCCTACAAGAAAGCTTCAGAGGGTTTAGGCCCTTAAGGGCCTCCTTGGGGAGATATTGACGAAAACAGTTTGACTGACCACAAAGTTGGTATAGTAAAGTTCCCCACCCTGTAACTCTGTCACCTGTCAAAATTTTGACAGAACCCCCAGAGGGGAAGTTGTAGGGAATTTAATTCCCTACAAGAAAGCTTCAGAGGGTTTAGGCCCTTAAGGGCCTCCTTGGGGAGATATTGACGAAAACAGTTTGACTGACCACAAAGTTGGTATAGTAAAGTTCCCCACCCTGTAACTCTGTCACCTGTCAAAATTTTGACAGAACCCCCAGAGGGGAAGTTGTAGGGAATTTAATTCCCTACAAGAAAGCTTCAGAGGGTTTAGGCCCTTAAGGGCCTCCTTGGGGAGATATTGACGAAAACAGTTTGACTGACCACAAAGTTGGTATAGTAAAGTTCCCCACCCTGTAACTCTGTCACCTGTCAAAATTTTGACAGAACCCCCAGAGGGGAAGTTGTAGGGAATTTAATTCCCTACAAAACAGCTTCAGAGGGTTTAGGCCCTCAAGGGCCTCCTTGAGGAGATATTGACAAAACAGTTTGACTGTAAGTTCCCCACCCTGTAACTCTGTCAACTGTCAAAATTTTGACAGAACCCCCAGAGGGAAAGTTGTAGGGAATTTAATTCCCTACAAGAAAGCTTCAGAGGGTTTAGGCCCTTAAGGGCCTCCTTGAGGAGATATGGGCAAAATAGTTTGACTGACCACAAAGTTGGTATAGTAAAGTTCCCCACCCTGTAACTCTGTCACCTGTCAAAATTTTGACAGAACCCCCAGAGGGAAAGTTGTAGGGAATTTAATTCCCTACAAGAAAGCTTCAGAGGGTTTAGGCCCTCAAGGGCCTCCTTGAGGAGATATTGACGAAAAACTAATTTCACTACAAACACTAAGGTATAGTGGAAATCAAAGTAAATTGCGGTGACGTCACCCAAACAAATTTAGTTTTTTTTAGTGTCGCCTCGAAGTGGTTACGCGCTTTTGTTTTTTTCGAGCTGTAACGTCGTCCGCAATCTCGTTTGAGTTTCACTATACGAACCGAGATATAGTAAAAACCAAACTAGTTTGCGATTACGTCATTTTCAATTTTCATTATTTAATTTTCCTTTATTTTTGTGGCTGTGACGTCACTCTCAAACTTGCTTGACTTTTAGTGTACTTTCAACTAATTTCGCTACAAACACTAAAGTATAGTGGAAATCAAAGTAGTTTGCGATGACGTCACTAACCTAAAAAAATCTACTAAAGATAACCGCTCAACCACACTGTAAAACAAAATGAATTTTTCCGAGTGACGTCATCACCAATTTTGTTTGATTTTTACTGTATCCTCGTATAGTGGAAATCAAAGTAATTTGCGATGACGTCACTCGGTAAAAATTTAGTTTTGTCGTATCCGAAGTAGTTATTTTACACGGTACAGTTACCTACGCGGTGTTTTTTTTTTTTTTTGGGCCGTGACGTCATTGCAAATTAGTTTGATTTCCACTATACGAGGATACAGTACAAATCAAACAAAATTGGTGATGACGTCACGGAAAAATTCATACAATTTTACAGTCTAGTTGAGCGGTTATCTTTAGTCGATTTTTTTAGGTTAGTGACGTCATCGCACAAATTACTTTGATTTTTACTATACCAGGTATAGTGAAACTCAAACAAGATTGAGAACGACGTCACACTAATAAAATTCCAAATGGCTACCAAATCACTTCGATAGAACAAAAACGGTAAAAAAATTAATAAATTTCCGTGCGAATGACGTCATTGCCAATTAGTTTGATTTTTACTATACGAAGATACAGTAAAAATCAAACAAAATTGGTGATGACGTCACTCGGAAAAATTCAGTCAGTTTTACAGTGTGGTTGTGCGGTTGTTTTACTGTTTGATTTTTTAGGTTAGTGACGTCATCGGACAAATTACTTTGATTTTTACTATACCAGGTAATGACGACGAATGACGTCATTGCAATTTAGTTTGATTTTTACTATACCACTGATGCTGACCTGTGATTGGATCGACGAGAGGCACTTCGGCGTTGAGGCCGCCGACCAATCCGACCGGCCACACCCCCACCCTCCGCACTTTGGCGATCTGAAACCGACCACATACAGTGCGAATCAAACCAGATTGCGCTCACGTCGCAAACAATCAAAATGGCGGACATTCAGATATTATTTGAGGACGCCATTTTGACAAGACGAAATTTGACATTTGACAGTTTAAAAAAATACAAAATGGCGGACATTTAAATATTATTTGATGACGCCATTTTGAAAAGGCAAAATTTGACATTTGTCAGTTTAGAAAAATACAAAATGGCGGACATTTAAATATTAATTGAGGACGCCATTTTGACAAAGCAAAATTTGACATTTGTCAGTTTGAAAAATACAAAATAGCGGACTTTCAGATATTATTTGAGGACGCCATTTTGACAAGACAAAATTTGACATTTGACAGTTTTAAAAAATACAAAATGGCGGACATTCAAATATTATTTCAGGACGCCATTTTGAAAAGACAAAATTTGACATTTGACAAATTGAAAAAATACAAAATGGCGGACATTCAAATATTATTTGAGGACGCCATTTTGACAAGACAAAATTTGACATTTGACAGTTTAAAAAATACAAAATGGCGGACATTCAAATATTATTTGAAAACGCCATCTTGACAAGACAAATTTTGACATTTGACAGTTGGCAGACAAAATGCCACAAAACGTCACTTTGCCAAGCCGAAAACTGACATTTGACGTGACGTGAAATTTGACATTTGACACATGTCAAAAAAAAAAAAAAATGGCTGCCGTTCTTACCTCGTCGAACAATTTAATACTGTAGGTATTGTCGTCGTCCATAAAATAGACCACGCCCTTGTCCTGGCCCAAAACCAAATGGTCGCGCAGCCATTTTAGACCGGCGTTCCTTTGTTCGACGCCCCGGTGTCTGCGCACTTTCGGATTCTGCAAAATATGACGTCATTTTTGACATTTGACAGATAAATAATAGAAAATGGCGGACGTTAAGTCACTTTTGACATTATGTTCAAACGTGATTTTGAGAAGTCTAAATTTGACAGTTTTAAAAACAAAATGGCGGAAATTACGTCATTTTTGATTTTGTATCCAAAACGTCATTATAAGAAGACTAAATTTAACATTTAAAAAATAAAATGGCGGAAATTACGTCACTTTTGACATTGTCTTCAAACGCCATTTTGAAAAGAGCAAAATTGACAGTTTCAAAAACAAAATGACGGATATTACGTCACTCTAGATTTTAATAACAGAATGCCATTTTGACAAGACCAAATTTGACAGTTACATAAACAAAATGGCGGAAATTACGTCACTCTTGACATTATATTCAAACGCCATTTTAAAAAAAACAAAATTGACAGTTTCTAAAACAAAATGGCGGATATTACGTCACTTTTGACATTGTTTCCAACCGCCATTTTGAAAAGATCAAATTTGACAGTTTCAAAAACAAAATGGCGAACATTACGTAATTTTTGATTTTGTATCCAAACGCCATTTTGAAAAGGCCAAAATTGACAGTTTCAAAAACAAAATGGCGGATAATACGTCACTCTAGATTTTAATAACAGAACGCCATTTTGACAAGACCAAATTTGACAGTTACATAAACAAAATGGCGGATATTACGTCACTTTTGAAATTGTCTTCAAACGCCATTTTGAAAAGATGAAATTTGACAGTTTCAAAAACAAAATGGCGAAAATTACGTCACTTTTGACATTGTCTTCAAACGCCATTTTGAAAAGACCAAAATTGACAGTTTCAAAAACAAAATGGCGGAAATTACGTCATTTTTGATTTTGTATTCAAACGCCATTTTGAAAAGATCAAAATTGACAGTTTCAAAAACAAAATGGCGGAAATTACGTCACTTTTGACATTGTCTTCAAACGCCATTTTGAAAAGAACAAAATTGACAGTGTCAGAAACAAAATGGCGGATATTACGTCACACTAAATTTTAATAACGGAACGCCATTTTAACAAGACCAAATTTGACAGTTACAAAAACAAAATGGCGGACGTTAAGTCACTTTTGACATTATATTCAAACGCCATTTTGAGAAGTCTAAATTTGACAGTTTTAAAAACAAAATGGCGAATATTACGTCACTTTTGATTTTGTATCCAAAACGTCATTATAAGAAGACTAAATTTGACATTTGACATTTTTGACATTGTCTTCAAACGCCATTTTGACAAGACCAAAATGACAGTTTCAAAAAACAAAATGGCGAAAATTACGGCCCTTTCCAAAAATGAAAAAATTGTATTCAAACGCCATTTTGAAAATACTAAATTTGACAGTTTCAAAAACAAAATGGCGGATATTACGTCACTTTAAATTTTAATAACAGAACGCCATTTTGACCAGCCAAAATTTGACAGTTACAAAAACAAAATGGCGGACGTCCAGATTACGTAAAAGGACGTCATTTTGACAAAAATTAAATTTGACATTTGACAGGTAAATCATACAAAATGGCGGTCAGTTAGATTACGTAAAAGGACGTCATTTTGACACTTTTCACTTTAACAGTCCGTAATTCTGTTAATTTGACAGATACGTCAAAATGACATAGAAACAGTTTTGTAGAGCAGATTTCGAGCTTTCCAAAAATGTCAAAAAATCAGGTGGTAACGGTACAAATAACGCCGCTAGAGGGCGTCGAAGTTGCTCGTACAATTTTTGGAAATATCTCAATTTGAACAGGTTGCCACACCGCTTCAACCGGCTGTAATTCGGTTATTTTGACAGATACGTCAAAATGACATATAAACAGTTTTGTAGAGCAGATTTTAAGCTTTCCAAAAACGTCAAAAAATCAGGTGGTAACGGTACAAATAACGCCGCTAGAGGGCGTCAAAGTTGCTCAAACATTTCCAGTACAAATCTCAAATTGACAGTTTTCACTTCAACAGTCCGTAACTCTGTTAATTTGACAGATACGTCAAAATGACATAGAAACAGTTTTGTAGAGCATATTTCGAGCTTTCCAAAAACGTCAAAAAATCAGGTGGTAACGGTACAAATAACGCCGCTAGAGGGCGTCAAAGTTGCTCAAACATTTTTAGTACAAAACATGGCAACAGCGCACATTCACTTAAACAGTGACATCACGGAATTTGTTTGCTTTTAAAAAATCTAGTCGGCATTGAAAATTGAAATCATCAGCAATTAATTATGCACACAACTTAATGGGGGGCAAAGCCCCACTCACCTTGTCTTTACTCTTCTCCTGGGGCGCAGTCTGCGCCACCAAATGCGTGGCCACCACCTTGGAATCGCTGATCACGTGACGCACCAAATCGCTCTTTTCCCCCGCGTCCTCGATCACTATCCAGTGCACGTGGGGCACCAGTTTTAGCGTCTGCGAGATCCTCGTCAGCTCCGCTTTCTGCACGTACCTCCAATAAGTGGGCGTGATGCAGTAAACGATGGGAAATTGCTTGTTTTTGCCCGCCTCCAACTGCTCGAGCACGAGCAGTTGCTGTTCGCTTAAATGCAACCGATCCTTGTGCAGTTCCAGGGCTTCTTTGATCACTTGCAACCTGTCAACGCCTGTCAGGGTTGTTGTGTGTTAGTTTGGCAGTGGACAACCCTGGAAGGGAACTAACCTGATTCGATCACCGAAAGCTTCCAAATCACCAAAATCACCACCAGGCAACATAAGTAGAAAAGGGCGTTTTTGGGCTTCATTTTATTCTGTTTTAGGATTGCGGGACGGTCCATAACACGTAAATGCCAGCATTAATGCGGGCAAACCAGTCCTGAAGGTAATATTGTTGCTTTTTAGGGGTCAACCACTTAGAGTGAGGTTAGGAGTGGCTTTCACAAGCAAACCACCACCCGGGCAGGGGAAATTACTTACTTTACAGGGTTTTACACTGAATTTCAGTTGATTTCACCCAAAAAACCACTCTTTTACCAGGAAAACCACCCAAAATAGTGTAATCAGCAATAAACAAAGAAATATTAGGTTAGAAAGGTGACAGATGTCAAAATGGAGTGCGTTCGGTATTTGAAGTGACTGGCGCGGAGCGCGTTCCGTTTTTCACTTGTTTTGCTTGCACCCTACAGCCCTGGCAGCTAAAAATAAGTAGTTTTGGTTGGGTTTACACTAAAAAACCATTTTTTAGGGTTAAACCACCCACCAAACCAAAAAATTACCAAGTTTCCCCCTTCAAAAACACTAAAACTGGGTTAGGCCTGAAAACACCCCCCAGGCAAGAAAGAAAAGCTTCTTCAGGGTGTTTTGCTAAAACTAACTAGTTTTGGTTGGGTTTACACTAAAAAACCATTTTTTTAGGTTAAACCACCAACCAAACCAAAAAATTACCAAGTTTCCCCCTTCAAAAACACTAAAACTGGGTTAGGCCTGAAAACACCCCCCAGGCAAGAAAAAAAAGCTTCTTCAGGGTGTTTTGCTAAAACTAACTAGTTTTGGTTGGGTTTACACTAAAAAACCTTTTTCTTAGGGTTAAACCAGCAACCAAACCAGAAAATTACCAAGTTTACCCCCCCGAAACACTAAAACTGGGTTTAGGCCTGAAAACACCCCCCAGGCAAAAAAAAAAGCTTCTTCAGGGTGTTTTGCACCTTGAAACTACAGTGAGACACCTGGGGGATGTGGGACAGCCCCCAAAGTAGTAAAATAAGGGGTTTGAAAAGGTTTGGCCCCTACCTGGTCATTTCGGTGCGTCCAGTCGTGGAAAATGCCTTTTCCGGGTGAACTGCACCATTTTTGCACTAAAATACACTTAATTTACACTAATAAAGCTGGTTTTAGTGGAAAACTTGCCCGAAAAGGCGGAAAAACTGCAGTAAACATAAACAAAGCCAATATTGAGGTTAGTGGTGACACATGTCAGAGTGGAGTGCGTTCCGAAGTGACAGTGTGGCAGACAAGGAGGGCGTTCCGTACTACACTTTCTCGGGAGTTGACCAACGAATCTGCTGTAACTCGGTTATTTTGACAGATACGTCAGAATGACAGATAAACAGTTTTGTAGAGCGCATTTTGAGCTTTCTAAAAATGTCCTAAAATCTTGTGATTGGGGTACAAATAACGCCGCTAGAGGGCGTCAAAGTTGCTCGAACATTTTTAGTACAAATCTCAAATTGACAGTTTTCACTTTAACAGTCCGTAACTCTGTTAATTTGACAGATACGTCAAAATGACAAATAAACAGTTTTGTAGAGCAGATTTTGAGCTTTCCAAAAATGTCCTAAAATCATGTGATTGAGGTACAAATAACGCCGCTAGAGGGCGTTAAAGTTGCTCCTACATTTTTTTGAAAAAATCACAAATTTTGACAGTTTGTCAGACCGCTTCAACTAGCTGTAATTCGGTTATTTTGACAGATACGTCAAAATGACAGATAAACAGATTTGTAGAGCAGATTTTAAGCTTTCTAAAAATGTCAAAAAATCTTGTAATTAAGGTACAATTAACGCCGCTAGAGGGCGTCAAAGTTGCTGGTACATTTTTAGTAAATACCTCAAACTTGCCACCACTTCTAGCGGCTGTAACTCGGTTATTTTGACAGTTACAGGGTGGTTCAATATATCAATTTGTAGCCTCTGAAATTCTCCTTTGACCACCCTGTATAGTGTTTTTACCTAAAATGTCGAATAACTGAGTTATTTACTGTTAAAACTGAGTTGTTTGCAGTAAAATTTGAATTTGACAGTATCCACTTTGACAGTCCGTAACTCTGTTAATTTGACAGATACGTCAAAATGACAGATAAACAGTTTTGTAGAGCAGATTTCGAGGTTTCTAAAAATGTCAAAAAATCATGCGATTGAGGTACAAATAACGCCGCTAGAGGGCGTCAAAGTTGCTCAAACATTTTTAGTACAAATCTCAAATTGACAGTTTTCACTTTAACAGTCCGTAACTCTGTTAATTTGACAGATACGTCAAAATGACAGATAAACAGATTTGTAGAGCAGATTTCGAGCTTTCTAAAAATGTCAAAAAATCAGGTGGTAGCGGTACAAATAACGTCGGTAGAGGGCGTCAAAGTTGCTCGTACATTTTTAGTAAATATCTCCAACTTTCCACCACTTCTAGCGGCTGTAACTCGGTTATTTTGACAGTTACTGGGTGGTTCAATATACCAATTTGTAGCCCTTGAAATTCTCCTTTGACCACCCTGTATAGTGTTTTTACCTAAAATGTCGAATAACTGAGTTTTTTACTGTTAAAACTGAGTTGTTTGCAGTAAAATTTGAATTTGACAGTGTCCACTTTGACAGCCCGTAATTCGGCTATTTTGACAGATACGTCAAAATGACAGATAAACAGTTTTGTAGAGCAGACTTTAAGCTTTCCAAAAATGTCCTAAAATCATGTGGTTAAGGTACAAATAACGCCGCTAGAGGGCGTCAAAGTTGCTCGAACATTTTTAGTTAACATTTCAAACTTTAACAGCTTCAACCAGCTGTAACTCGGTTATTTTGACAGATACGTCAAAATGACAAATAAACAGTTTTGTAGAGCAGACTTTAAGCTTTCCAAAAATGTCCTAAAATCATGTGGTTGAGGTACAAATAACGCCGCTAGAGGGCGTCAAAGTTGCTCGTACGTTTTTAGTGAACATTTCAAACTTTAACAGCTTCAACCAGCTGTAACTCGGTTATTTTGACAGATACGTCAAAATGACAGATAAACAGTTTTGTAGAGCAGATTTCGAGCTTTCCAAAAATGTCAAAAAATCAGGTGGTAGCGATATAAATAACGCCGCTAGAGGGCGTCAAAGTTGCTGGCACATTTTTTGAAAAAATCACAAATTTGCTTCAAACTGCCGCAACTCGGGTAATTTTGACAGATACGTCAAAAAAATGACAATTACCAATTTTTTCCAGTTAAAATAAAAAAAAAAAAATACAAACACATGTCACTTTTCTGCTGTTTTAAGATGACACGTGTCACAATTTGACAGCCGCTAACTCGGTTACTATGACAGCTAGAAGGTTCGTTCAAACGTCAAAATGTAGCACGTGACTTGGGCTTTTTTTAACCTAAACCCAACTTTCTGTCAAAAATCCCCAATAATCGTGCTGTTTCACCTTCCGAAAAATCCCACCGCGTACTAGAAATAGTAAAAGTGTCTTGTCAATTTGACAGCCGCTAGCTCGGTTACTATGACAGCTAGAAAGTTCGTTCAAACGTCAAATTGAAGCTTGAAACGTCAACTTTCGTTTGTCAAGAGAGAGTTTTTACGAAAAAACCGCTAATAACCGAGAAAACCGGCCTGGAACACTGTTCCGTACTAACCTAACCTAACTTTCAAAGTACCACAATTTAGTGTTCAGACTGTGACTACCTACACTCGATTAGGCACATTCTAAACGAAACCCCCTCCGCTCCTCCCCTTAAATTTTGTGACGTTTCAACTGTCAACTTGTCGAGGGATATTGACACACAAACACACGTCACTTTTTGACATTTTTATTCATTTTTTTCGTAAACATGGAGGACAAATTAAAAAATGAATTACAAAAAAAAAAAATATTTATACAGGGTGGGCGAAAAAAATTAATAACTTTGGCTAAGATTGTTAAAAAAAAGAAAAAATAATAATTTTTTGCGCCACTGTGTATATAATAGTTTTGATTGGCTTTTAACCAGGAGGGGGGGAAGAAGGGGGTTAAGGGGGGGGAATATATTAATTTTTCCGTACTATACGCGTCTAATATAATTAATAATTTCTCCTTAAAAACTATAATAATAATAAACAAAAACAGCGGTGAAAACAACTAAATACTAGTTAATAATAATAATTATTAAATATTAATTAATTAATTGGTTTTCCGGTTTTTTTTTTTTTGAGAAATTTTTTGGAAAAAACTGTTGGAATACTACGTCAAAATGACACTGACACACCCTGTATACGAACGGACGTGAAGCTATAAAAGTTTTTTTTTTTTTCAAATTTGACATTGTTTTGTTTGAAGCTGAATAACTGTCAAATTTGACAGGCAAAGTGTGGTGTTTTATATGTCGATGGATTGGCAACGAAATGGGCTTTCCAACGATATGGATTTGTGCGTTGATTGGTTGACTCGTTTGGCCGCTAGAGGGCGTCAAAGTTGACTAAAGTTTTCTGTTCAATTTTGGTGCACTGTTTGCTTTGAAGCTGAATAACTGTCAAATTTGACAGGAAATCTGTAAAGTGTCATACGTCAATTGATAGCCCATTTCATTGGCTATCCAAAAATATGGCTTCATGAGTTGATTGGTTGACTCGTTTGGCCGCTAGGGGGCGTCAAAGTTAACCCATGTTTTTTATTCAATTTCCGTGCACTGTTTGGTTTAAACCTGAATAACTGTCAAATTTGACAGACAAAGTATGAAGTTTTATATGTCAATGGATAGCCAATGAAATGGGCTTTCCAAAGATATGACTACACGAGTTGCTAGCTTCAAACAGTTGACCGCTAGGGGGCGTCAAAGTTGACTAAAGTTTTCTGTTCAATTTTCCTGCACTGTTTGGTTTAAACCTGAATAACTGTCAAATTTGACAGGCAAGATATGAAGTTTTATATGTCGATGGATAGCCAATGAAATGGGCTTTCCAAAGATATGACTACACGAGTTGCTAGCTTCAAACAATTGACCGCTAGAGGGCATCAAAGTTGACTAAAGTTTTCTGTTCAATTTTGGTGCACTGTTTGCTTTGAAGCTGAATAACTGTCAAATTTGACAGGAAATCTGTAAAGTGTCATATGTCAATTGATAGCCCATTTCATTGGCTATCCAAAGATATGGCTACATGGTTTGATAGCTTGACTCGTTTGCCCGCTAGAGGGCGTCAAAGTTGACTAAAATTTTCTCTTCAATTTCCGTGCACTGTTTGGTTTAACCTTGAATAACTGTCAAATTTGACAGGAAATCTGTAAAGTGTCATATGTCAATGGATAGCCCATTTCATTGGCTATCCAAAAATATGGCTTCATGAGTTAATTGGTTGACTCGTTTGGCCGCTAGAGGGCGTCAAAGTTGACTAAAATTTTCTCTTCAATTTCCGTGCACTGTTTTGTTTAACCTTGAATAACTGTCAAATTTGACAGGAAATCTGTAAAGTGTCATATGTCAATGGATAGCCCATTTCATTGGCTATCCAAAAATATGGCTTCATGAGTTGATTGGTTGACTCGTTTGGCCGCTAGAGGGCGTCAAAGTTGACTAAAATTTTCTCTTCAATTTTCCTGCACTGTTTGGTTTAACCTTGAATAACTGTCAAATTTGACAGGAAATCTGTAAAGTGTCATATGTCAATTGATAGCCCATTTCATTGGCTATCCAAAAATATGACAACATGGTTTAATAGCTTGACTCGTTTGCCCGCTAGAGGGCGTCAAAGTTGACTAAAATTTTCTCTTCAATTTTCCTGCACTGTTTGGTTTAACCTTGAATAACTGTCAAATTTGACAGGAAATCTGTAAAGTGTCATATGTCAATTGATAGCCCATTTCATTGGCTATCCAAAAATATGACTTCATGAGTTGATTGCTTGACTAGTTTGGCCGCTAGAGGGCGTCAAAGTTGACTAAAATTTTCTCTTCAATTTTCCTGCACTGTTTGGTTTAACCTTGAATAACTGTCAAATTTGACAGGAAATCTGTAAAGTGTCATATGTCAATTGATAGCCCATTTCATTGGCTATCCAAAGATATGGCTACATGGTTTGATAGCTTGACTAGTTTGGCCGCTAGAGGGCGTCAAAGTTGACTAAAATTTTCTCTTCAATTTTTCTGCACTGTTTGCTTTGAAGCTAAATAACTGTCAAATTTGACAGGAAATCTGTAAAGTGTCATATGTCAATGGATAGCCCATTTCATTGGCTATCCAAATATATGGCTACATGAGTTGATTGGTTGACTCGTTTGGCCGCTAGAGGGCGTCAAAGTTGACTAAAATTTTCTCTTCAATTCTCCTGCACAGTTTACTTTGAAGCTAAATAACTGTCAAATTTGACAGGAAATCAGTAAAGTGTCATATGTCAATTGATAGCCCATTTCATTGGCTATCCAAAAATATGACTACATGAGTTAATTGGTTGACTAGTTTGGCCGCTAGAGGGCGTCAAAGTTGACTAAAATTTTCTCTTCAATTTTCCTGCACTGTTTGGTTTAAACCTAAATAACTGTCAAATTTGACAAGCAAAGTATAAACTTTTATATGTCAATGGATTGGCAATGAAATGGGCTTTCCAACGATACGGCCCCTAAGTTGCTAGCATCAATCGTTTGGCCGCTAGGGGGCGTCAAAGTTGACCCTCGAAAATTATCGTACATACAGGGTGTGCCAAGCAAAATTAACACCAAAAGCGCATACTCTAATACTGAGTCGGTTTTTCTGTGTATGCTTAAAGCAAAAACCATCGAGGTATTAAAAAAAAAACAATTATTTTGATTATTTCAGGTATAAAAATTTTTTTTTGGTTTCGACCAGGGGAATTGACTGTTACCCTAATTTAAGTGATATCCGGAAACACTGTTCTGTGTTGTCTTCTACATCCCTAAACACAATAATAAAAGCACACACACCATTTACACCTACAGTACAAATCAAAGTAGTTTGCGCGAAAGCAACGCCAACTACTTTGATTTTTACTGTATTTTTTTTTTTTTTTTTTTTTGCGCGTATTTAAATAATCAAATATATTATTATATCAATTTCTAACTATTTTTTTTGTTTTTTTAAATATAATCTTCTATACACAATAATAAAAAGGTCCCTATAGTGTTCTCTCTCTCTCTCTCTCTCTTTTGCAATTTTGTGACCATTTTTTTTTTGAAACCTACTATATCACAAAACCTATTTTTTTTCTCTTTTTTTTTTGGTCGAAAATTTAGGTGGGATTTTTTATGATGCGTTTCTGTCGAAAATCGTACACTTTTCGACAGAAAAACACCATTTCGGGGGAAATATTGGTGAAAGGGGGTTGCTTACCCTGTCGGGGGTAAGGTTCGGGTAAGGGAACGATTGTGGGACGTTCGGCCACGCCCTCGTCCAGTTTGCGGTGGTTTTTCTTGTATCTGAAAAAAAAAATGAAAATTTTCTTGAAACCGACTATACTTAAAAAAAAACTGACAGCACCAGCGTCTTTTCCAGGAAATTTTAGCATAAAATGACGGTGAGATGACGAATTTATCTTGACAAACAAGAAAGTTGTTTTTTGCGGCCGCCAGAGGCGCCATTTGCAATTTCCGCCATTTTGGATTGAGATAAAGGGGTCGTGTTTGTACTCGTTTTCGACTAATTTGGGGTCAAGGAATTCATTCCCGCAATCAGTTTTCCCGTATCTCACACCCAATTCGAAATTTTCTGTAATTTTCAGGCTTGCGCAGGAGATACGCAAAAATAAATGTCACCACTAAATTCCTCGTCCCTGAATTAGTAGAAAACGAACCTAAACTCGAATTTTTTGGAAAAAGTCAAAATGGCCGCCAAAGGGCGCCATTTGCAATTTCCGCCATTTTGGATTGAGATAAAGGGTCGTGTTTGTACTCGTTTTCGACTAATTTGGGGTCAAGGAATTCATTCCCGCAATCAGTTTTCCCGTATCTCGCACCCAATTCGAAATTTTCTGTAATTTTCGGGCTTGCGCAAGAGATACGCAAAAATAAATGTCACCACTAAATTCCTCGTCCCTGAATTAGTAGAAAACGAACCTAAACTCGAATTTTTCGGAAAAAGTCAAAATGGCCGCCAAAGGGCGCCATTTGCAATTTCCGCCATTTTGGATTGAGATAAAGGGGTCGTGTTTGTACTCGTTTTCGACTAATTTGGGGTCAAGGAATTCATTCCCGCAATCAGTTTTCCCGTATCTCACACCCAATTCGAAATTTTCTATAATTTTCAGGCTTGCGCAGGAGATACGCAAAAATAAATGTCACCACTAGATTCCTCGTCCCTGAATTAGTAGAAAACGAACCTAAACTCGAATTTTTCCAGAAAAATCAAAATGGCCGCCAGAGGCACACATTTTTTTGAAACGGACTATAGTATTTGAGTGAACGTTATTTTGAAACGAACTATAGCAAAATGAACATTCTATCTTTTCTAATGCACCATACATTTTTGGTTTCAAAATGGCGGTTATTGATTAATTTCTATAGTACGTTTCAAAAAAATGTTCACTGAAGATTTTATAGTCGATTTCAAAAAGTCCATATTAAATCTGGACTTGATCAATTTTGACAGCTGATAACTCGCTTATTTTGACAGTTACAAGGTTGTAGTTTTGACTAAATTGAAGCCTGTCAAATACTCTTTCGATCACCTTGTATAGTATTTTGGCTGAAAATGTCAAATAACGTGACAATTTGACAGTAAAGACAACGTTGCCACAATACAAATCAAATCAAGACTTGAACCATTTTGACAGCTGATAACTCGCTTATTTTGACAGTTACAAGGTTCTAGTTTTGACTAAATTGAAGCCTGTCAAATACTCTTTCAATCACCTTGTATAGTATTTTGGCTGAAAATGTCAAATAACGTGACAATTTGACAGTAAAGACAACATTGCAACAATACAAATCAAATCAAGACTTGAACCATTTTGACAGCCGATAACTCGCTTATTTTGACAGTTACAAGGTTGTAGTTTTGACTAAATTGCTGCCTGTCAAATACTCTTTCGATCACCTTGTATAGTATTTTAGCTGAAAATGTCAAATAACGTGACAATTTGACAGTAAAGACAACGTTGCCACAATACAAATCAAATCAAGACTTGAACCATTTTGACAGCCGATAACTCGCTTATTTTGACAGTTACAAGGTTCTAGTTTTGACTAAATTGAAGCCTGTCAAATACTCTTTCAATCACCTTCTATAGTATTTTAGCTGAAAATGTCAAATAACGTGACAATTTGACAGTTAAGACAACATTGCAACAATACAAATCAAATCAAGACTTGAACCATTTTGACAGCCGATAACTCGCTTATTTTGACAGTTACAAGGTTCCAGTTTTGACTAAATTGCTGCCTGTCAAATACTCTTTCGATCACCTTGTATAGTATTTTGGCTGAAAATGTCAAATAACGTGACAATTTGACAGTAAAGACAACGTTGCAACAATACAAATCGAATCTAGACTTGAACCATTTTGACAGCCGATAACTCGCTTATTTTGACAGTTACAAGGTTCCAGTTTTGACTAAATTGAAGCCTGTCAAATACTCTATCGATCACCTTGTATAGTATTTTGGCTGAAAACGTCAAATAACGTGACAATTTGACAGTAAAGACAACGTTGCAACAATACAAATCGAATCAAGACTTGATCAATTTTGACAGCCGATAACTCGCTTATTTTGACAGTTACAAGGTTCTAGTTTTGACTAAATTGAAGCCCGTCAAATACTCTTTCGATCACCTTGTATAGTATTTTGGCTGAAAATGTCAAATAACGTGACAATTTGACAGTAAAGACAACGTTGCAACAATACAAATCAAATCAAGACTTGATCAATTTTGACAGCCGATAACTCGCTTATTTTGACAGTTACAAGGTTGTAGTTTTGACTAAATTGAAGCCTGTCAAATACTCTTTCAATCACCTTGTATAGTATTTTAGCTGAAAATGTCAAATAACGTGACAATTTGACAGTAAAGACAACGTTGCCACAATACAAATCAAATCAAGACTTGAACCATTTTGACAGCTGATAACTCGCTTATTTTGACAGCTACAAGGTTCTAGTTTTGACTAAATTGAAGCCTGTCAAATACTCTTTTTGACAGATGACAGTGACATTTTGACTTACCGGCAGTACTCGTTGAAGGTGAGAACGTAGCACTTGTCGTCGATGCACGCCACTGAATTCGAATCCTTGTGCCTGGACGCGAACACTTCGTCGGGCTGATCCGTCAGCACTCGGCCCTGTTCGGTGTGTTCCGGCCGATAGTACCACAGTAGGGACATCATCATTTCACCTGTCAAATGTCAAACGTCAAACGTCAAAAATTCGGACAAAAAATTGACAGTGAAACCTGTCAAATAATTGCACGTAAAAACGTCAAACTTGACAGAGAAAATAAGTCAAAAAATTTGACAGCGAATATACAGTCAAAGCTGTCACTTTTATATGTCAAATTTAACAATTCGACCTGTCATTTAAATACTGTCAAACTTGACCAACAAGTAAATGCAAAAAAAATGACAGATACAAACGTCAAATTTGACATTCTTAAATATTGACCGATAAGTAAAATTGTGAGCTAAGTACGTCAAAAAATGACAGATGACAGTGACATTTCGGTACAATTTACCAGAATTAAGACGTTTTTCTGAGCTTTTTTCAATTTTCTACTTTTTTTTCAGTTTATTTTTGACTTATTTGTTTTTCGACTTTTTAAAAACGTTTGAGAGGTCATTTTTAACGTTTTTCTGCACTTTTTTTCGTTTTATAGTTTTTTAAAGTTTGTTTTTAATTTTTTTTGTCTTTCGACTTTTTAAAAACGTTTGAGAGGTCATTTTTTACGTTTTTCTGCACTTTTTTTCGTTTTATAGTTTTTTAAAGTTTGTTTTTAATTTTTTTTGTTTTTCGACTTTTTAAAAACGTTTGAGAGGTCATTTTTAACGTTTTTCTGCACTTTTTTTCGTTATCTAGTTTTTTAAAGTTTGTTTTTAATCTTTTTTGTTTTTCGACTTTTTAAAAACGTTTGAGAGGTCATTTTTAACGTTTTTCTGCACTTTATTCGTTTTATAGTTTTTTAAAGTTTGTTTTTAATTTATTTTGTTTTCGACTTTTTAAAAACGTTTGAGAGGTAATTTTTAACGTTTTTCTGCACTTTTTTTCGTTTTATAGTTTTTTAAGTTTGTTTCTATTTTTTTTGTCTTTCGACTTTTTAAAAACGTTTGAGAAGTCATTTTTAACGTTTTTCTGCACTTTTTTTCGTTTTATAGTTTTTTTTAAGTTTTTTTTAATTTTTTTTGATTTTTCGACTTTTTAAAAACGTTTGAGGGGTAATTTTTAACGTTTTTCTGTATTTTTTTTCGTTTTATAGTTTTTTTAAGTTTGTTTTTAATTTTTTTTGTCTTTCGACCTTTTAAAAACGTTTGAGAGGTCATTTTTAACGTTTTTCTGCACTTTTTTTCGTTTTATACTTTTTTTAAGTTTGTTTTTATTTTTTTTGTCTTTCGACTTTTTAAAAACGTTTGAGAGATAATTTTTAACGTTTTTCTATGCTTTTTTCAATTTTCTACCTCTTTTTCAGTTTATTTTTAACTTATTTGCTTTTCGACTTTTTAAAAACGTTTGAGAAGTCATTTTTAACGTTTTTCTGCACTTTTTTTCGTTTCATACTTTTTTGTAAGTTTATTTTTAACTTATTTGCTTTTCGACTTTTTAAAAACGTTTGAGAGGTCATTTTTAACGTTTTTCTGTGCTTTTTTCAATTTTCTACTTTTTTTTCAGTTTATTTTTGACTTATTTGTTTTTCGACTTTTTAAAAACGTTTGAGAAGTCATTTTTAACGTTTTTCTGTGCTTTTTTTCGTTTTATACTTTTTTAAAGTTTGTTTTTAATTTTTTTGTTTTTCGACTTTTTAAAAACGTTTGAGAAGTCATTTTTAACGTTTTTCTGCACTTTTTTTCGTTTCATACTTTTTTGTAAGTTTATTTTTAACTTATTTGCTTTTCGACTTTTTAAAAACGTTTGAGAGGTCATTTTTAACGTTTTTCCGTGCTTTTTTCAGTTTTCTACTTTTTTAAATTATTTTTTAATTTTTTTGCTTTTCGACTTTTTAAAAACGTTTGAGAAGTCATTTTTAACGTTTTTCTGTGCTTTTTTCAATTTTCTACTTTTTTTTCAGTTTATTTTTGACTTATTTGTTTTTCGACTTTTTAAAAACGTTTGAGAAGTCATTTTTAACGTTTTTCTGCACTTTTTTTCGTTTCATACTTTTTTTGTAAGTTTATTTTTAACTTATTTGCTTTTCGACTTTTTAAAAACGTTTGAGAGGTCATTTTTAACGTTTTTCTGTGCTTTTTTCAATTTTCTACTTTTTTTTTCAGTTTATTTTTGACTTATTTGTTTTTCGACTTTTTAAAAACGTTTGAGAGGTAATTTTTAACGTTTTTCTGTGCATTTTTTAGGTGAAAATTGAGAATTAAAAATGGCGGGAAAACGTTTCTGCGCAGACTTACCATCATCGGGATTCTCCCATAACGAGGCAATTTTGGCGACGTAGGGCAGATCGTTTTTCCTCGGTCCGGCTTTGAGGAGGACGCAATCTCCCGGTCCAATCAAATCGCCCTCTTTGTGCCTCATCGACGGAAAACATTTGCGAATCAACGTCGTTTCGTCACTCTGCACGGAAAAACAATCACGTGACAACTGTCACTCGCGTCAAAACTGTCAAATTGTCGTCAAAAATTGTCGAATACGTACAAAATGACCCTTGACAGTTGTCATTCACGTCACAACCGTTCGGTGCGTCAAAAAGTCACTTAAAAAACTGTCAAACACATGGACATTGCTCAAATACAGTAAAATTTGTCAAAAAGACACTTAATGGTGGTCAAACAGGTAACAATGACACTTGACAAATGTCAAATATATCACAAGTGTCAAACAGTCGCATGAGAACTGTCAAACACGTAAAAAAATGACATTTGATGGCTGAAAAAAACTTATAAAGTGTCAAATATGTAAAATTTGTCAAAAAGTGACTTGTACGCTGTCAAACACAAAAAAGTACACAAATAAGTCAAAAAATTACAGTTAATTAAATAAAAAGTGACAGTTAAATAAGTCAAAAGTGACAGATAAAAAAAGTCAAAAGTCAAGTTAGGTAAATACGTCAGAAAATGACATTTAAATAAATCAGAACTGACAGTTAAGTAAGTCAGAAGTGAGACAGTTAAATAAGTCAAAAATGACAGCTAAATAAATCATTAAATGACAATTTAATAAATCAAAAATTAAGATCAGTAAATGGCGTCAAAAAATGACAGTTGAATAAGTAAAAAAGTGACAGTTAAATACGTCAAAAAGTGACAGATGAAAAGGTCAAAAGTCAAGTTAGGTAAATACGTCAAAAAATGACAGTTAAATATGTCAAAAGTCACAGATAAATAAGAACATAAAAAATGACAGTTAAATACGTCAAAAGTGACAGATAAAAAAGGTCAAAAGTCAAGTAAGTAAATACGTCAAAAATTGACAGTTAAAAAAGTCAAAAGTGAGAGTTGAATAAGTAAAAAAAAATGACAGTTAAATACGTCAAAAAGTGACAGATGAAAAAAGTCAAAAGTCAAGTTCAGTAAATACGTCAAAAAAATGACAGTTAAATAAGTCAAAAATGACAGTGACAATTACATTTTTCCGNNCTCGNTTGGGTACNNAGGATCANGGGCCTTCCTCGCCATTATTGGCATATACAGAAGAAGCNTCANTCNGAGGACANTTCTTCATAAAGAANNNATGNACGNNGNNANGANCAGTTCTANNGNNGGANGNCCGNCGCGTACNGAGAANTGGTTNTTNCGNCCACCNACATTCTGGTGANGTCCNGGAGNANCGACCCCANCCCNGGACAAAGTNCNGTAGTTCNGNNNATTTACAATNTCCCGNTTAGCTAGCAAGCGANNCCAGGATNANGCTCCNANNTCNTGNNTTNCTNCTTCATCTANAGGGANTNTNCACGANNCNANNAAGCTGCCGAGGAAATAGNTCACCGTCTTATCTTTGCCNGGNTGAAAANATANNTNTTTCTGGAGGNNTNCGGCATNTCNAGNGGCACGGCTCGTTTACCATNGTNAAAATGACTATACACNCACCCNNAGNCGGCGTTCGANGATGGANATTNANCGGTACNCGNTGCTTTGACAGCGAATATACAGTCAAAGCTGTCACTTTTATATGTCAAATTTAACATTCGACCTGTCATTTAAATACTGTCAAACTTGACCAACAAGTAAATGCAAAAAAAAATGACAGTTCAAAAAGTAAAAAAAAAAATGACAGATACAAACGTCAAATTTGACATTCTTAAATATTGACCGATAAGTAAAATTGTGAGCTAAGTACGTCAAAAAATGACAGATGACAGTGACATTTCGGTACAATTTACCAGAATTAAGACGTTTTTCTGAGCTTTTTTCAATTTTCTACTTTTTTTTCAGTTTATTTTTGACTTATTTGTTTTTCGACTTTTTAAAAACGTTTGAGAGGTCATTTTTAACGTTTTTCTGTGCTTTTTTTCGTTTTATAGTTTTTTTATAGTTTGTTTTTAATTTTTTTGTCTTTTGTCTTTTTAAAAACGTTTGAGAGGTAATTTTTAATGTTTTTCTGTGCTTTTTTCACTTTTATACTTTTTTTCAGTTTATTTTTGACTTATTTGTTTTTCGACTTTTTAAAAACGTTTGAGAAGTAATTTTTAACGTTTTATAGTTTTTTAAAGTTTGTTTCTAATTTTCCTGGTTTTTTGACTTTTTAAAAACGTTTGAGAGGCCATTTTTAACGTTTTTCTGTGCTTTTTTCAATTTTCTACTTTTTTTTCAGTTTATTTTTGACTTATTTGTTTTTCAACTTTTTAAAAACGTTTGAGAAGTCATTTTTAACGTTTTTCTGCACTTTTTTTTCGTTTTATAGTTTTTTAAAGTTTGTTTTTTATTTTTTTTGTTTTTCGACTTTTTAAAAACGTTTGAGAAGTCATTTTTAACGTTTTTCTGCACTTTTTTTCGTTTCATACTTTTCTGTAAGTTTACTTTTAACTTATTTGCTTTTCGACTTTTTAAAAACGTTTGAGAGGTCATTTTTAACGTTTTTCTGTACTTTTTTCAGTTTTCTACTTTTTTATTTTATTTTTAACTTATTTGCTTTTCGACTTTTTAAAAACGTTTGAGAGGTAATTTTTAACGTTTTTCTGTACATTTTTTAGGTCAAAAATTGAGAGTTAAAAATGGCGGAAAAACGTGACAAATGACAGAAATGTCAATTAGTGACACGGGACGTTTCTGCGCAGACTTACCATCATCGGGATTCTCCCATAACGAGGCAATTTTGGCGACGTAGGGCAGATCGTTTTTCCTCGGTCCGGCTTTGAGTAGAACGCAATCTCCCGGTCCAATCAAATCGCCCTCTTTGTGCCTCATCGACGGAAAACATTTGCGAATCAACGTCGTTTCGTCACTCTGCACGGAAAAACAATCACGTGACAACTGTCACTAACGTCAAAACTGTCAAAATTTGACTACATTTTGCAAGAATTACAGTTTAACAAAAATGACAGTTGAATAAGTCAAAAGTGACAGTAAAAAAACAGTTTGAGAACCACTCACGTTGATAAACACTTTTTTACTAACTGTAGTATGATGAACGGTAATTCTCAACTCGCTATACATTTTTATGAATTTTTTCAAATTCAGTCAGCAGACAAAAATATTATTCAAAGGTTAACTCGGTTAGTTTTTTAGATATCGCAAAACTGACAGCACCAGCGTCTTTTCCAGGAAATTTTAGCATAAAATGACGGTGAGATGACGAATTTATCTTGACAAACAAGAAAGTTGTTTTTTTGCGGCCGCCAGAGGCGCCATTTGCAATTTCCGCCATTTTGAATTGAGATAAATGGGTCGTGTTTGTACTCGTTTTCGACTAATTTGGGGTCAAGGAATTCATTCCCGCAATCAGTTTTTCGCTATCTCGCACCCAATTCGAAATTTTCTGTAATTTTCGGGCTTGCGCAGGAGATACGCAAAAAAAAATGTCACCACTAGATTCCTCGTCCCTGAATTAGTAGAAAACGAACCTAAACTCGAATTTTTTCGGAAAAAGTCAAAATGGCCGCCAGAGGCGCCATTTGCAATTTCCGCCATTTTGGCTTGAGATAAAGGGTCAAAGTCAAAATTGACAGTTAAATACGTCAAAAGTGACAGTTGAATAAGTAAAAAAAATGACAGTTAAATACGTCAAAAGTGACAGATGAAAAGGTCAAAAGTCAAGTTAGGTAAATACGTCAAAAAATGACAGTTGAATAAGTCAAAAGTGACAGTTAAATAAGTCAAAAATTAAGTTCAGTAAATACGTCAAAAAAATGACAGTTGAATAAGTCAAAAGTGACAGTTAAATAAGTCAAAAATTAAGTTCAGTAAATAAGTCAAAAAATGACAGTTGAATAAGTCAAAAGTGACAGATGAAAAGGTCAAAAGTCAAGTTAGGTAAATACGTCAAAAAATGACAGTTGAATAAGTCAAAAGTGACAGTTAAATAAGTCAAAAATTAAGTTTAGTAAATACGTCAAAAAATGACAGTTAAATACGTCAAAAGTGACAGATGAAAAAAGTCAAAAGTCAAGTAAGTAAATACGTCAAAAAATGACAATTAAATATGTCAAAAGTGACAGATAAATAAGAACATCAAAAATGACAGTTAAATAAGTCAAAAGTGACAGTTAAATAAGTCAAAAATTAAGTTCAGTAAATAAGTCAAAAAATGACAGTTGAATAAGTCAAAAGTGACAGATGAAAAGGTCAAAAGTCAAGTTAGGTAAATACGTCAAAAAATGACAGTTGAATAAGTCAAAAGTGACAGTTAAATAAGTCAAAAATTAAGTTTAGTAAATACGTCAAAAAATGACAGTTAAATACGTCAAAAGTGACAGATGAAAAAAGTCAAAAGTCAAGTAAGTAAATACGTTAAAAAGTGACAGTTAAATAAGTCAAAAGTGACAGTTGAATAAGTAAAAAGTGACAGTTACATAAATAAAAAAATGACAGTTAAATACGTCAAAAGTGACAGATAAAAAAGTCAAACGTCAAGTTAGGAAAAAACGTCAAAAAATTACAGTTAAATACGTCAAAAGTGACAGTTTAATAAATCAAAAATTAAGTTCAGTAAATACGTCAAAAAATGACAATTAAATATGTCAAAAGTGACAGATAAATAAGAACATCAAAAAAGACAGTTAAATAAGTCAAAAGTGACAGTTAAATAAGTCAAAAATTAAGTTCAGTAAATAAGTCAAAAAATGACAGTTGAATAAGTCAAAAGTGACAGATGAAAAGGTCAAAAGTCAAGTTCAGTAAATAAGTCAAAAAATGACAGTTGAATAAGTCAAAAGTGACAGATGAAAAGGTCAAAAGTCAAGTTAGGTAAATACGTCAAAAAATGACAGTTGAATAAGTCAAAAGTGACAGTTAAATAAGTCAAAAATTAAGTTTAGTAAATACGTCAAAAAATGACAGTTAAATACGTCAAAAGTGACAGATGAAAAAAGTCAAAAGTCAAGTAAGTAAATACGTCAAAAAGTGACAGTTAAATAAGTCAAAAGTGACAGTTGAATAAGTAAAAAGTGACAGTTACATAAGTAAAAAAATGACAGTTAAATACGTCAAAAGTGACAGATAAAAAAGTCAAACGTCAAGTTAGGAAAAAACGTCAAAAAATTACAGTTAAATACGTCAAAAGTGACAGTTTAATAAATCAAAAATTAAGTTCAGTAAATACGTCAAAAAATTACAGTTAAATAAATCATAAATGACAGTTTAATAAATCAAAAATTAAGTTCAGTAAATACGTCAAATAATGACAGTTAAATAAGGTAATAATGACAGGTTAATACGTCAAAAAATGACAGTTAAATACGTCAAAAGTGACAGTTAAATAAATCATAAATGACAGTTTAATAAATCAAAAATTAAGTTCAGTAAATATGTCAAAAGTGACAGTTAATTAAGTCAAAAAATGACAGTTAAATAAATAATAAATGACAGTTTAATAAATCAAAAATTAAGTTCAGTAAATACGTCAAAAAATGACAGTTAATTAAGTAAAAAATGACAGTTAAATAAGTTAAGTAAATACGTCAAAAATTGACAGTTAAATACGTCAAAAGTGACAGTTAAATAAGTAAAAAAATGACAGTTAAATAAGTTAAGTAATTACGTAAAAAAATGACAGTTAAATACGTCAAAAGTGACAGATAAATAAGGACTTCAAAAGTGACAGTTAAATAAGTCAAAAAATGACAGCTAAATAAGGTAATAATGACAGGTTAATACGTAAAAAAATGACAGTTAATTAAGTTAAAAATGACAGTTAAATAAGTTAAGTAAATACGTCAAAAGTGATAGATGAAAAAGTCAAACGTCAAGTTAGGAAAAAACGACAAAAAATGACAGTTAAATACGTCAAAAGTGACAGTTAAATAAATCATAAATGACAGTTTAATAAATCAAAAATTAAGGTCAGTAAATACGTCAAATAATGACAGCTGAATAAGTCAAAAGTGACAGTTAAATTAAGTCAAAAAATGACAGTTAAATAAGTTAAGTAATTACGTCAAAAAATGACAGTTAAATACGTCAAAAGTGACAGTTAAATAAGTCAAAAAATGACAGTTAAATAAATTAAGTAAATACGTCAAAAAATGACAGTTAAATACGTCAAAAGTGACAGATAAAAAAGTCAAACGTCAAGTTAGGAAAAAACGTCAAAAAATTACAGTTAAATACGTCAAAAGTGACAGTTTAATAAATCAAAAATTAAGTTCAGTAAATACGTCAAAAAATGACAGTTAATTAAGTAAAAAATGACAGTTAAATAAGTTCAGTAAATACGTCAAAAAATTACAGTTAAATACGTCAAAAGTGACAGTTGAATAAGTAACAAAAATGACAGTTAAATAAGTTAAGTAATTACGTAAAAAAATGACAGTTAAATACGTCAAAAGTGACAGATAAAAAAAATCAAAAGTCAAGTTAAGTAATACTTCAAAAAATGACAGTATAATATGTCAAAAGTGACAGTTGAATAAGTAAAAAAAGTGGCAGTTAAATTCGTCACAAGTGACAGATAAACAAAGACATCAAAGATGACAGTTAAATAAGTCAAAAGTGACAGATGAAAAAAGTCAAACGTCAAGTTAGGAAAAAACGTCAAAAGTGACAGATAAAAAAAACATTTTGAGAACCACTCACGTTGATAAACACTTTGCCTTCGTAGGGTTCCCCCTCCCACGTCCAACCGTTCGACCATCTTGGCAAACTGACACTTCTCCTCGTTCCCCTCCCCTCCCCCGCTTCCGTCTCGCTTTTCGCCGATTTCCGTCTCCCTCTCACTCCCTTCAATCTCCCCCCCTGCTCCTTCGTTTGGTTCTTCGCCAGCAAATTGTCCAACAATTTCACCGAAGAAGATTTCCGCCTTTTCTTCGCCGCCTTCTTCGTTTTGCCGCCCATCTTCGCCGTCCCCCTTCTCATCCTTCGATTGTTCGTCTGTTCCTTCGTCAATTTCGCTTTCTTCCCGCCCACTTTGAGACACGCCGTCGTCCGTTTCTTCCTTATGAAATCCTTGTACGAGCCGATCTTCTTTTGCTTCTTCGGCGGCGTCGGCGCCGTCCACGTTTCCTCTTTTGTTTGCGACTGTTTCCGCTTCATGTTCTTCACTTTGACGTTCTCGGCCACCGTCGCTATGCACGGAGGAAGAGGTTCTTCTTCTTCTTCTTCTTCGATTTGGGGCGGAGGAGGAGGAGGAGGAGGCGGTGGAGGATGATGATCTGGAGGAGCTTCCTCCACTTCCGGTTGCTCCGTCAATTCAGGAGGGCAACTCCTGAAAATTACTCATTAGAATCTTCCTGCAGAAGACAGTTTAGTGACAGCTGTCAAATTTGACAACAACTGTCAAATGTGTCAACAAATAAAAAAATGAAGTTTTACTTTGACAGCTCTACGTTCTAATTAAGTTTGTGACGTAACTGACAAGGCTACAAGGCTCAATTTGACAGTTGTGACGTCACTGACAGATGTCACGTGACTCCTAAGACACTTTGACAGCTGACGTTTATGTCGCAACTGTCAAAAACCCGCTCCCATGTGCATTTGACAGTTGACAATTCAAAAAAATGAAAGATTTTACTTTGCTAGTTCTACATCCCCAATGAGGCTCAATTTGACAGTTATGACGTAGTTGACAGTTGTCACGTGACTCCTAAGACACTTCCAGATATGACACTTACGTCACAACTGTCAAAAAACCCTCTCATAAAGCTACAAAGTGCATTTGACAGTTGACAATTCAAAAAAATTAAAGATTTTACTTTGATAGTTGTACGTGCTAAATGAGGCTCAATTTGACAGTTATGACGTCACTGACAGTTGTCACGTGACTCCTAAGACACTTTACCAGCTGACATTTATGTTGAAACTGTCAAAAAACCCGCTCCCATCAAGTTATAAAGTGAATTTTACTAGTAAAATTCTAAAATTAACTAAAACGGTACTTTGATAGCTCTACGGCACAAATGAGGCCCAATTTGACAGTTTTGACGTCACTGACAGTTGTCACGTGACTCCTAAGACACTTTGACAGCTGACGTTGATGTCGCAACTGTCAAAAAACCCTGTCATAAAGCTATAAAGTGCAATTTACCAGTAAACAATCAAAATAAACTGAAACGGTACTTTGATAGCTCTACGGCACAAATGAGGCCCAATTTGACAGTTGTGACGTCATTGACAGTTGTCACGTGACTCCTAAGACCCTTCCAGATATGACACTTACGTCACAACTGTCAAAAAACCCTCTCATAAAGCTATAAAGTGCAATTTACCAGTAAAAATCCAAAATTAACTGAAACGGTACTTTGATAGCTCTGCGGCACAAATGAGGCCCAATTTGACAGTTGTGACGTAACTGACAGTTGTCACGTGACTGCTAAAACACTTTTTGACATGACACTTACGTCATAACTGTCAAAAAACCCTTCCATGAAGCTATAAAGTGCATTTTACCTTAGACAGTTTAGAAAAATTAATTTAATAGTTCTACGCCCTGAATAAAGTCCAATTTGACAGTTGTGACGTATCTGACAGCTGTCAGCAACGTCTAAAACGTCAAAATATTCCTCACACAGAACGTGGTAGCTGTTAAAGTAACTTTAGTGCATTTTCAAGTGTCAGAGCTTTCTGAATGGGAATTTGACACTTGTGACGTCATCATCAGCTGTCAAAGTGTCCAAAGGTGAAATGACAAATGTCAAAATTGTCAAAAATGTAAGAAAACGTCAAAATATTCCACACACAAAACGTAGTAGTGGTAGAAATGGTTTTAGTTTGTTTTGAGCAAGTGTCAAAGCTATATGGAAGGGATTTTGACAGTTGTGACGTATCTGACAGCTGTCAAAGTGTCTTAAGATGACGTGTCAACTGTCAGCAACGTCTAAAACGTCAACATATTCCTCACACAGAACGTAGTAGCTGTTAAAGTAACTTTAGTGCTTTTTCAAGTGTCAAACATTTCTGAATGGCAATTTGACATTTGTGACGTCATTATCAGCTGTCAAAGTGTCCTAAAGTGAAATGACAAATGTCAAAATTGTCAAAAATGTAAAAAAAACGTCAAAATATTCCTCACACAGAACGTAGTAGCTGTTAAAGTAACTTTAGTGC
This sequence comes from Ips nitidus, assembly GCA_018691245.2. NCBI lineage: Eukaryota > Metazoa > Arthropoda > Insecta > Coleoptera > Curculionidae > Ips > Ips nitidus. Next base: position 8,890,296 of record CM042797.1, on the reverse strand, counting down.
TTTTTCAAGTGTCAAACATTTCTGAATGGGAATTTGACACTTGTGACGTCATCATCAGCTGTCAAAGTGTCCTAAAGTGAAATGACAAATGTCAAAATTGTCAAAAATGGAAAAAACGTCAAAATATTCCACACACCAAACTTAGTAGTGGGAAAAATGGTTTTGGTTTGTTTTGAGCAAGTGTCAAAGCTTCGTGGAAGGAATTTTGACAGTTGTGACGTATCTGACAGCTGTCACAGTGTCTTGGAGTGACGTGTCAACTGTCAGCAACGTCTAAAACGTCAAAATATTCCTCACACAGAACGTAGCAGCTGTTAAAGTAACTTTAGTGCTTTTTCAAGTGTCAGAGCTTTCTGCATGGGAATTTGACACTTGTGACGTCATTATCAGCTGTCAAAGTGTCCAAAGGTGAAATGACAAATGTCAAAATTGTCAAAAATGTAAGAAAACTTCAAAATATTCCACACACAAAACGTAGTAGCTGTTAAAGTAACTTTAGTGCTTTTTCAAGTGTCAGAGCTTTCTGAATAGGAATTTGACACTTGTGACGTCACTGTCAGTTGTCAAAGTGTCCAAAGGTGAAATGACAAATGTCAAAACTGTCAAAAATGTAAGAAAACGTCAAAATATTCCACACACAAAACTTAGAAGTGAGAAAAATGGTTTGTTTGTTTAGAGCAAGTGTCAAAGCTTCGTGGAAGGGATTTTGACAGTTGTGACGTATCTGACAGCTGTCAAAGTGTCTTAAGGTGACGTGACAACTGTCAGCAACGTCTAAAACGTCAAAATATTCCTCACACAGAACGTAGCAGCTGTTAAAGTAACTTTGGTGCATCTTCAAGTGTCAGAGCTTTCTGAATGACAATTTGACACTTGTGACGTCATCATCAGCTGTCAAAGTGTCCTAAAGTGAAATGACAAATGTCAAAATTGTCAAAAATGTAAGAAAACGTCAAAATATTCCACACACAGAACTTAGTAGCTGTTAAAGTAACTTTAGTGCTTTTTCAAGTGTCAAACATTTCTGAATGGAAATTTGACACTTGTGACGTCATCATCAGCTGTCAAAGTGTCCAAAGGTGAAATGACAAATGTCAAAATTGTCAAAAATGTAAAAAAACGTCAAAATATTCCACACACAAAACGTAGTAGCTGTTAAAGTAACTTTAGTGCTTTTTCAAGTGTCAGAGCTTTCTGAATGGGAATTTGACACTTGTGACGTCATCATCAGCTGTCAAAGTGTCCTAAGGTGAAATGACAAATGTCAAAATTGTCAAAAATGTAAGAAAACGTCAAAATATTCCTCACACAAAACTTAGAAGTGAGAAAAATGGTTTTAGTTTGTTTAGAGCAAGTGTCAAAGCTTCTTGGAAGGGATTTTTGACAGTTGTGACGTATCTGACAGCTGTCACTTGTGACGTGACATCTGACAGCTGTCAAATATGTCACAAACGGTGAAAATGGACGGTGTTGGGTTGGGCGGCACTTACCCGATCAATTCGTCGACGAGTTCGGGTTTGGGCGCGGGCGGCACCGCGTCCACTTTGTCCGCCTTCTCCGCCCGTTCGGGCGGACTTTCAATTTCGCGTTTGACGCAATTCTGGGCGGGATCGCACATCAGCAACGTGGCCGCCCCGTTGTTGTTGTTCATGCGAATGTTTTTCCGGACCATTTCCTTGCCGACGCGCGCCGCCCTCTTCTCCTGCTTGGGCGGCTGATGATAGTTGGCGGGAGAGGGGGCGGGCGGCATACCGCCCGACGGCATTCCGGCCGAGCCGCGGGCGGGACTGGGCGGTCCCGTCGCGCTCACCGGTTCCAGGGGGAGGGCGAGGGCGACCGGGGGGAGCGGTTTCGAATCTTTGGGGATGTTAGACCTCTTACTTTCACCAGTAAGAGGCCCAGTATGGCCGTTTTTTGGACACGTGGTCAATGGACATGGACAATGCTGATATGTGGCATCTGCGCAAAATCAAAAAACTGTCAGTATGTCTGTCAAAAAAATAAAACAAAAAAAAAAACCAAATCCAACTGTCAAAAGGACGAAAACATTAAATTGAAATTTGACAGTTTTGACACAATTTTAAGAATGTCAGTGTTCTGTCAAAATAACCGAACTGTCATCTGTCAAAATTGACACCATTGTCACGTTATTATTTCTTACTATCAAATTTCTGCACTGTTGTCAGATTGTCAAACTACACGAAGCGAGCGTGACGTCACAATGACGTAATTTGACAATCAAAATTGGTCATATTCCTAATTTTCTAGCCAATTTCTGCAACGTTGCCAAATTGGTTATTTTCTTATTTTTTTACCAAATTTCTGCGACGTTGTCAAATTGGTAATTTTTTAAAAAATCAAATTTCTGCGACGTTGCCAAATTGACAATTTTCTTATTTTTTTACCGAATTTCTGCGACGTTGCCAAATTGGTCATTTTCCTAATTTTCTAGACAATTTCTGCAACGTTGCCAAATTGGTTATTTTCTTATTTTTTCCCCGAATTTCTGCGACGTTGTCAAATTGGCAATTTTCCTAATTTACAAGCCAATAACTGCGACGTTGTCAAATTGGTCATTTTATTAATTTAATACCAAATTTCTGCGACGTTGCCAAATTGACAATTTTCTTATTTTTTTACCGAATTTCTGCAACGTTGTCAAATTGTCATTTTTTTTTTTAAATCACATTTCTGCAACATTGCCAAATTGATAATTTTCCTAATTTACTAGCCAATTTATGCAACGTTGCCAAATTGGTCATTTTCTCAATTTATTATCGAATTTCTGCAACGTTGCCAAATTGGTCATTTTCCTAATTTACGCGCCAGTTTCTGCAACGTTGCCAAATTGGTTATTTTCTTAATCTTTTACCGAATTTCTGCAACGTTGCCAAATTGGTCATTTTCCTAATTTACTAGCCAATTTCTGCAACGTTGCCAAATTGACAATTTTCTAAAAATCACATTTCTGCAACGTTGCCAAATTGGTCATTTTCCTAATTTACTAGCCAATTTCTGCAACGTTGCCAAATTGACAATTTTCTAAAAGTTACATTTCTGCAACGTTGTCAAATTGGTCATTTTTTAAAAAAATCACATTTCTGCAACGTTGCCAAATTGGTTGTTTTCTTATTTTTTTTACCGAATTTCTGCGACGTTGTCAAATTGATCATTTTCCTAATTTTCTAGCCAATTTCTGCAACGTTGCCAAATTGAAAATTTTCTAAAAATTACATTTCTGCGACGTTGCCAAATTTGCTAATTTTCCTAATTTTCTAGACAATTTGTGCAACGTTGCGAAATTGACAATTTTCTTATTTTTTTACCGAATTTCTGCGACGTTGCCAAATTGGTCATTTTCCTAATTTTCTAGCCAATTTCTGCAACGTTGCCAGATTAACAATTTTATAAAAATCACATTTCTGCGACGTTGCCAAATTAGTTATTTTCCTAATTTATTATCAAATTTCTGCAACGTTGCCAAATTGAAAATTTTCTAAATATCACATTCCTGCGACGTTGTCAAATTGGTCATTTTCCTAATTTACTAGCCAATTTCTACAACGTTGCCAAATTGACAATTTTCTCAAAATTACATTTCTGCAACGTTGCCAAATTGGTGATAATCATAAAATATTATCGAATGTATGCAATGTTGCCAAGTTGTATTTTTTTTCCAAAAATCCCTTAAAAATTATAATTAATCGCATTTTGGCAACGTTGCCAAACGGAGCATTTTTGTGATTATAGAAACAAATTTTTGCAATGTTGCCAAATTGTCAATTTTCAAAAAACTATAAAATCATAAATAATCGCATTTCTGCAACGTTGCCAAATTTACCAATTCTCCAATTTTGTCTAAAATACTGGCAATGTTGCCAAATTGACAATTTTCCAAAATAGTACTTTAAAATCATAAATAATAGCATTTTGGCAACGTTGCCAAACCCACCATTTTACCAGTTTAGTAGCCAATTTTTACAATGTTGCCAAATTTCCAAAAAAAAAAACACTTGAATACCAAAAATGATCACACTTCGGCAACGTTGCCAAACTGACCATTCTCCTAATTTAGCAGCTAGTTTTTGCAATGTTGTCAAAGTGTCAATTTTCCAAAAAAAAAATCATTACTGCAACGTTGCCAAATTCACCAATTTTCTCTAAAATAGTTGCAACGTTGCCAACTTATCAAAAAATTGTACACTCCCCTTAAAATGTCAAAAAGTGTCAAAGTGCCATTGCAAACAGTTTGACAGTTGTCAAAAACACAACAACAACAAACAGCACGTCTATTTATTGACATAAAATGTCAAAATTGTCAAAAAAGTGTCAACAGACAGTTGTCAAAGATTCGATAAGAAAAAACGTGTCAAAATTGTTGCCAAATTGTCATTTTTCCCCAGTTTAGCACTAAATTTTTGCAACGTTGCCAAACTGACGGATTATCCAAAATTAGTATAAATTTTTGGCATTGTTGCCACGTTGACGTGTGCCATTTTGTAATCGGCGCGTCATCCGTCAAACGTTTGACAGTTTTGACAGCTGTCAAAAAAATGTCGATATACTCACTGATGTATTGTATCGCTCGAGTGGGCGTGTGCGAGTAACACGGGGGCGGCGCCAGACCGTAGGCGGAAGGATAGTAGTGGGGGGCGGGGGCGGGCTGATACGGATCGACCAATGTGGGCGGGGCGGGGGGCGGCGCCGGATACGGCTCCAATAGGGCGGGCGGCGCCGTCGTTCCGCCCCCGTACGTCCCCGCCCCCGTAACCGCCGCTGCCTGCACCATCTGCAAAAACAAAAGTGTCACAGCTGATCTGACAGCTGTCAGAGTGTCACGTGACAACTGTCAGCTACGTCACAAATGTCAAAATGTCACTCACACAGACCGTAGTTGTCTCAAAAGTGACTCGAGTATATTTTGAAGTGTCAAAGCGCTATAAAAGGGATTTTGACACTTGTGACGTATCTGACAGCTGTCAAAGTGTCTTAGGGTGACATGACAACTGTCAGCAACATCACAAATGTCAAAATGTCACTCACACAGAACGTAGCAGTCGTTAAAGTGACTCGAGTATAAATTGAAGTGTCAAAGCGCTCTAAAAGGGATTTTGACAGTTGTGACGTATCTGACGGCTGTCAAAGTGTCTTAGGATGACACGACAACTGTCGGCTACGTCACAAATGTCAAAGTGTCACTCACACAGACCGTAGTTGCTTCAAAAGTGACTCGAGTAGGTTTTGAAGTGTCAAAGCGCTCTAAAAGGGATTTTGACAGTTGTGACGTATATGACGGCTGTCAAAGTGTCTTAGGGTGACACGACAACTGTCAGCTACGTCACAAATGTCAAAAGTGTCACTCACAAAGACCGTAGTTGTCTCAAAAGTGACTCGAGTATAAATTGAAGTGTCAAAGCGCTATAAAAGGGATTTTGACAGTTGTGACGTATCTGACAGCTGTCAAAGTGTCTTAGAATGACAGGACAACTGTCGGCTACGTCATAAATGTCAAAAGTGTCACTCACACAGAACGTAGTTGCTTCAAAAGTGACTAGAGTAGGTTTTAAAGTGTCAAAGCGCTCTAAAGGAGATTTTGACACTTGTGACGTATCTGACGGCTGTCAAAGTGTTTTAGAATGACACGACAACTGTCAGCAATGTCAAAAATGTCAAACTGTCACTCACACAGAACGTAAATGTCTCAAAAGTGACTCAAGTAGGTTTTGAAGTGTCAAAGCGCTCTAAAAGGAATTTTGACAGTTGTGACGTGACTGACAGCTGTCAAAAGTGTCATTTTCGTACTCACCTGTTGATTCGGTTGCGTGGAGGGGGGATACAATTCGCCCGCGTAGTACGGATAACGGTGGTAGGGGGCGGCGTACTTGGAGTGTCGCAGAAAGGCGGCAGGGGGCGCGGCCGCCGTCGGATAGCACAAATCGTGGTGGGAATAGGGCGGGGTTTGGGGCGGGGGCGGCGTCTGATAGTGGTAGGGGGGCGGACAGGGGTACGAGTGGTACTGGTACCGGTACGAGGGGTGGGGCAGCGGGGGCGGTAGTTCCTTCGTGCCCGCCGTCACCGACGTAATAATCACCTGCGTTTCGATTGGTTCGATTAGAATTTTTACTCGCCTGCGATTGGTCGGGGTGAAAAGCACCTCGTTGTCGGACGAGTCGCCATTGGTCGAGCCGGGGGCGGGCGGCGCTGGCTGCTGATTGGTCGACGAGCTCAAAGAGGTGGGGGAAGCGTCGGAGAGGGGAACGCTTTTCGGGAGGGGGGGTTGACCGTGACCTAACGGCACCGAGATTAACGGACCTGCTGGTTGGTAGTAACCTGAAAAATTACAAAAATGAGTTATTTTTGAATTTTTCAAAATTTTTGAAAATTGAAAAAACCTGTCAAAATGACATTTTAAATACTGCAAATTAATTTTACGTCATTTTAAAAATTCTATAAAATCAAGTTCCATTAAAAAATACGCTTTTTGAGTTTTTTCAAAATTTTGGATAAATTAAAAAACCTGTCAAAATGACATTTTAAATACTGCAAATCAATTTTACGTCATTTTAAAAATTGTAAAAAATCAAATTCCATATAAAAAAACACACTTTTTTGAGTTTATTCAAAATTGTTTCAAATTGATAAAAAAAAACGTCAAAATTGTCAAACTGACACTTTAATTGACAAAAATCGATTTTACATAATTTTAAAAATTCTAGAATGTTTTTGGAAGCTCGTAGACGTTTTGGAAACTTCTAGAAACTTCCAGAATATGCTGGAAAGGTTCTGGAAGCTTCTAGATATTCTAGAAATTTGTAGAAACAGCTGGAATGTACTGGAAAGTTTCTGGAAGATTCTGAAAGCTTTTGGAAGCTTCTAGATATTCTAGAAAATGTTAGAAAGAATTCTGGAAGGTTCTGAATGCTTTTTAAAGCTTACAAAAGTTCTGGACGCTTCTAAAAACTTCCAGAATGTGCTGGAAAGGTTCTCGAAGCTTTTGGAAGCTTCTAGATATTCTAGAAATTTTTAGAAACAGCTGGAATGTACTGGAAAGTTTCTGGAAGATTCTGAAAGCTTTTGGAAGCTTCTAGATAATCTAGAAAATGTTACAAAGAATTCTGGAAGGTTCTGAATGCTTTTCAAAGCTTACAAAAGTTCTGGACGCTTCTAAAAACTTCCAGAATATGCTGGAAAGTTTCTGGAAGCTTCTAGACATTCTAGAAATTTTTAGAAACAGCTGGAATGTACTGGAAAGTTTCTGGAAGATTCTAAAAGCTTTTGGAAGCTTCTAGATATTCTAGAAAATGTTAGAAAGAATTCTGGAAGGTTCTGAATGCTTTTCAAAGCTTACAGAAGATCTGGAAGCTTCTAAAAACTTCCAGAATAGGCTGGAAAGTTACTGGAAGCTTTTGGAAGCTTCTAGATATTCTAGAAAATTTTAGAAACAGCTGGAATCTTTTGGAACGTTCTGGATGCTGTTCAAAGCTTACAGAAGTCCTGGAAGCTTCCGGAAACGTGCGGGAAAGTTCTGGCGCGTGACGTCATCGCAATTTACTTTGATTCGCACTGTACTGTAGTGGAATTGCGGCCGGTAAAATCGATTTCTACTCGATTATAGTAGAGAAAGAGAGAGAGAGAGGTCAGAGTGTGTAAAATGTAAAGAGAAAGTGCACGAGATCTTCCTTGGCACGGTTAAAATGCGCGATTTCTACTTTTTTTGAGGTTAAAAGTTAAGGCTTAAATTCGCCAGTCTCGGTTAAAGTTAACCGCTATCGGTTAAGTCGGTCAAGGACTTTTATTGGCCGATTTATGGCTAATAAACAGGTTAATACGAAAAAACTGTTCGCCGACTGGTTTGTCGGTGCACACCTGATCGCCGGCGGCCATTCAAACCGTAAAAAACACTAGAGACAACTTTGACGCCCTCTAGCGGCCAAACGGGGCGACTTAGCCCGGTCCTGTCAACGTCACGTGATAGCCCCATTTATTAGCTTTCTTTTGTTTTCTGTCGTGTTTTACCGGAATGTTTCAAATAAGCGAGTTATTTGAGATTGAATGGGAAAATGTACGGAATTTTTACTCAAAATGACTAGTTTTCCTGGCCTACTATACTGACCGCGGCCATTTTGGATTTCGAGCTGTCAAAGTGACTTTTTCTACTAAGTTTGACCTGGGGAACACGAATTTAATGTCTGTTTTGCTCTAACTGTGACAGTTTTGACAGTGACCTTGGATTTGTGACGTTTTTGACAGTTTTCAGGGCGTGGCACCCTAAAAAAATGACATTTCGACAAATGACACCTCACGTCACATTTCCACCGTTAACCTAAACTAATTAGGGCAGAGAAAGTTGATTTTTAAAATTCAAAATTTTTCCAAAAAAATTCCTGGGGTCCCCCCTTAGAAAAATGTCAAAAATCCAGTTTTTTAAATTTTCACGTCAAACGGTGCGTTTTACAAAAAAATGTTATTTTTAATAAAAGTTGCGTTTCACCGAGTTGCATTCACGGTAAAAATTTCACAACGCAAACTCAAACCGTTTTGGAGATATTGAGGAAAATGTCCGAAAAAAATTAATCAACTTTGACGCGCTCTAGCGGCCAAACGGCGCAACTTAGCCAGGTCCTGTCAACGTCACGTGATAGCCCCATTCGTAAGCTATCTTTGATCATCTGACATGTTTATACGGAATGTGTCAAATAAGCGAGTTATTTGGGATTTTTTGGAAAAGTGCACCGAAATTTTGTCCAAATGACGGTTTTACCTGACCGCGGCCATATTGGATTTCGACCTGTCAAAATGACTTTTTCTACTAAATTTGACCTGGGAAACACGATTTTCATGACAGTTTCACTCGAACTGCACAAATTTTGACCAAAACATTGTTCTAATTACTGTCATTTTTGACAGGTGACAATTATTGTCAAAAATTGCCTTTACTTAGTTTCTGTCAAAATTTTAAATAAAAAACACATTTTAGGCCATTTTTGTCACTTTCTGTTTAAGTTAACCTCAACCTAATTTTGACAGATACTTTGTTGCAATAACTGTCATTTTTGACAGGTGACAATTTTTGTTAAAAATTGCCTTTTGCTGGTTTCCTGTCAAAAATACATTTTAGGCAAATATTCAAATTTTCTGGTTAACTTAACCTGATTTTGACAAGAACATTGTTCCAATTACTGTCATTTTTGACAGGTCACGAACAATGTCAAAAATTGTCTTTTCTGACATTATGTCAAAATTCAAAAATACATTTTAGGTCAGTTTTCACACTTTCTGTTAACTTTTAACCTTAACTTATCCAAAAATCGTCCGACTCACCAGCCAGCCCATGTGACCATTTTGACAGTTAATAACTCGGTTATTTGACATGTTACGTCAAAATGTCAAAGAAGGTAAAAGATAGTCCAGACTATGAGGTTTCCAAAAATATGATTACATGAAGCTGTATCTTTGCTGGTTTGGCCGCTAGAGGGCGCCAAAACCCAGCTTGTCAAACTAAAAAGTCATTTTGACAATCTTCTCTTTGATAGTGAATAACTCGGTTATTTGACAAGTAACGTCAAAATGTCAAAGAAGGTAAAAGATAGTCCAGACTATGAGGTTTCCAAAAATATGATTACATGAAGCTGTTAATTTGCTGGTTTGGCCGCTAGAGGGCGCCAAAAACCAGCTTGTCAGACCAAAATTGCAGTGTTAACCATTTTGACAATCTTCTCTTTGACAGTGAATAACTCGGTTATTTGACAAGTTACGTCAAAATGTCAAAGAAGGTAAAAGATAGTCCAGACTATGAGGTTTCCAAAAATATGATTACATGAAGCTGTTAATTTGCTGGTTTGGCCGCTAGAGGGCGCCAAAACCCAGCTTGTCAGATTGAATGGTCATTTTGACATTGTTCCCTTTGACAGTTAATAACTCGGTTATTTGACAAGTTACGTCAAAATGTCAAAGAAGGTAAAAGATAGTCCAGACTATGAGGTTTCCAAAAATATGATTACACGAAGCTGTATCTGTATGTGACAGGTAATTTTGACAGTTTGCAGCCGGAATTTTGTTGATTCAAAGGGGCTAGACGCGCGTTTTACCAGTTTTACCATCGACATATTAATAATAGCGAAACGACGGACGTGCGCGCGTATTTATAGGTTTACGACCGCGAAAGATAAAAATATCCCCAACGAAAAATTATCAGAATTTAGCGTATTTGAGGCTGAAAAATCACCAAAAAAAAAAACCCAGTTTACAATCGAACAATCGAGGCTTTCAGCCAATTTTGGGGTTTCTTATCGTGTAAACAGGGTTTTTCCTTTTCCCAGAAGTCGATTAGATAAACGAACGAATGATGAAAATGTGGCAACGTTGCAAATTTGGCAAAAAAAAACGTGGAAAATTTGACAATATTGCAAATTTGGCAACATTGCAAAAAAATACAATTTGGCAAAACTGTTAACGTTTTATCAAAAATTCAAAAAAAAATAGTAAATTTGGCAACATTGCAAAAAATTACAATTTGGCAAAACTGTTAACGTTTTATAAAAAATTCAAAAAAAAATAGTAAATTTGGCAACATTGCAAAAAATTACAATTTGGCAAAACTGTTAACGTTTTATCAAAAATTCAAAAAAATAGTAAATTTGGCAACATTGCAAAAAAATTTCCACAAATTAATAAAAATTATAAGTTTGGCAACATTGCAAAAAATTACAATTTGGCAAAACTGTTAACGTTTTATCAAAAATTAAAAAAAATAGTAAATTTGGCAACATTGCAAAAAATTACAATTTGGCAAAACTGTTAACGTTTTATCAAAAATTCAAAAAAAAATAGTAAATTTGGCAACATTGCAAAAAATTACAATTTGGCAAAACTGTTAACGTTTTATCAAAAATTCAAAAAATAGTAAATTTGGCAACATTGCAAAAAAAATTCCACAAATTAATAAAAATTGTAAGTTTGGCAACATTGCAAAAAATTACAATTTGGCAAAACTGTTAACGTTTTATCAAAAATTAAAAAAAATAGTAAATTTGGCAACATTGCAAAAAATTACAATTTGGCAAAACTGTTTAACGTTTTATCAAAATTCAAAAAATAGTAAATTTGGCAACATTGCAAAAAAATTACAATTTGGCAAAACTGTTAACGTTTTATCAAAAATTCAAAAAAAAAATAGTAAATTTGGCAACATTGCAAAAAATTACAATTTGGCCAAACTGTTAACGTTTTATCAAAAATTCAAAAAATAGTAAATTTGGCAACATTGCAAAAAAATTACAATTTGGCAAAACTGTTAACGTTTTATCAAAAATTCAAAAAAAAATAGTAAATTTGGCAACATTGCAAAAAATTACAATTTGGCAAAACTGTTAACGTTTTATCAAAAATTCAAAAAATAGTAAATTTGGCAACATTGCAAAAAAATTTCCACAAATTAATAAAAATTGTAAGTTTGGCAACATTGCAAAAAATTACAATTTGGCAAAACTGTTAACGTTTTATCAAAAATTAAAAAAAATAGTAAATTTGGCAACATTGCAAAAAATTACAATTTGGCAAAACTGTTAACGTTTTATCAAAAATTCAAAAAAAAATAGTAAATTTGGCAACATTGCAAAAAATTACAATTGGCAAAACTGTTAACGTTTTATCAAAAATTAAAAAAAATAGTAAATTTGGCAACATTGCAAAAAATTACAATTTGGCAAAACTGTTAACGTTTTATCAAAAATTCAAAAAATAGTAAATTTGGCAACATTGCAAAAAATTACAATTTGGCAAAACTGTTAACGTTTTATCAAAAATTCAAAAAAAAATAGTAAATTTGGCAACATTGCAAAAAATTACAATTTGGCAAAACTGTTAACGTTTTATCAAAAATTCAAAAAATAGTAAATTTGGCAACATTGCAAAAAAAATTCCACAAATTAATAAAAATTGTAAGTTTGGCAACATTGCAAAAAATTACAATTTGGCAAAACTGTTAACGTTTTATCAAAAATTAAAAAAAATAGTAAATTTGGCAACATTGCAAAAAATTACAATTTGGCAAAACTGTTAACGTTTTATCAAAAATTCAAAAAAAAATAGTAAATTTGGCAACATTGCAAAAAATTACAATTTGGCAAAACTGTTAACGTTTTATCAAAAATTCAAAAAATAGTAAATTTGGCAACATTGCAAAAAAAATTCCACAAATTAAGAAAAAATATCATTTGGCAACATTGCAAAAAATTACAATTTGGCAAAACTGTTAACGTTTTATCAAAAATTAAAAAAAATAGTAAATTTGGCAACATTGCAAAAAATTACAATTTGGCAAAACTGTTAACGTTTTATCAAAAATTCAAAAAATAGTAAATTTGGCAACATTGCAAAAAAATTACAATTTGGCAAAACTGTTAACGTTTTATCAAAAATTCAAAAAAAAATAGTAAATTTGGCAACATTGCAAAAAATTACAATTTGGCAAAACTGTTAACGTTTTATCAAAAATTCAAAAAATAGTAAATTTGGCAACATTGCAAAAAAAATTCCACAAATTAATAAAAATTGTAAGTTTGGCAACATTGCAAAAAATTACAATTTGGCAAAACTGTTAACGTTTTATCAAAAATTAAAAAAAATAGTAAATTTGGCAACATTGCAAAAAATTACAATTTGGCAAAACTGTTAACGTTTTATCAAAAATTCAAAAAAAATAGTAAATTTGGCAACATTGCAAAAAATTACAATTTGGCAAAACTGTTAACGTTTTATCAAAAATTCAAAAAATAGTAAATTTGGCAACATTGCAAAAAAATTTCCACAAATTAATAAAAATTGTAAGTTTGGCAACATTGCAAAAAATTACAATTTGGCAAAACTGTTAACGTTTTATCAAAAATTAAAAAAAATAGTAAATTTGGCAACATTGCAAAAAATTACAATTTGGCAAAACTGTTAACGTTTTATCAAAAATTCAAAAAAATAGTAAATTTGGCAACATTGCAAAAAATTACAATTTGGCAAAACTGTTAACGTTTTATCAAAATTCAAAAAAAAATAGTAATTTGGCAACATTGCAAAAAATTACAATTTGGCAAAACTGTTAACGTTTTATCAAAAAATTCAAAAAATAGTAAATTTGGCAACATTGCAAAAAAATTTCCACAAATTAAGAAAAAATATCATTTGGCAACATTGCGAAAAATTACAATTTGGCAAAACTGTTAACGTTTTATCAAAAATTCAAAAAAATAGTAAATTTGGCAACATTGCAAAAAATTTCCCCAAATTAAGAAAAAATATCATTTGGCAAAATTGTAAAAAATTACAATTTGGCAAAACTGTTAACGTTTTCTTAAAAATTCAAAAAAAAATAGTAAATTTGGCAACATTGCAAAAAATAACAATTTGGCAAAACTGTTAACGTTTTATTAAAAATTCAAAAAAATAGTAAAGTTGGCAACATTGCAAAAAAATTTCCACAAATTAATAAAAATTGTAAGTTTGGCAACATTGCAAAAAATTACAATTTGGCAAAACTGTTAACGTTTTATCAAAAATTAAAAAAAATAGTAAATTTGGCAACATTGCAAAAAATTACAATTTGGCAAAACTGTTAACGTTTTATCAAAAATTCAAAAAATAGTAAATTTGGCAACATTGCAAAAAAATTACAATTTGGCAAAACTGTTAACGTTTTATCAAAAATTCAAAAAAAAATAGTAAATTTGGCAACATTGCAAAAAATTACAATTTGGCAAAACTGTTAACGTTTTATCAAAAATTCAAAAAATAGTAAATTTGGCAACATTGCAAAAAAATTACAATTTGGCAAAACTGTTAACGTTTTATCAAAATTCAAAAAAAAATAGTAAATTTGGCAACATTGCAAAAAATTACAATTTGCAAAACTGTTAACGTTTTATCAAAAATTCAAAAAATAGTAAATTTGGCAACATTGCAAAAAAAATTCCACAAATTAATAAAAATTGTAAGTTTGGCAACATTGCAAAAAATTACAATTTGGCAAAACTGTTAACGTTTTATCAAAAATTAAAAAAAATAGTAAATTTGGCAACATTGCAAAAAATTACAATTTGGCAAAACTGTTAACGTTTTATCAAAAATTCAAAAAATAGTAAATTTGGCAACATTGCAAAAAAATTACAATTTGGCAAAACTGTTAACGTTTTATCAAAAATTCAAAAAAAAATAGTAAATTTGGCAACATTGCAAAAAATTACAATTTGGCAAAACTGTTAACGTTTTATCAAAAATTCAAAAAATAGTAAATTTGGCAACATTGCAAAAAAATTACAATTTGGCAAAACTGTTAACGTTTTATCAAAAATTCAAAAAAAAATAGTAAATTTGGCAACATTGCAAAAAATTACAATTTGGCAAAACTGTTAACGTTTTATCAAAAATTCAAAAAATAGTAAATTTGGCAACATTGCAAAAAAATTACAATTTGGCAAAACTGTTAACGTTTTATCAAAAATTCAAAAAAAAATAGTAAATTTGGCAACATTGCAAAAAATTACAATTTGGCAAAACTGTTAACGTTTTATCAAAAATTCAAAAAATAGTAAATTTGGCAACATTGCAAAAAAATTCCACAAATTAAGAAAAATTGTAAGTTTGGCAACATTGCAAAAAATTACAATTTGGCAAAACTGTTAACGTTTTATCAAAAATTAAAAAAAATAGTAAATTTGGCAACATTGCAAAAAATTACAATTTGGCAAAACTGTTAACGTTTTATCAAAAATTCAAAAAATAGTAAATTTGGCAACATTGCAAAAAAATTACAATTTGGCAAAACTGTTAACGTTTTATCAAAAATTCAAAAAAAAATAGTAAATTTGGCAACATTGCAAAAAATTACAATTTGGCAAAACTGTTAACGTTTTATCAAAAATTCAAAAAATAGTAAATTGGCAACATTGCAAAAAAATTACAATTTGGCAAAACTGTTAACGTTTTATCAAAAATTCAAAAAAAAATAGTAAATTTGGCAACATTGCAAAAAATTACAATTTGGCAAAACTGTTAACGTTTTATCAAAAATTCAAAAAAATAGTAAATTTGGCAACATTGCAAAAAAATTTCCACAAATTAATAAAAATTGTAAGTTTGGCAACATTGCAAAAAATTACAATTTGGCAAAACTGTTAACGTTTTATCAAAAATTCAAAAAAATAGTAAATTTGGCAACATTGCAAAAAATTACAATTTGGCAAAACTGTTAACGTTTTATCAAAAATTCAAAAAAAAAATAGTAAATTTTGGCAACATTGCAAAAAATTACAATTTGGCAAAACTGTTAACGTTTTATAAAAAATTAAAAAAAATAGTAAATTTGGCAACATTGCAAAAAATTACAATTTGGCAAAACTGTTAACGTTTTATCAAAAATTCAAAAAATAGTAAATTTGGCAACATTGCAAAAAATTACAATTTGGCAAAACTGTTAACGTTTTATCAAAAATTCAAAAAAAATAGTAAATTTGGCAACATTGCAAAAAATTACAATTTGGCAAAACTGTTTAACGTTTTATCAAAAATTCAAAAAATAGTAAATTTGGCAACATTGCAAAAAAAATTCCACAAATTAATAAAAATTGTAAGTTTGGCAACATTGCAAAAAATTACAATTTGGCAAAACTGTTAACGTTTTATCAAAAATTAAAAAAAATAGTAAATTTGGCAACATTGCAAAAAATTACAATTTGGCAAAACTGTTAACGTTTTATCAAAAATTCAAAAAAAAATAGTAAATTTGGCAACATTGCAAAAATTACAATTTGGCAAAACTGTTAACGTTTTATCAAAAATTCAAAAAATAGTAAATTTGGCAACATTGCAAAAAAATTTCCACAAATTAATAAAAATTGTAAGTTTGGCAACATTGCAAAAAATTACAATTTGGCAAAACTGTTAACGTTTTATCAAAAATTAAAAAAAATAGTAAATTTGGCAACATTGCAAAAAATTACAATTTGGCAAAACTGTTAACGTTTTATCAAAAATTCAAAAAAATAGTAAATTTGGCAACATTGCAAAAAAATTTCCACAAATTAAGAAAAAATATAATTTGGCAACATTGCGAAAAATTACAATTTGGCAAAACTGTTAACGTTTTATCAAAAATTCAAAAAAATAGTAAATTTGGCAACATTGCAAAAAAATTTCCCCAAATTAAGAAAAAATATCATTTGGCAACATTGCAAAAAATTACAATTTGGCAAAACTGTTAACGTTTTATCAAAAATTCAAAAAAATAGTAAATTTGGCAACATTGCAAAAAATTACAATTTGGCAAAACTGTTAACGTTTTATCAAAAATTCAAAAAAATAGTAAATTTGGCAACATTGCAAAAAAATTTCCCCAAATTACGGAAAAATATCATTTGGCAACATTGCGAAAATTTTATCAAAAATGGCAATTAGGCAACGTTGCAAATATTTGTTGGTAAATTAGGAAAAATGCCAATTTGGCAACATTGCTAAAGTTTTATCAAAAATGTGAAAAATAATCAATTTGGCAACACTGCAAATTTTTTATAAGAAATTGGGGTAGTGTTACAGTTTCATTGACGTAATTTTGACAGCTGTCACTGAAATGTCAAATGTCTGACACGTCAAATAAAATATTCAGCTTCAAATACGACCATGGAGGTATAAAACACAGTCAAACTACTGTTTTACAGTGAATTTGCTATACCAAGCAATTTTGACAGTTTTACAGCTTCACGGACGTCATTTTGACAGCTGTCACCGAAATGTCAGATCGAATTACACGTCAAATAAAATATCCAGCTTCAAATACGACCATGGAGGTATAAAACACAGTTAAATCACTTTTCAAAGTGACTCTGTTATGTTAAGCGAGTTTGACAGTTTTACAGCTTCATGGACGTCATTTTGACAGTTGACATTCGAATATTAGTCCACTAATATGTCAAATAAGCCCCATTCTAGCAAAAAAACAGTCAAACCAGACTCATGGAGGTATAAAACACACGTCAAATCACTTTTCAAAACAAATCAGCTATACCAAGCAAGTTTGACAGTTTTACAGCTTCACGGACGTAATTTTGACAGCTGTCACTGAAATGTCAAATTGAATCACACGTCAAATACACATTTTGACAGCTGTCACCGAAATGTCAAATTAAATTACACGTCAAACACTGTTAAATTACGATTTAAAGTGACTCTGTTATGTTAAGCCAGTTTGACAGTTTTACAGCTTCATGGACGTAATTTTGACAGCTGTCACCGAAATGTCAGATTGAATCACACGTCAAATACACATTTTGACAGCTGTCACCGAAATGTCAAATTGAATTACACGTCAAACACTGTTAAATTACAATAATTTAAAGTGACTCTGTTATGTTAAGCAAGTTTGACAGTTTTACAGCTTTATGGACGTAATTTTGACAGCTGTCACTGAAATGTCAGATTGAATTACACGTCAAATACACATTTTGACAGCTGTCACTGAAATGTCAAATTGAATTACACGTCAAACACTGTTAAATTACAATTTAAAGTGACTCTGTTATGTTAAGCCAGTTTGACAGCTTTATGGACGCAATTTTGACAGTTGACATTTGAATATTAGAATTTTGACAGTTGACAATGTCAATTTACTGATACGTCAAATAAAAAAACAAAAAAACGCGCTCGTGGAGGTATAAAACCACGAAAGTCGTTAAGGCTCAAATTGCTTTGAAAAACCTGGACGTTTCAATGGGATTTCCCGTAATAAAGCGGGAGAATAAGAAGCAAAAATCGCCTTTACGCACACAACGAACCTTTCAACAAGTAGGCGAGCATCACATCCCTTAAGGGGGGCATAGTTAAGGGGGGCACCGCATAAGCTCCCATCGAATGCGTGCATCCCAGCAATAATTGCTCTTTTGCCGACATTTCGCACAATTTACACTGGATTTTCATCGTGACAACACCGCAAAAAAACACAATCACAGCATTTTATCGCGTCACCCTGTATATTCTCCACTTGGACGGGTGTAAACGCATTTTACCGCATCACCCTGTATATTGTCAGCTTGTAAACGCAGTTTACCGCACGATTTGTACGAGTGAACTAACCTTTTTCCGATCGGGTTCACTTTACTCCGTTGTAAACCTCGTTTTCCCTCTCTCTCTCTTTCACGGCCAATCAGAGTGGAGGGAGTGACGTCACGCCAGTCACCGCTACCCGCGATGATCTGGATTTGATCTTGAATGTGTTTTTGCGCGTGTGTGTGTGTGTGAAAAAAAACAAAAGGTAAACAGTTTTCGGTTACGTGACGCTGCTCCCGTTGTTTGTCAACTTTTCTTGCTCACCCTGTATACTGGAAGCTAAAACTGTGCCGCAAACTTACGGTGTTGGGTTAAGGGTTAATTAGGAACATTTTTGCTCTCTTTCAAAATTTTCCTAACTTTCACCGTTTCTGAGATATTTACCAAAAACTGGTTGGAAGCAAAAAAATTCAAATCAGCTAAAATGGTGGTTTGAAACTTAAACACCCTGTAACTCGGTTATTTTTTAGGGTTCAGGGTGGTTGAACCACTCAAATTAACCGTCTTGAACTCCTCTTTCCAGTGGTGTTGAGCAAAAAATTCTATCCAAAAAATTGCGTACAGGGTGACCAAAAACAGTCAATCACCATACTTTTCGCGCACACCCTGTATACTGGAAGCAAAAACTGTTCCGCAAACTTACGGTGTTAGGTTAAGGAGTTAATTAGGAACATTTTTGGTCTCTTTCAAAATTTTCGTATCTTTTACCGTTTTTGAGATATTATTTAAAATTATGGTTTGAAATTTGAACACAGTTTAAAGGACAGTCAGGGACAAAAACGTCTGCAAAACCCACTTGGAGTGAGAAAATGACAGTTTTAAGCACATTTTTGGAATCCTCATCAAATTTCCTATCCAACAACATGAAAAAACACTAAAAATTTGGTACAGTCAGGGAGAAAAGCGGTGTCAAACTTTCAAGTGACAGAAACACAGATTGAAGGGACAGTCAAGGACAAAATCACCTGTAAAACCCACTTGGAGTGGGAAAATGACAGTTTTAAGCACATTTTTGGAATCCTCATCAAATTTCCTATCCAACAACATAAAAAAACACAAANGGNATGGGGNTCGTAGGTTAGCTTTGGCTNNTCTGGCACTTCGATAAAGTCATNNCCCGNTNAAACACANACTCNCATTACNTNAANCAGCCAAACATGGAGGTNGGAAGTAGNATTTGNGGCGCAGAGGATNTTTACANTCANCTAGGCCAACGANTGNTCAGGCCGGNACCNTTAGAGGTTNATTAGTTNNCNATNGTGAAAGGNNCNCAGAGGNGCTGAGGACTACCTNNCCNTGNAGGCTGCGGTGNANANGNCCTNGNCTGNCNTTAGGNATTGTTTTNNTCNNCGTTCGGTNCGCTTTCNAGNAGTAGATANNAGNCATCAGCCGTATACGTTTGNNACCTCCCGANGCGCGGAAGAGNANACAACNNAANCTGGAACGACATGNCCCCAAGGACNANCGTNCCNCGGGTNCAGCNNGTGTTGNNCACTNCTTTCGNNCNTAAAGTATTCNTAANGTANNTAACGCTGTANGCCNTTTNAGAAAGGTGNTGTCGCCGCCCCTTTGACGGGCGTCAGCTGACCCTTGATCACGAACGCTATCGTGTCCGCTATTGTGTCTTTTTTTGCCGTTTTCGCGTCCTTTTTCTTTCTAGCCGCCATTTTTGAATTTGTCACGCCATCTGCAATCAAAATTACACATTACTATCTCAAATACATTTGGCGCCCCCTAGCGGGTAAACGGTGCAACTTAGCCGGTCCTGTCAACGTCACGTGACAGCCCCATTCATAAGCTACCTTTGATCATCTGACATGTTTTGCCAAAACGTTTCAAATAAGCGAGTTATTTGCACATTTTCAGGTAAATGCAACGAAATTTTGCTTAATTTTAGGGTTAAGTTTGAGGCCCTCTAGCGGCCAAACGGTGCCACTTAGCCCGGTCCTGTCAACGTCACGTGACAGCCCCATTTATTAGCTTTCTTTTGTTTTCTGCTGTGTTTTACCAGAATGTTTCAAATAAGCGAGTTATTTGAGATTTAATGGGAAAATGTACGGAATTTTTGATCAAAATGACTGGTTTTCCTGGCCTACTATACTGACCGCGGCCATTTTGGATTTCGACCTGTCAAAGTAACTTTTTCTACTAAGTTTGACCTGGGGAACCCAAATCTGGTGTCGGTTTTGCTCTAACTGGGACAGTTTTGACAGTGACCTTGAATTTGTGACGTTTTTGACAGTTTTCAGGGCGTGGCACCCTAAAAAAATGACATTTCGACAAATGACACCTCACGTCACATTTCCACCATTAATCTAAACTAATTAAGACAAAAAAAATCAATTTTTAAAATTCAAAATTTTTCCAAAAAAAATCCTGGGGTCCCCCCTTAGAAAAATGTCAAAAATCTAGTTTTTTAATTTTTTACGTCAAACGGTGACTTTTACAAAAAAATGTTATTTATAATAAAAGTTGCATTTTACCGAGTTGCATAAAAGGAAAAAATTTCACAACCATAACTCGAACCGTTTTGGAGATATTTACAAAAATGTCTGAAAATTTTGAGTCAACTTTGACGTCCTCTAGCGGCGAAACGGTGCAACTTAGCCAGGTCCTGTCAACGTCACGTGACAGCCCCATTCATAAGCTACCTTTCATCATCTGACACGTTTATACAGAATGTTTCAAATAAGCGAGTTATTTAGGATTTTTTGTAAAAGTGCACTGAATTTTGGTTCAAAATGGGGTTTTTCTTGGCCTACTATACTAACAGCGGCCATATTGGATTCCGACCTGTCAAAATGACTTTTTCTACTAAACTTGACCTGGGAAACACGAATTTAATGTCCGTTTTGCTCTAATTGTCATAATTTTGTCAGTGACGTTTTTGACAGTCCAAAAAAAGTTAATCAACTTTGACGCCCTCTAGCGGCCAAACGGCGCAACTTAGCCAGGTCCTGTCAACGTCACGTGACAGCCCCATTCATAAGCTACCTTTGATCATCTGACACGTTTATACAGAATGTTTCAAATAAGCGAGTTATTTAGGATTTTTTGTAAAAGTGCACTGAATTTTGGTTCAAAATGGGGTTTTTCTTGGCCTACTATACTGACCGCGGCCATATTGGATTTTGACTTGTCAAAATGACTTTTTCTACTAAACTTGACCTGGGGAACACGAATTTAATGTCGGTTTTGCTCTAACTGCCGCCATTTTGTCACTGACCTTGTAAATAGGGCATTTTTGACAGTTTTCAGGGCGTGGCACTCTAAAAAAATGACATTTTGACAAATGACACCTCACGTCACATTTCCACCATTAATCTAAACTAATTAGGACAAAAAAAATCAATTTTTAAAATTCAAAATTTTCCAAAAAAATTCCTGGGGTCCCCCCTTAGAAAAATGTCAAAAATCTAGTTTCTGAATTTTTTACGTCAAACGGTGACTTTTACAAAAAAATGTCATATTTCATAAAAGTTGCGTTTCACTGAGTTGCATTTATGGTAAAAATTTTCAAACGCCTAACTCGAACCGTTTTCGAGATATTTAGGAAAATGTCCGAAAAAAACTTAATCAACTTTGACGCCCTCTAGCGGCCAAACGGCGCAACTTAGCCAGGTCCTGTCAACGTCACGTGACAGCCCCATTCATTAGCTACCTTTGATCATCTGACACGTTTATACAGAATGTTTCAAATAAGCGAGTTATTTAGGATTTTTTGTAAAAGTGCACTGAATTTTGGTTCAAAATGGGTTTTTCTTGGCCTACTATACTAACAGCGGCCATATTGGATTTTGACTTGTCAAAATGACTTTTTCTACTAAACTTGACCTGGGGAACACGAATTTAATGTCGGTTTTGCTCTAACTGCCGCCATTTTGTCACTGACCTTGTAAATAGGGCATTTTTGACAGTTTTCAGGGCGTGACACCCTAAAAGAATGACATTTTGACAAATGACACCTCACGTCACATTTCCACCATTAATCTAAACTAATTAAGACAAAAAAAATCAATTTTTAAAATTCAAAATTTTCCAAAAAAAATCCTGGGGTCCCCCCTTAGAAAAATGTCAAAAATCTAGTTTTTTAATTTTTTACGTCAAACGGTGACTTTTACAAAAAAATGTCATATTTCATAAAAGTTGCGTTTCACCGAGTTGCATTTATGGTAAAAATTTTCAAACGCCTAACTCGAACCGTTTTCGAGATATTTAGGAAAATGTCCGAAAAAAGTTAATCAACTTTGACGCCCTCTAGCGGCCAAACGGCGCAACTTAGCCAGGTCCTGTCAACGTCACGTGACAGCCCCATTCATTAGCTACCTTTGATCATCTGACACGTTTATACAGAATGTTTCAAATAAGCGAGTTATTTAGGATTTTTTGTAAAAGTGCACTGAATTTTGGTTCAAAAGTGGGTTTTTCTTGGCCTACTACACTAACAGCGGCCATATTGGATTCCGACCTGTCAAGGTGGCCATTTTGACTAATTTTAGCCTGGAGAACACGAATTTAATGTCCGTTTTGCTCTAATTGTCATAATTTTGTCACTGACGTTTTTGACAGTTCAAAAAAAGTTAATCAACTTTGACGCCCTCTAGCGGCCAAACGGCGCAACTTAGCCCGGTCCTGTCAACGTCACGTGATAGCCCCATTTATTAGCTTTCTTTTGTTTTCTGCTGTGTTTTACCAGAATGTTTCAAATAAGCGAGTTATTTGAGATTTAATGGGAAAATGTACGGAATTTTTGCTCAAAATGACTGGTTTTCCTGGCCTACTATACTGACCGCGGCCATTTTGGATTTCGACCTGTCAAAGTAACTTTTTCTACTAAGTTTGACCTGGGGAACCCAAATCTGGTGTCGGTTTTGCTCTAACTGGGACAGTTTTGACAGTGACCTTGGATTTGTGACGTTTTTGACAGTTTTCAGGGCGTGGCACCCTAAAAAAATGACATTTCGACAAATGACACCTCACGGCACATTTCCACCATTAATCTAAACTAATTAGGACAAAAAAAATCAATTTTTAAAATTCAAAATTTTTCCAAAAAAATTCCTGGGGTCCCCCCCTTAGAAAAATGTCAAAAATCTAGTTTTTTAATTTTTTACGTCAAACGGTGACTTTTACAAAAAAATGTCATATTTCATAAAAGTTGCGTTTCACTGAGTTGCATTTATGGTAAAAATTTTCAAACGCCTAACTCGAACCGTTTTCGAGATATTTAGGAAAATGTCCGAAAAAAATTAATCAACTTTGACGCCCTCTAGCGGCCAAACGGCGCAACTTAGCCAGGTCCTGTCAACGTCACGTGACAGCCCCATTCATTAGCTACCTTTGATCATCTGACACGTTTATACAGAATGTTTCAAATAAGCGAGTTATTTAGGATTTTTTGGAAAAGTGCACCGAAAATTTGTCCAAATGAAGCTTTTTACTGACAGGTTGGATTTCATGGCCATTTTAACTAATTTCAGTCTGGAGAAGTGAATTTAGCTTTGAGTGACCTTGAAACTGTCATTTTTCTGTCAAAAAACCTGATTTACCACTAAACCAGCTAAAATCCCAATTTAACAGCCAAAATAAGGAATTTTTGGGGGTTTTATGGCAAAAACCAGGTTTTCAGGGCTGATTTAACCTTTCCCCACCCCAAAAACGATTTTTTGGCAAATTTCAAACACCCTGTACATAATTACATAGTTGCCAATTTGCTTGGGTCACAGAACAAAACAATTTAAGAAAAATCCTGAAATGTGACAACATTGCTGACTTTTTCACCTTAAATACGACAAGTTTACCCTAATTCAAGGCTGCCATAACCCCAAAATAGGGAACTACAGAACACATACAGGGTGAAACCCCTTTTCGAGGCTGTTCACTGTTAGTTGTAGGTGAAACACCCTGTACGAGCTTCGATAAGTCCCTAAATGCACTAAAACACTGTTTCAGGCAAGTTTTCACTGTTTTTACTGCTAAAACCAGTTGGAATGCCCTTGTAGTGACTGTTTTGCACTCATACAGGGTGAAACCACTTTTTGCCCTTCGGTTATAAGGAAAACACACTGTATGAGCTGCAATAAGTCCCTAAATGCACTAAAACACTGTTTCAGGCAAGTTTTTACTGCTAAAATCAGTTCTAATGCCCTTGTAGTGACTGTTTTGCACACATACAGGGTGAAACCACTTTGTGGGGCTGTTTGCCCTTCGGTTATAACTGAAACACCCTGTATAAGGTGTGATAAGTGCCTAAATGCACTAAAACACTATTTTAAGCAAGTTTTCACTGTTTTTAGTGGTTAAAACACCTGAAATGTCACTGTTTGGTGATGTTTACTCGGTAGGGCTGCCTAAAGCACCAGGACTAAAAATAACCCAAACAAACCTAGTCAAAACAACTAAACTACCTTGCTACACTACCAAAATACCATTCTAAGCCCTAGAAACCCAGAAAAAACCCCAAAATCACTGAAGTAAACACTCAACCGTCACCCATCACTTACCAGCACTTTTCACCGGCAATTGGCGGGGTTTTTCACCTCCAAAAGCACCGTACACTAAACAACAACGTTCTAGAACACTTTTTAGCACTTTTTCCACACTTTTACACTAAACAATGGGCAAAAATACGTGGGGACAACGAACTCTCCGCCCTACATCCAAAACACTAAAGTAAAAACCATTCTGACAGTTGACAGCATAGTGACAGGGCGGCTGTCAAGCGTTATTGATTGGCTTTGACCGGTTAGGCAACCAGATATACATTATTTACTTTTTTAGTTTTTTAGTGTTTTAGTGTTGTTTTTGGGTGGTTTTTTTTGGTCTGATGATGCCAATTTAGAGGAAATGTGGTGTCTCAACCGAAAACAGTATTTTCCCACTTAAAAGCACGTTCACACGCCATACAGTCCAGATGCAGTTTTTAGTGTTTTTTTAGCGTTTCCTAACACTTTTTCACTAATTTTTTAGTGTTTTTGAGGTTATTAACACTACTTACAACCCTACCACAGTGGTTTCTGGCCCTGCCAACCTTACCGTGGTAAAATATGGTATTTTTAGTGTATTAAAGGCTCATTCGCCTGTTAGTTCAGAACCATGTCACTCTTGGGCAATTTTTAGTGTTTTCTGCCCCAAACACCCCATATATTGGGGCATTTTTGGATTCTACATTCAATTCTGAGCAAATTTGGTGCCCAACATTTTTTACCTAACTTTAACCGTTTTCGAGATATTTCGAGTTTTCTGTCAACGCTGTCTCTATACATGAAATCACGTGATTTAACGGTTAATACCTCCGAAACTGACAGCTGTCAACCTGACGTATGAGAGTAAATTAATCAAGTTTGACAGCTGTCACTTTTTTATGACGCAAGTCTGTCAAACACAAAGAAAGTCACTTTGTCCATGTCAGGCAACGAGATCAATTTAATTGCAAAATATTTCAGAAACTAGAGGGCGCTGAGGACTGAAATTTTTGACAGACGTCATTCTGACCTGTCAGAGTTAACTTGACCAAGTTTGACAGCTGTCACTCGGCTACAAGTCTGTCAAACGGTAAAAAGCACTTGTCTAAAGCAGAATTTTCGTGTTCAGCAACTTTGATGCGCAATATCTCAGAAACTGTTTGACGGAGAGGGTTGAAATTTTTTGACAGCTGTCAACGTGACCTTTGACAGTAAATGCACCGAATTTGACAGCTGTCACTCGGCTACAAGTCTGTCAAACGGTAAAAAGCACTTGTCTAAAGCAGAATTTTCGTGTTAAGCAACGAACGCAACTTTGATGCGCAATATCTCAGAAACTGTTTGACGGAGAGGGTTGAAATTTTTTGACAGCTGTCAGCCTGACCTTTGACGGTAATTGCACCGAATTTGACAGCTGTCACTCAACTACAAGTCTGTCAAAAAAATAAATAAATAGAAATCTGCCATTTTGCTATTCTGCGTGCGTACACGCACCAAATACGATCGTGTACAGCAAATGGCAAAACTAAATGGAATTTTAATGGGTTTGGGAGTGTACGCATACCAACGTAAATGATGGTCAAGCGCAACAACCTTCTCTCTCTCTCTCTCTGTCTTAATGGGTTAGAAAGAGAGGGAAAATGAACGGTTCATATAGCCTGAAGGAAAAGGAAAGTTGTTTTGTATGATTTTTGGTGTCGTACTGGAAACTGTTACGAAATGTGGGTTATCGACTGAAAAAACCGTTACAATTATCGATACACTGGCACATCTGTACCAAAAGGGTTTATTAGACTTTTGTCAGTGTTACAGTTAGTACTTTTCGTCAGAACTCGGTAACCAAACACAGTACGACCCTGAAAAAATTACAGGGGGTAGTTCGAAAAGTTTAGAAACTTTTTCCTTTCTTGACATTTTCCTGTCAGACTGACAGTTTTTGCGTGAAAAATTAAAGAAAATCACTTACACCCCAATTTGATTGGTTCCTTATTTCCAGTTAGTACTTTTCGTCAAAACTCGGTAACCAAACACAGTACCACCCTGAAAAAATTACAGGGGGTAGTTCGATAAGTTTAGAAACTTTTTCCTTTCTTGACTTTTTTTTGTCAGACTTCAAGTTTTGCGTGAAAAATTAAAGAAAATCACTTACACCCCAATTTGATTGGTTCCTTATTTCCAGTTAGTACTTTTCGCCATAACTCGGTAACCAAACACAGTACGACCTTGAAAAAATTACAGGGGGTAGTTCGAAAAGTTTAGAAACTTTTTCAATTTGATTGGTTCCATTCTTGACTTTTTTTTGTCAGACTGACAGTTTTTGCGTGAAAAATTAAAGAAAATCACTTACACCCCAATTTGATTGGTTCCTTATTTCCAGTTAGTACTTTTCGTCAAAACTCGGTAACCAAACACAGTACGACCTTGAAAAAATTACAGGGGGTAGTTCGAAAAGTTTAGAAACTTTTTCCTTTCTTGACTTTTTTTTGTCAGACTTCAAGTTTTTGCGTGAAAAATTAAAAAAAATCACTTACACCCCAATTTGATTGGTTCCTTATTTCCAGTTAGTACTTTTCGCCATAACTCGGTAACCAAACACAGTACGACCCTGAAAAAATTACAGGGGGTAGTTCGATAAGTTTAGAAACTTTTTCCTCTCTTAACTTTTTTTTGTCAGACTTCAAATTTTTGCGTGAAAAATTACGCGAGCATAACGACCAGATCCATTACAATTGTATACTTTCATGGGACATGGTCGAGGGACTGCGTTAATTACAGGCCCATTTAACCCACTCTCGGTTAAATACCGGTAACTTTCAGTTTGTTTAACCGTTTAAAATGAGGTTAGGTTACCTCTGGAACATCAGAGGTGGCTATGGAAGCTGTATAAAGCTTTTATAAAAGTTGGTCAACTTTGCGCCCCGATATCTCAAAAACGGTTTGAGATAGGGGGTTGAAATTTTTAGGGTGGTTAGAACCATTCAGGGGCCAACTTTTATCAAGAATAAGTTTTTTTTGTAAACCCTGTAGTTTCGGCGCAAATACAGCAAAACTGAGTGAACATCACCACACTCGTGATATTCACTAGAAGAAACTTTTGGCCATAACCCGGTAACTAAAACCGATTTCAAGGGTGAAAAAATTACAGGGGGTAGTTCAGAAAGTTTAGAAACTTTTTCCTTCTATGACATTTCCTCCTCAGACTGACAGTTTAAGAGTAAAAAAATATTTAAAAAATTTTTTTTACAAACAAGTACCATATCGTACCATAGCGGTCACGGATGGTACCATCAGTACCATGTGAAAGCGATACGGCTATGGTTAACACATTTTCGCTCAGTCGGCATCGTTTTTGATGGTATTCCGGCCTGGTCGTTGCTATAGCGAGTGTTACCAGTCTCCTGGTCAAAACCCAAGAAAACGACATTCTTTTGCTGGTTTTCAGTGTGCGCGAGCGTGATTTTCCTCTTGAAATTGTGCGTGGAAAAGTGCGGAAAATTGGATTAAAAAAACCTGGAAAATTCCCACAATTTTCTTCAAGGTAAGTCATTAGGGCAATTACTTGGGCCACTCAGTTTAACTCGCCATAACTCGGTTATTTTGACAGTTACAGGGTGGTTCGATACGCCATTTTGTAGCCCGGGAAATTCTCTTTTGACCACCCTCTATAAGGTTTTCACCTAAAATGTCAAATAACCGAGTTATTTACTGTTAAAGCTGAGTTGTTTGCAGTAAAGATTGAATTTGACAGTTTCCACTTTAACAGCCTGTAACTCGGTTATTTTGACAGCTACAGGGTGGTTCAATGTACCAGTTTGTAGGCCTTGAAATTCTCTTTTGATCACCCTATATAGTGTTTTTACCTAAAATGTCAAATAACTGAGTTATTTACTGTTAAATCTGTCAAAGTTATAAGTTTGATTAACAAACTGAAAACTACTTTGAAAAAGTACTTTTGACAGTTTTGACTTTGGTGACAGTTGTCACGTGATTTAAGAACACTATTCAGCTAGACGGTCACGTGACACCTGTCAAAATAACTGTCAAAAATGTCAAAAACCACGTTTTCAATCAAATACTGCAAGAAAACTGTACTTAACCCAGATTTTGGCAACTTTTGAGTCCAGTTTGACAGTTTTGACGTTAGTGACAGTTGTCACGTGATTTTAGAACACTATTCAGCTAGACGGTCACGTGACACCTGTCAAAATAACTGTCAAAAATGTCAAAAACCACGTTTTCAATCAAATACAGCAAGAAAACTGTACTTAACCCAAATATTGGCAAATTTTGAGTCCAGTTTGACAGTTTTGACGTTAGTGACAGTTGTCACGTGATTTAAGAACACTATTCAGCTAGACGGTCACGTGACAACTGTCAAAATAACTGTCAAAAATGTCAAAAACCACGTTTTCAATCAAATACTGCAAGAAAACTGTACTTAACCCAGATTTTGGCAACTTTTGAGTACAGTTTGACAGTTTTGACGTTAGTGACAGTTGTCACGTGATTTAAGAACACTATTCAGCTAGACGGTCACGTGACAACTGTCAAAATAACTGTCAAAAATGTCAAAAACCACGTTTTCAATCAAATACTGCAAGAAAACTGTACTTAACCCAAATATTGGCAACTTTTGAGTCCAGTTTGACAGTTTTGACGTTAGTGACAGTTGTCACGTGATTTAAGAACACTATTCAGCTAGACGGTCACGTGACACCTGTCAAAATAACTGTCAAAAATGTCAAAAACCACGTTTTCAGTGTTGCCAGAAAAAACAAAATATCTCAAAAACGGTTAAAGTTAGGAAAAAACCACCAAACACCAAATTTACTCAAAATTGAATGGGGAACCCAAAAATACCATTTTTTCTCTATAAAACACCCTGTATACACATTATATACAGGGTGGTTTAGGGAAAATTTGACCACCCAAATGGGTGGTAAAAATCCACCCATTTGGGCCACTCAAGTAGAGTAATTTAATCGATTTTCTGCTTCAAAGCTTTTTGGGGACACCCTGTACCAGTTAATTGTCTAGGTAATTGATTTGCCTTGTAATTACCGGAAACCTAACCTAAAACATCCTGCGTCTAAATTTAACGCTAATTTTACCACAGTCACTGTACAGGGTGGTCAAAAGTGTGATTCGAGGGCTTCAAATTGGTATTTTGAACCACCCTGTAACTGTCAAAATAACCGAGTTATGGGCTGTCAAAGTAGCAACTGTCAAATTTAGTACAATCAAGTTTTTAACATTAAATAACTCGGTTATAGGACATTTTAGGGAAAATACTATACAGGGTGGTCAAAAGAGAATTTCAAGGGCTACAAATTGGTATTTTGAACCACCCTGTAACTGTCAAAATAACAAAGTTACGGAATGTCAAAGTGTGAACTGTCAAATGTGCGTTTCTTAAGTGTATTAATAGTTTTATGATGACGTTTATGACAGTTTTGACAGTTGACAGTTACTTTGACAAGTGAATTGATCTGTCACCAAACTGACAAATGACATTTGAGGCACCGTAAACCTATAAAACTGAAATTAAGTGCGAAAAGCATTCCAACCAAGTTAGCAGTTTTGTGTAAGTGACTTTCTGGAATTTTTTACACAAAAAGTTGACTTCTGAGAAGAAAATATCAAGAGTCAAAAAAGTTTCTAAACTTTTCAAACTACCCCCTGTAATTTTTTCATGGCCGTGCTGTTGTTAGTTACGGGGTCAGGGCAAAAAGTAATCAAACAAGGTGATTTAAGCTTGTAAGTGACTTTCTGGAATTTTTTACACAAAAAGTTGACTTCTGAGAAGAAAATGTCAAGAGTCAAAAAAGTTTCTAAACTTTTCGAACTACCCCCTGTAATTTTTTCACGCCCAAACTGTCATCAGTTACGGGGTTAGGGCAAAAAGTAATCAAACCAGGTGATTTAAGCTTGTAAGTGACTTTCTAGAATTTTTTACACAAAAAGTTGACTTCTGAGAAGAAAATGTCAAGAGTCAAAAAAGTTTCTAAACTTTTCGAACTACCCCCTGTAATTTTTTCACGCCCAAACTGTCTACAGTTACGGGGTAAGGGCAAAAAGTCAAACCAGGTGATTTAAGCTTGTAAGTGACTTTCTGGAATTTTTTACACAAAAAGTTGACTTCTGAGAAGAAAATGTCAAGAGTTAAACTTTTAACTACTGTAATTTTTTCACGCCCAAACGAACTAGGGCAAAAAGTAATCAAACCCCTGTAAGTTTTTTTCACGAAAAAGCCAAACTGTCACGCCCAAATCAGTTACGGGGTCAGGGCAAAAAGTAATCAAACAAGGTGATTTAAGCTTGTAAGTGACTTTTGGAATTTTTTGCCACCAAACGGTAACTCTGACAAAAAAAAGTCAAGAGAGGAAAAAGTTTCTAAACTTATGGACTACACCCTGTAATTTTTTCAAGGTCGCACTCCCCCTGTATACAGGGGGAGGGCCCAAAATAGTCAAACACTGTGTAAATAAGTGCTTCTAGCAAAAAAAAACTGAAGATGGCGCAAACGCAGCCAAGAAACTTTGACAGTATATTTAAACATCCCCACACCCATATACAGGGTGAAACAAGCATAAAAAAACAGCAAAAAAAAAAAAAAAATTTTTTTTTCAGTTTGAATTGTTGAATTTTTACATTTTTTTGAGTCACCCTGTATATAAGCTTTATAAGCACGTCCAGGCTGTGTTCAAATATATTAATTACCTTCACCCACACCAAAATCAATCAATCACGTGTTAATTATGTATTGATGACGCTTAAGGAATGCAAATGGTTGTTCAAGGTTATGTTTGTCCTTTTTTAGTACATTAGCAACTTTCCCGAATTTTTTCCCTGGAAACCGTAAGTCTGAGAGAGACAACACAAGAGAGAAGAAAGTTTCTAAACTTACTCGACTATCCCCTGTAAAATTTTCACGCTTGTAAAGTTAATAGTTACCGAGTTATGGTGAAAAGTATACTAACTGGAAATAAGGAACCATGTAAATTGGGGTGTAAGTGACTTTCTTTAATTTTTTACGCAAAAAGTTGAAGTCTGAGGAAAAAAAGTCAAGAAAGGAAAAAGTTTCTAAACTTTTCGAACTACCCCCTGTAATTTTTTCAGGGTCGTACTGTGTTTGGTTACCGAGTTATGGTGAAAAGTACTAACTGGAAAAAACAAACCATGTAAATTGGGGTGTAAGTGACTTTCTTTAATTTTTCACGCGAAAACTGTCAGTCTGACAGGAAAAATGTCAAGAGAGGAAAAAGTTTCTAAACTTTTCGAACTACCCCCTGTAATTTTTTCAGGGTTGTACTGTGTTTGGTTACCGAGTTATGGCGAAAAGTACTAACCAAAAACACAACAACCTATAATAACTGTTTTGACCATTTCTGGATGTTATTACAACAACCATGGAGGTGTAAAATAATAAATGATTACGTAAACATGGTAAATTGCTGGTATAATCAAAATCAACGCTCAAGGTCATTTAAATATGCGTATTTGCTGTTTAATAAGCACATTCCATGCATTTGCACCCATAATAACTCGATAATTAATCAATTTAGCAATTTCAATGGTAAATTCACTGTAAAGTGGGTATTTTTTGATTTATTTCATGCAATTTGGCAACGTCGCATAGATTTTTACGTGCAAAATGGCTCTGTCCAATCACAGAACAGGATTCGGAGGCCCTAGGAGGTTTAAAGTCATTTTGATAGTTTTGACAATCTTCTTTTTGACAGTTAATTTTTCGGTTATTTGACAAGTTACGTCAAAATGTCAAAGAAGGTAAAAGATAGTCCAGACTATGAGGTTTCCAAAAATATGATTACATGAAGCTGTATCGTTACTGGTTTGGCCGCTAGAGGGCGCCAAAACTCAGCTTGCCAGACCAAATAACCATTTTGACAGTCGTTTCGTTTGACAGTTAATAACTCGGTTATTTGACAAGTTACGTCAAAATGTCAAAGAAGGTAAAAGATAGTCCAGACTATAAGGTTTCCAAAAATATGATTACATGAAGCTGTATCGTTACTGGTTTGGCCGCTAGAGGGCGTCAAAACCCAGCTTGTCAGACCAAAACTGCCCTGTTAACCATTTTGACAATCTTCTCTTTGACAGTGAATAACTCGGTTATTTGACAAGTTACGTCAAAATGTCAAAGAAGGTAAAAGATAGTCCAGACTATGAGGTTTCCAAAAATATGATTACATGAAGTTGTATCGTTACTGGTTTGGCCGCTAGAGGGCGCCAAAACTCAGCTTGTCAGACCAAATAACCATTTTGACAGTCGTTTCGTTTGACAGTGAATAACTCGGTTATTTGACAAGTTACGTCAAAATGTCGAGGAAAGTAATAGATAGTCCAGACTACGAGGTTTCCAAAAATATGATTACATGAAGCTGTATCGTTACTGGTTTGGCCGCTAGAGGGCGCCAAAACTCAGCTTGTCAGACCAAATAACCATTTTGACAATCGTTTCGTTTGACAGTTAATAACTCGGTTATTTGACAAGTTACGTCAAAATGTCAAGGAAGGTAAAAGATAGTTCAGACTATGAGGTTTCAAAAAATGTAATTACATGAAGCTGTACTGTTACTGGTTTGGCCGCTAGAGGGCGTCAAAACTCAGCTTGTCAGACCAAATAACCATTTTGACAGTCGTTTCGTTTGACAGTGAATAACTCGGTTATTTGACAAGTTACGTCAAAATGTCAAAGAAGGTAAAAGATAGTCCAGACTATGAGGTTTCCAAAAATATGATTACATGAAGCTGTATCGTTACTGGTTTGGCCGCTAGAGGGCGTCAAAAACCAGCTTGTCAGACTAGAACTGCCCTGTTAACCATTTTGACAATCTTCTCTTTGACAGTGAATAACTCGGTTATTTGACAAGTTACGTCAAAATGTCAAAGAAGGTAAAAGATAGTCCAGACTATAAGGTTTCCAAAAATGTGATTACATGAAGCTGTATCGTTACTGGTTTGGCCGCTAGAGGGCGTTCAAAACCAGCTTGTCAGACTAGAACTGCCCTGTTGACCATTTTGACAATCTTCTCTTTGACAGTTAATAACTCGGTTATTTGACAAGTTACGTCAAAATGTCAAAGAAAGTAAAAGATAGTCCAGACTATGAGGTTTCCAAAAATATGATTACATGAAGCTGTATCGTTACTGGTTTGGCCGCTAGAGGGCGCCAAAACTCAGCTTGTCAGACCAAATAACCATTTTGACAGTCGTTCCGTTTGACAGTGAATAACTCGGTTATTTGACAAGTTACGTCAAAATGTCAAAGAAGGTAAAATATAGTCCAGACTATAAGGTTTCCAAAAATGTGATTACATGAAGCTGTATCGTTACTGGTTTGGCCGCTAGAGGGCGTCAAAAACCAGCTTGTCAGACTAGAACTGCCCTGTTAACCATTTTGACAATCTTCTCTTTGACAGTTAATAACTCGGTTATTTGACAAGTTACGTCAAAATGTCAAAGAAGGTAAAATATAGTCCAGACTATAAGGTTTCCAAAAATATGATTACATGAAGCTGTATCGTTACTGGTTTGGCCGCTAGAGGGCGCCAAAACTCAGCTTGTCAGACCAAATAACCATTTTGACAGTCGTTTCGTTTGACAGTGAATAACTCGGTTATTTGACAAGTTACGTCAAAATGTCAAAGAAGGTAAAAGATAGTCCACACTATGAGGTTTCCAAAAATGTGATTAGTTGTTGCTGTTACTTTACTGGTTTGGCCGCTAGAGGGCGTCAAAATCTTTCAAACCAAAACACACACTTGGGACACCCGGTATATACAGGAAAGTTGTGCAAAAATCTTTTTCCACATTTCCGCATCGTATATCGACATTTTGTAATGCGATAATGTAAATAGCAAGTCGATAGGCTTAATTATGACCAGATTGTGAAATTTGTATGGTTTTTGCACGTAAAATTGACTTTCACTTAAACAAACACCTGTTCGTCCACTAATCAATGGTAAAAAGCTCGGTTTCTTCCTCAAAATTACAGTTTTTTACATATAACACACATATAGTGAAAATCAAACTTGATTGCGATGACGTCACACACGCTTAAACGCCCTTTTAAATGGTAATCGAGTTGGGAGATTGAATAAATTAGTAAAACCGCATTCCCTAAGTGGAAATTAGTTGAAAATGTCAATTTGACAGGTTTGCGGAAAACCAATATGGCCGCCAGCTTAGTGGGCACAAAAAAAACCCCAGTTTTTGGTGCATCATTCCAAAAAATCGCCCATTTGAAACACCCGGTGTATACGTGTCAGGTGATCGTAAGTAGGGAATGAATGGGGCTGTCACGTGACGTTGACTGCACCAGGCTAAGTTGCGCGGTTTGGCCGCTAGAGCGCGTCAAAGTAATTAAGTCAAATGGAACCATTTTGACAGCAGTTGCTTTGACACTTAATAACTCTGTTACTAAAAGATTTACGCGCAAAAGTCACTGAAGCTAAAAGATAGTGCAGACTCTGAGGTTTCCAAAAATATGGTCACATGACTTGATAGCTGTCACCGTTCAGCCGCTAGAGGGCGTCAAAGTAACGTGTGACAAATTAAACAAACCATTTTGACAGCAGTTGCTTTGACACTTAATAACTCCGTTACTAGAAGATTTACGTGGAAACGTCACTGAAGGAAAAAGATAGTCCAGACTCTGAGGTTTCCAAAAATATGGTCACATGACTTGATAGCTGTCACCGTTCAGCCGCTAGAGGGCGTCAAAGTAACGTGTGACAAACTAAACAAACCATTTTGACAGCAGTTGCTTTGACACTTAATAACTCTGTTACTAAAAGATTTACGTTGAAACGTCACTGAAGGAAAAAGATAGTGCAGACTCTGAGGTTTCCAAAAATATGGTCACATGACTTGATAGCTGTCACCGTTCAGCCGCTAGAGGGCGTCAAAATCTACAATAACCTAACCTAACCTACCATAAATGCACTTACTTGTTTCACCCTGTATCTCTTGAACCTTGTGCCGAAAAGTTCTGAAAAAATTCAGGGACGTACTCCAAGGCCTACTAGTAATTTAACCCAAATTACAGGGCCGTACTCAAAAAATTAAAATTTCCAGAAATTTTTAAAAATTTATATTTTTTTTTCAGATATGGACGAACAGACAGCCTGGGTGCTAGCCCTACAGCTGGTGGCCCTAATTTCCATAGCCAGCGCGATTATGCTGTATTTGATGTGTAAAATACGCGGTACCCAAGATGGTGCCCCGGGTACCGCCCATGGTGCCGGTAAACCGGTCGTGGTGACCTGTTGCGACAACTCCATAGGACTTCAGGTCAGTTTACCCGTCGAAACTGTCAAAAATTTTGACGTTTCCGACTGTCAAAATGATCGGAAAATGACAGGCTACACACTGGTGCCAGTTTCACCCAGATATCTGTCAAAATAACCGAGCTGTCAGCTGTCAAAGTTGGTTTATCGTAGAAAAGTATCAAAGTTGTTACAGCAGTAGGTTTATTGGTATTTTGACTGGATTTTGACAGATGTCACTAAAGTGACAGATGAAGCAACGTCCTACAAGGTGGATCAAACGTCACAACTGTCAAAATGACACCCATAAACCTATAAAATGTCTAATAAAGCACTTTCTGTGCAATTTTGTAACTTTCAAGGTTTCTTTACAGGTTTATGGTTATTTGGACTGGATTTTGACAGATGTCACCTCAGTGACAGTTGAAGCAACGTCCTACAAGGTGGATCACACGTGACAACTGTCAAAATGACACCCATAAACCTATAAAATGTCTAATAAAGCACTTTCAGTGCAATTTTGTAACTTTCAAGGGTTCTTTATAGGTTTATGGTTATTTGGGCTGGATTTTGACAGATGTCACTAAAGTGACAGATGAAGCAACGTCCTACAAGGTGTATGAAATGTGACAACTGTCAAAATGACACCCATAAACCTATAAAATGTCTAATAAAGCACTTTCTGTGCATTTTTGTAACTTTCAAGGTTTCTTTACAGGTTTATGGTTATTTGGGCTGGATTTTGACAGATGTCACTTAAGTGACAGTTGAAGCAATGTCCTACAAGGTGGATCACACGTGACAACTGTCAAAATGACACCCATAAACCTATAAAATGTCTAATAAAGCACTTTCTGTGCAATTTTTGTAACTTTCAAGGTTTCTTTACAGGTTTATTGGTATTTGGACTGGATTTTGACAGATGTCACTAAAGTGACAGACTGAAGCAATGTCCTACAAGGTGTATGAAACGTCACAACTGTCAAAATGAGACTTTTTGTGCATAAAACCTATAAAATGTCACCTCAGTTGAAGCAATGTCCTACAAGGTGTCTAATAAAGCACTTTCTGTGCAATTTCTGCATTTCTATTAGTTTCATTGTTCTTCAAGTGTGTTTTATAGTTTTATAGCTTGATGGAGCCAGTTGTGACGTTTGTCAGTGCAATGACAGATCGAGTGACAAATGTCAAAGTGACAGTCAAACGTCAAATCTGTCAAAAATGACTGATAAACTTATAAATGTACTTTCTGTACAACTTTGGTAACTTTCAAGGTTTGTGGTGATTTGGACTGGATTTTGACAGATGTCACCTCAGTGACAGATGAAGCAACGTCACAACTGTCAAAAAAACCACCATAAACCTATAAAATTACTACTAATGCACTTGAAAATCGAAATTTTCTTCCCCCCCCCCCCTACAATGTTTTTCCTAGACAATTACCCCCCCTTTCCCTCATTTCACCCCCCACCCCTGCGCACACTCGCCCATCTCACTCTAACTAATGCAATCGCCCATTTCAGGTGGCCGTCCATCTGGCTAATCGCGGTTTTCGCGTGTTTGCCGGCCTGAAAAACGGACTGTCCCACACTCAGGACGACTCAGTACCAGGCAAAGTGATTAGGGCGTGGCTCAAACACAAGGAAAGTGTCCAATTACCGGGACACATTATTCCTCTACACTTGGACGTTACCAGGGAAGACCTGTTGTACGAGTCGGTGGACATAATCAGAGCCCACTTACCCGCTGGCGAAGATGGTTAGTAGTGAGTCAACTTTGACGCCCTCTAGCGGCCGAACGGTACAACCTAGCCTAGTCCGGTTAACGTCACGTGATAGCTCCATTCAGTAGCTCTATTTTGTTATACAATGTATTTCATCAGAATGTTTCAAATAAGCGAGTTATTTGAGATTGTATGGGACAGTGCAACCAAATTTAGCTCAAAGTTGACAGTTAACTTTGACGTCCTCTAGCGGCCAAACGGTACAACTTAGCGTCCCCCGCTCAACGTCACGTGATAGCCCTTTATATAACCTGTTTTTTGTTATCCAGTGTCCATATACAGGGTGTTTCAAATAAGCGAGTTATTTTCATTTTTTTGGATTAGTGTAGCAACATTGAAATTTGGGTTTTCTTGACAGGTTTTTGGGCGTGGCCTACGTATAAGGGCCGTACCGGCCCTTTGGCACCCCACGTCAGTTTCTGACCGTCAATTCAAAGGCTTCTGCACGGTTAAACTTAATTTTCAAAACCAAAAATTTTTCTCGAAAAATCCCTAAGGGCCCCCTGTAAAATTTTGAAAAATTTCTGATTTTATTTTTTTACTTACAAACGGTGCGTCGTACAGAAAAATTGATTATTAGGTAAATGGTGTGTTTTACTGAGGTGCATTTATAGTAAAATTTTCAGACTGCTAACTTGAACCGTTTACGAGATATTTACAAAAAAGTGCGAAAATAATGAGTCAACTTTGACGTCCTCTAGCGGCCAAACGGTGCAACTTACCCACGCCCGCTCAACGTCACGTGATAGCCCTGTTTATAAGCTTTCTTTTGTTATACAGTGCGTTTCATCAGAATGTTTCAAATAAGCGAGTTATGGGGTTTTTTTGGAATGGTGCACCAAAATGTAGCCCAAATTAGGAATTTTAGGGCCTACTATACTAACCGCGGCCATATTGAATTTTGCCCAAAACAAAATGACGTTTTTAACTAATTCCGGCCTGGGGAACACGAATCCGACCTCCATTTTGCCCTAACACCCACCATTTTGTCACCAAACTCAAAAATGGTGGTCGTGAAAGAAAAAATGATAACCCGGCGGTTTTCCCTTTGTTTTTCATGCAAATCACTTTTTTCCAGGAATTTGGTCGGTGATTTGTACCAACGGAGTGACGTATCGAGGCCCTTTAGCCCAACAGGACATTTCCCATTGGGACGCCATTTTGAAAACCAACTTACTGGGCGTCTTAAGGGCCGCCAGAACCTTCCAGAACCTACTAAAACACGCCAGCGGCCGTATATTGACCATAGGAACCACGGACAATATGGGCGCAGGCCTGGTTGCCTACGCTGCTAGCAGGTATTTGACACGTCACGTGACAACTGTCAAAAACCTCAAAAAACACGTCTTTTGTATCAAAAACTGCGTTAAACTGTAATTCTAGCAATATCCAGTCAAATTTTGACAGTTTTGACGTTAGTGACAGATGTCATAAATCTGTCACGTACAAGAAAACTTTTCTAAATCTGAGCAAATGCTATTTATCTAGACGGTCACGTGACAACTGTCAAAATAACTGTCATAAACCTCAGAAACACGTTTTACATTGACAACTAAAAGAAAACTTTTCTAAAACCGAATTTTGGCAATTTTTGAGCACAGTTTGACATTTTTGACAATTTTGACGTTAGTGACAGTTGTCACGTGATCTAGAAATGCTATTTATCTAGACGGTCACGTGACAACTGTCAAAATAACTGTCATAAATCTCAGAAACACGTTTTACATTGACAACTAAAAGAAAACTTTTCTAAAACCGAATTTTGGCAATTTTCGAGCACAGTTTGACATTTTTGACAATTTTGACGTTAGTGACAGTTGTCACGTGATCTAGAAATGCTATTCATCTAGACGGTCACGACAACTGTCAAAATAACTGACGTTTTACATCGACAACTAAAAGAAAACTTTTCTAAAACCGAATTTTGGCAATTTTTGAGCACAGTTTGACATTTTTGACAATTTTGACGTTAGTGACAGTTGTCACGTGATCTAGAAATGCTATTATCTAGACGGTCACGTGACAACTGTCAACAGAACTGTCATAAATCTCAAAAACACGTTTTACATCGACAACCACAAGAAAACTTTTCTAAATCTGGATTTTGGCATGTTTTGAGCACAGTTTGACAGTTTTGACGTTAGTGACAGTTGTCACGTGATTTTAGAACATTATTTAGCTAGACGGTCACGTGACAACTGTCAAAATAACTGCCATAAGTCACAGAAGTGCGTTTTGTTTCGAAAACTCTCAAATTCAGTAAACCTAGCTTTCAACATTAAATAACTTGGTTATTTGACATTTTTGCTAAAAATACTATATAAGGTGATTTAAAGAGAATTTCAAGGGCTACAAATTGGTATATTGAACCACCCTGTAACTGTCCAAATAACCAAGTTACGCAGTGTTAACAGTCCAACTGACCTAATTCATCAAAAACCACCAAAACAGGGCAGGACTAATTTTTAATTTTTTTCTTCTTATCAAGGTATGCGGTTGAAGGGGCCAGTCAGGCCCTGCACTTGGAACTGGCCCATTTGGGCATCAAAGTGGTCACAATCAATCCAATCGGAATCCTGCCCGAGCTGCTCTTTTCCCACCCGAAGCTGCTCGAGTAAGTAACGCAGCGTGAAACGAACAACCAAGGGACCAGAATAGTGTCAGAGTTGATTTTAGAGCTTTATGGGGGTTTGACAGTTTTGACAGAGCTGTCAAATCTGTCATAGAGCTGTCAAACTACCAAAGTGTACAAATTAGGTTTTTAGGTGTTTTTACACCAAAACGAAGCGATTTACGGAAAAAATGTATTCTTGACAAAAAGTTGCCTTTAACCCACTCTAACCACCCTGTAACTTTCGACCCGATATTCCGGACACTTTGTGAGATATCGCGGAAAAACTAAAAAACCACCAAATTCCAGGAAAACCGATTCGGACAGCGTTTGCCTGGACATTACCGTGGATTTCCAGCCGAAAGTCCTGGGGGAAAGCGCGCTGGACATTCTGGACCAGGCCCTAACCTCCAAACAGCCAAACAACGCTACACCCTGGAATACAAGCAGAAATGGTCCAGACCGTTTAATAACCTGTGCGGACGCGTTTAAGTTAAGTTTTGTTATTGTTGTTATTTATGTAAGAAAAAATAAAAAAATTGCCAAAAAACTGAGTTAAACCAGCCTTAAAGCACATATTTATGTAAGAAAAAATAAAAAAATTGCAAAAAACTTAGTTAAACCAGACTTAAAGCATAATAATGCAGGCGGCCATCTTGGATGTTTATAGGGGGCGCTGCGTTGTGAAAGCTTCTTCTGTCAGTAAGTGACACAAGTGACATTTATTTGACACTCCCCAGTTTGTTTACTGTTTTGGTTATTGTTGTGGTTTTTGATCATTTTCAACCCCAAAAACCACTAAACTCACTACGTTGTGGCTAAATTCACCCCCTAGAAGGGTTTCCGAGTGGTTTCAATGATTATTATAACAGTTTTGGTGCCCCTAACCCTAGTTTTGGCCGTGGAGCCCCCTGCACCCGATAACCCTCATTTCAAGGACTGGAACAGCATCGACTGTCCCCCCCTTACAGTGGTCCATGGTGAGGCAGTCCTAACCGACTATTTGGAACACCAGCAGGTCATCACCATCACTTGTAAGGGCAACTACAAGTTAGTGGGGGAGGGTGTGCTGATTGGGACTTGTTCGAACCAGAAATGGCTGTTTGAAGGGTTTTCTGGCTGGCCCCAGTGTGTTTTAAGGTGCCCCCCACCTCCCTACCTAGGTAAGCTTGATTTTCCCTGGAAAAAAACTGATTTTAACAGGGTTTTCGGGTAGAAAACGGTGAGTTAAGTATAGAAAAAGTCCCAAAGGACCACAACCAGGAAATGGGGTATTTGGAAGGCACTAGAGTCACCTACACTTGCTCCAACGGGTATTCGATAACTAACCCGGTTAGGGAGTGTCAGAATGGTAATTCCCCCCCTTGAAAGACTGAAAAAACACTGAAAAACCCCTTAAAACAGGCACTTGGAGTGGGGCTAACGCTTTCTGCAAACCAACAAATGAGGTTATGTGCCCCGAACCCCCAAACATACCGTACGGCTTTATTGAGGGCTCGCTCGATTACTTTTGGAATGGGGACGAGGTTTGGGCCCCTTTTGGCCCCCTTTTCATTGTCGGTTAATGCGGTTTTTTCTAGGTTATGTATCACTGTGACTATGGCTACAAAATGGAGGGCAGGAACGTTTTGAAGTGTACCATGGACGGGACATGGTCGAACAAGGAGCCCCATTGCATTCCCGAAACTGGTAAGTGGCAGTAACCTAACCTAAAAAAGTGTCTGTTAACCTCACTGTAC
This sequence comes from Ips nitidus, assembly GCA_018691245.2. Taxonomy (NCBI): domain Eukaryota; kingdom Metazoa; phylum Arthropoda; class Insecta; order Coleoptera; family Curculionidae; genus Ips; species Ips nitidus. The sequence continues at coordinate 8,848,324 of CM042797.1, read as the reverse complement.
AGGGTGGACCAAAAAGTTGTGTAAAACTAGTTTTGGTCCACCCTGTATAAGTGAAAACTAGTTTTTTGAGTGGGAAATTTGGTCCACCCTGTATAAGTGAATTACTCACTTATTTGACTTTTTTGGTGGATGCTATACAGGGTGGTCACAAAACGGTTAAAAAAGGCTACAAAATGCTTGTTTGAATCACCCTGTAACTGTCTTAAAAATTGACTTTTTTTGACTGTTAAAGTGTCATTTTTAGTCCACTCTGTATAAGTGAATTACTCACTTATTTGACTTTTTTGGTGGATGCTATACAGGGTGGTCACAAAACGGTTAAAAAAGGCTACAAAATGCTTATTTGAATCACCCTGTAAAAAATTGACTTTTTTTGACTGTTAAAGTGTCATTTTTAGTCCACTCTGTATAAGTGAATTACTCACTTATTTGACTTTTTTGCTGGATGCTATACAGGGTGGTCACAAAACGGTTAAAAAAGGCTACAAAATACTGGTTTGAATCACCCTGTAACTGTCTTAAAAAATGACTTTTTTTGACTGTTAAAGTGTCATTTTTAGTCCACTCTGTATAAGTGAATTACTCACTTATTTGACTTTTTGGTGGATGCTATACAGGGTGGTCACAATACGGTTAAAAAAGGCTACAAAATACTTGTTTGAATCACCCTGTAACTGTCTTAAAAATTGACTTTTTTTGACTGTTAAAGTGTCATTTTTAGTCCACTCTGTATAATTGAATTACTCACTTATTTGACTTTTTGGTGGATGCTATACAGGGTGGTCACAATACGGTTAAAAAAGGCTACAAAATGCCTGTTTGAATCACCCTGTAAGTGTCTTAAAAATTGACTTTTTTTGACTGTTAAAGTGTCATTTTTAGTCCACTCTGTATAAGTGAATTACTCACTTATTTGACTTTTTTGGTGGATGCTATACAGGGTGGTCACAATACGGTTAAAAAAGGCTACAAAATGCTTGTTTGAATCACCCTGTAAGTGTCTTAAAAATTGACTTTTTTTGACTGTTAAAGTGTCATTTTTAGTCCACTCTGTATAAGTGAATTACTCACTTATTTGACTTTTTTGGTGGATGCTATACAGGGTGGTCACAAAACGGTTAAAAAAGGCTACAAAATTCTTGTTTGAATCACCCTGTAAGTGTCTTAAAAATTGACTTTTTTTGACTGTTAAAGTGTAATTTTTAGTCCACTCTGTATAATTGAATTACTCACTTATTTGACTTTTTGGTGGATGCTATACAGGGTGGTCACAATACGGTTAAAAAAGGCTACAAAATGCTTGTTTGAATCACCCTGTAACTGTCTTAAAAATTGACTTTTTTTGACTGTTAAAGTGTCATTTTTAGTCCACTCTGTATAAGTGAATTACTCACTTATTTGACTTTTTTGGTGGGTGCTATACAGGGTGGTCAAAAGACAATTTAAAAGGCTACAAATTGATATATGGAGCCACCCTGTAACTGTCTGAAAAACTGTTTTTTGTGCTGTTAAATAGTGAAATCTAGTCCACTCTGTATTATTGAATATTTGACGTAACCAAAATGTCAAAATTCACCGGGCGGCGTTGCCAAACCTCCGTAAATATCAGTTACACAGTAAAAAACATTTTAACGTGTCCAGTGTTGCCAAATTACCTTAAAATTACCGTTTTAAAGGTGGATCGTGTCAGTTAGTCGAAATTACCCCTTAAATCAGACAATTTGGCAACACCGCTCTACCTAACCTAACCCAATCTAAATTACGACATTTCTGTCAAGAAACTAACAAAAAATGGCGGATTTAAGTTAATTTTGACGTACGTCACGTGACCTAAATTGTCACCACCATTGGACACGTTTCAACGGCTCCAATGTTGCCAAATCGCTCAGAATTTGTCAAACCTGCAGTTGAACTGGAATTACTATTTAAATTCGTAACAAGGAATTTGGCAACACTGTCAAGAAGATTATCAAAATGGCGGATACGTGCATATTTTATTTTATTTATTTTTCAACGGCGCATCCACCATTTTGTCAATTTCTCAGATTTTTTCCAATTTTTGCGTTTCATTCATCAATTTGTCAAGAATTTTTTTTAGTTTTACAGTTCGTCCACCATTTTAACAAAACAATTTTTTTTTGGTGACATTTTCCCATTTAAATCGCACATTTAAACGTCACGTGACTCTTTTTTACGTTCGTAATTATGTACAGTGGGTTTTAAGTTAAAAAAAAAAAAAAATTGAGACGAATCACGTGATCATGGATAAAACGTGACGTTAAAAGTCACGTGACTGTATTTTTTAAAACCAAAATGGCGGATTTAGTTAATTTCGATGTTTGTTTACATGGTTATGGTTAAACTAAGTGTTTCTGGCAGTTCAAATTTTGACAGCGTTTTTCTCTCTGACTGTACCAAGTTTTTGAGTGTTTTTTTCGGTTATCGGATAGGAAATTTAATGAGGATTCCAAAAATGTGCTTAAAACTGTCATTTTCTCACTCCAAGTGGGTTTTACAGGCGATTTTGTCCCTGACTGTCCTTTCAAACTGTGTTTCTTGCAGTTGAAATTTTGACAGCTCTTTTCTACCTGACTGTATTCAATTTTTTAGTGTTTTTTAGGTTATTGGATAGGAAATTTAATGAGGATTCCAAAAATGTGCTTAAAACTGTCATTTTCCCACTCCAAGTGGGTTTTACAGGCAATTTTGTCCCTGACTGTCCTTTCAAACTGTGTTTCTGGCAGTTCAAACTTTGACAGCGTTTTTTTCTCTGACTGTACTAAATTTTTGAGTGTTTTTTTAGGTTATCGGATAGGAAATTTAATGAGGATTCCAAAAATGTGCTTAAAACTGTCATTTTCTCACTCCAAGTGGGTTTTACAGGCGATTTTGTCCCTGACTGTCCTTTCAAACTGTGTTTCTGTACCAGTTGAAATTTTGACAGTCATTTTCCCACTCCTTTTCAATTTTGTCCTGACTGTATTCATTTTTTAGTGACTATACTTTTTTAGGTTATTGGATAGGAAATTTAATGAGGATTCCAAAAATGTGCTTAAAACTGTCATTTTCCCACTCCAAGTGGGTTTTACAAGTGATTTTGTCCCTGACTGTCTTTTCAAACTGTGTTTCTGGTAGTTCAAACTTTGACAACACTTTTCTTCCTGACTGTACCGAATTTTTTAGTTTTTTTTTAGGTTATTGGATAGGAAATTTAATGAGGATTCCAAAAATGTGCTTAAAACTGTCATTTTCCCACTCCAAGTGGGTTTAACTGGCGATTTTGTCCCTGACTGTCCTTTCAAACTGTGTTTCTGGCAGTTCAAACTTTGACACTGTTTTTCTCTCTGACTGTACTTGATTTTTTAGTGTTTTTTTGGCTTATTGGATAGGAAATTTAATGAGGATTCCAAAAATGTGCTTAAAACTGTCATTTTTCCACTCCAAGTGGGTTTTACAGGCAATTTTGTCCCTGACTGTCCTTTCAAACTGTGTTTCTGCAGTTCAAATTTTGACAGCGCTTTTCTACCTGACTGTACTCGATTTTTTAGTGTTTTTTTAGGTTATTGGATAGGAAATTTAATGAGGATTCCAAAAATGTTCTTAAAACTGTAATTTTCTCACTCTAAGTGGGTTTTATTTGCGATTTTGTCCCTGACTGTCCTTTCAAACTGTGTTTCTGCCAGTTCAAACTTTGACAGCACTTTTCTTCCTGACTGTATTCAATTTTTTAGTGTTTTTTTAGGTTATTGGATAGGAAATTTAATGAGGATTCCAAAAATGTGCTTAAAACTGTCATTTTCTCACTCCAAGTGGGTTTTACTGGCGATTTTGTCCCTGACTGTCCTTTCAAACTGTGTTTCTGGTAGTTCAAACTTTGACAACACTTTTCTTCCTGACTGTACCGAATTTTTTAGTTTTTTTTAGGTTATTGGATAGGAAATTTAATGAGGATTCCAAAAATGTGCTTAAAACTGTCATTTTCCCACTCCAAGTGGGTTTAACTGGCGATTTTGTCCCTGACTGTCCTTTCAAACTGTGTTTCTGGCAGTTCAAACTTTGACTACACTTTTCTTCCTGACTGTACCGAATTTTTTAGTGTATTTTTAGGTTATTGGATAGGAAATTTAATGAGGATTCCAAAAATGTGCTTAAAATTGTAATTTTTCCACTCCAAGTGGGTTTTACAGGCAATTTTGTCCCTGACTGTCCTTTTAAACTGTGTTTTTGGCAGTTCAAACTTTGACACCGTTTTTCTCTCTGACTGTACTAAATTTTTGAGTGTTTTTTTAGGTTATTGGATAGGAAATTTAATGAGGATTCCAAAAATGTGCTTAAAACCGTCATTTTCTCACTCCAAGTGGATTTTATGGCCAATTTTATCAATCCTTCATTTTCTAAAGATTTCCTAAAACCTAACCTAAAAACTAACCTGAAACTAAAATGGCGGATTTTGACAGGTACAACAGTTATTTACGTGCTCAAACTGTAAAAAAAAATTGACACGGGTCACGTGATTGCCAATAAACCGTACACGCAAAAGTCACGTGACTTTTTGTTACACCCGTTTAGTAGCATTTAAGTGTAAAAACGCGTTTGTTTAAACACAAATTAGGTTAAGTGTGGTTCAGACTGTGATTTTTTTTAAATTTCGCACTGTCGTACTTTAAGCCAAGCTTAAGTAAAGTGTGGTTCAGACTGTGTAAAATACAGTTAAAAAAAGTCACAGTCTGGACTAAGCTAAAGTGCGACAGTGCAAATGGGGGTTAAATTCGGTTGCGCACGGTCGCAGGAAAAACAGAGTAAGCGGCAACACCGCCCGCAGTTTGGCAACGTCGCGCGTCCCGTCACGAACGTCAGCGGAACGTCATCGGGTCGCGCATTCGCAGCAGCAGAGGGCGCCATCTTTGTTGTTATTGATTTTTCTGGAAGCCGGGCGCCCAAATCAATCGCCCCCCAATTTTTCAGGCCGTGAATTAATCAGTGAATTAATCGCGTAAAATGGCCGGACAAACGATAAACGACCGGTTGCTGGCCGCGAAACACAGCCTGGCCGGCCAGGGCCTCGCCAAATCCGTGTGCAAAGCCACCACCGAGGAAATGCTCGGCCCCAAAAAGAAGCACCTGGACTACCTGGTGCACTGCACCAACGAACCGAACGTCTCCATACCGCAAATGGCCAATTTACTGATCGAACGCTCGCAGAACACCAGCTGGGTGGTGGTGTTCAAGTCCCTGATAACCACCCATCATTTGATGTGCTACGGAAACGAACGTTTCACCCAGTTTTTGGCCTCAAGCAATGTAAGTTTCCAGTTGAGCAATTTCGTGGATAAAACGGGGGTGCAGAGCGCTGTGGGGGCGCGCACCGGCTACGACATGTCCCCCTTCATCCGGAGATACGCCAAGTATTTGAATGAGAAAGCCCTGTCATACCGTGCGGTGGCTTTTGACTTTTGCAAGGTAAAACGAGGCAAGGAGGAGGGTACCTTACGCACTATGGACGCGGAGAACCTCCTGAAAACCCTCCCCATCCTCCAAAACCAGCTGGATGCTTTACTAGAGTTCGATTGCACTGCAAACGACCTCACCAACGGGGTAATCAACATGTGCTTCATGCTGCTCTTTCGAGACCTAATCAGACTGTTTGCCTGCTATAACGATGGTATTATCAACCTTCTGGAGAAGTATTTCGAGCTGAACAAGAAACAGTGTCGCGAAGCCCTGGATTTGTACAAAAAGTTCCTTATCCGCATGGATCGAGTTGCTGAGTTCCTGAAAGTGGCCGAAAACATAGGAATCGACAAGGGGGACATTCCGGACCTAACCAGGGCCCCCAACAGCCTTCTAGACGCGCTGGAGCAGCATTTAGCCTCGCTGGAGGGTAACACCCCCACGGCTGCGGCCAATCAGAAGAACCTCAAAACTGGAGTGACTGCCCTGGCCAATACCAGCACAGCGTTTGGTTCGGCTTTGGAGGAGACTTTCCAGCAAGCGGTGGCTGAGGAAGAGGCTGTTTTCAGCCAGTACAGAGCCAGCGTGGGGTCCCCCGGTCAGGCCAGTACCAACCCCTTTCTGAGCGAGGAGGATGAGCCCCAGGCGGGGCAGATTTTGGACTTTTTTGGGGGCGAAGCCCCCCTGAATACGGCCCCAGCCCCCGCCCCACAAACCGGGACTGCTATCGATGATTTGCTGTCTTTGGGAGGTGAGTTTTTGTTTGGTTGGGACGTTCACATACTTTTACTCAAATATGTCAGAAACCAGACACTTTTTGGGTCACCCTGTAGCGTGGAGTGTGCGCAATACATCAACCTAAAAATGTACAGGGTGTCCCATTTGAAATTCCTGACTTTTGAGGCTTTAAACACAGTGTACAGCCAATTTTATCACAGACTGTTCTTTAAACTGTAATTTTTGCTGTTTAAACTTTGACACCGTTTTTCTCCTGACTGTACTTAATTTTGTTAGTGTTTTTTTAGGTTATTGGATAGGAAATTTAATGAGGATTCCAAAAATGTGCTTAAAACTGTCATTTTCCCACTCCAAGTGGGTTTTACAAGTGATTTTGTCCTTGACTGTCTTTTCAAACTGTCTTTCTGACAGTTCAAACTTTGACACTGTTTTTCTCTCTGACTGTACTTGATTTTTTAGTGTTTTTTTGGCTTATTGGATAGGAAATTTAATGAGGATTCCAAAAATGTGCTTAAAACTGTCACACTGTGGGTTTTACAGGCGATTTTGTCCCTGACTATCCTTTCAAACTGTCTTTACAGTTCAAACTTTGACACTGTTTTTCTCCCTGACTGTACTCGATTTTTTAGTGTTTTTTTAGGTTATTGGATAGGAAATTTAATGAGGATTCCAAAAATGTGCTTAAAACTGTCATTTTCCACTCCAAGTGGGTTTTACAAGTGATTTTGTCTTTGACTGTCTTTTCAAACTGTGTTTCTGGCAGTTCAAACTTTGACACTGTTTTTCTCTCTGACTGTACCGAATTTTGAGGTGTTTTTTTTTTTAGGTTATTGGATTAGGAAATTTAATGGGGATTCCACTGTCTTTCAAATGTGCTTAAAACTGTCGATTTTTTTAGTGTTTTTTTTAGGTTAGTGGATAGGAAATTTAATTTCCAAAATGTGCTTCCAAGTCCAAGTGGGTTTTACAGGCGATTTTGTCGCTGACTGTCTTTTCAAACTGTGTTTCTGACAGTTCAAACTTTGACACTGTTTTTCTCTCTGACTGTACTTGATTTTTTAGTGTTTTTCTAGGTTAGTGGATAGGAAATTTAATGAGGATTCCAAAAATGTGCTTAAAACTGTCATTTTCTCACTCCAAGTGGGTTTTACAAGTGATTTTGTCCTGACTGTCTTTTCAAACTGTGTTTCTGGCAGTTCAAACTTTGACACTGTTTTTCTCTCTGACTGTACCGAATTTTTTAGTGTTTTTTTAGGTTATTGGATAGGAAATTTAATGAGGATTCCAAAAATGTGCTTAAAACTGTCATTTTCCACTCCAAGTGAGTTTAACAGACGATTTTGTCCTTGACTGTCCTTTCAAACTGTGTTTCTGGCAGTTCAAACTTTGACACTGTTTTTCTCTCTGACTGTACTTGATTTTTTAGTGTTTTTCTAGGTTAGTGGATAGGAAATTTAATGAGGATTCCAAAAATGTGCTTAAAACTGTCATTTTCCCACTCCAAATGGGTTTTACAGACGATTTTGTCCTTGACTGTCTTTTCAAACTGTTTCTGGCAGTTCAAACTTTGACAGCGCTTTTCTCCCTGACTGTACCAATTTTGAGTGTTTTTTTAGGTTATTGGATAGGAAATTTAATGAGGATTCCAAAAATGTGCTTAAAACTGTCATTTTCCCACTCCAAGTGGGTTTTACAGAGTGATTTTGTCCTTGACTGTCTTTTCAAACTGTGTTTCTGGCAGTTCAAACTTTGACACTGTTTTTCTCTCTGACTGTACTCGAATTTTTAGGTGTTTTTTTAGGTTATTGGATAGGAAATTTAATGAGGATTCCAAAAATGTGCTTAAAACTGTCATTTTCTCACTCCAAGTGGGTTTTACAGGCGATTTTGTCGCTGACTGTCTTTTCAAACTGTCTTTCTGACAGCTCAAACTTTGACACTGTTTTTCTCTCTGACTGTACTCGATTTTTTAGTGTTTTTTTAGGTTAGTGGATAGGAAATTTAATGAGGATTCCAAAAATGTGCTTAAAACTGTCATTTTCCCACTCCAAGTGGGTTTTACAGGCGATTTTGTCGCTGACTGTCCTTTCAAACTGTGTTTCTGGCAGTTCAAACTTTGACACTGTTTTTCTCTCTGACTGTACTCGGTTTTTTAGTGTTTTTTTAGGTTAGTGGATAGGAAATTTAATGAGGATTCCAGAAATGTGCTTAAAACTGTCATTTTCCCACTCCAAGTGGGTTTGACAAGCGATTTTGTCCCTGACTGTCCTTTCAAACTGTGTTTCTGGCAGTTCAAACTTTGACACTGTTTTTCTCTCTGACTGTACTTGATTTTTTAGTGTTTTTTTGGCTTATTGGATAGGAAATTTAATGAGGATTCCAAAAATGTGCTTAAAACTGTCATTTTCCCACTCCAAGTGGGTTTTACAGGCGATTTTGTCCTTGACTGTCCTTTCAAACTGTGTTTCTGGCAGTTCAAACTTTGACAGCGCTTTTTCTCTCTGACTGTACCGAATTTTGAGGTGTTTTTTAGGTTAGTGGATAGGAAATTTAATGAGGATTCCAAAAATGTGCTTAAAACTGTCATTTTCCCACTCCAAGTGGGTTTTACAGACGATTTTGTCCTTGACTGTCTTTCAAACTGTGTTTCTAGCAGTTCAAACTTTGACACTGTTTTTCTCTCTGACTGTACTTGATTTTTTAGTGTTTTTTTGGCTTATTGGATAGGAAATTTAATGAGGATTCCAAAAATGTGCTTAAAACTGTCATTTTCCCGGTCCAAGTGGGTTTGACAGGCGATTTTGTCGCAGACTGTCCCTTGTTTAGACTTTCTCTGGAGGCGTTGGCTGTTGAATTGTTTTTTATTGGCAATCAATTACGTCACTCTTTTTTCCTCTGATTTAGACTGTACTCGGACATTTAAACTGGTAAACGTCACCGCAATTTGTCTTGGTTTTGACTGTACCTGGATTAGTGCGCACTCGATTTGAATTGGTAAGTAAATGATGACGTCACCGCAATTTGTCGTGGTTTCGACTTGTTAAAAAAGTGTGTGAATGTCCTTGACACTTTGACAGGTGACAAGTGACAGGTGACGTTTTGTTTAGGCAACCCGTTCGCGGACTTTTCCGCTCCGGCCCCCGCCCCCGCCACCAACGGAATTCCGGACTTTTTCGCGCAGGCCCCGCCCCCAACGGCCGCGCCCAATTTTTGGGGCGGCGCCCCCCCGCCCACCTTCCCTCCCCAGCAGCCGTTCGGTGATTTTGGCGGCGCGTTTGGGGCGCCCGCTCCTTCATCGGTGTTCGATCCGTTGGGCGGCACCGCGCCGCCCAATTTGCCGCCCCAACGGCCGCCTCAACCGTCGAAAATTCTCACCGGCGACCTGGAATCCAGCCTCAACTCTCTGGTGGAGAACCTGACCATGGATTCGAGCGGCGGCAAGTGGAATTCGCCGAAAAACGCGCCCAAAACCGCCCCCGGGTGGACTGGGGGCGCGTACCGCCCAATGGGCGGCGGACCACCGCCCGTAATGGCGCAGCCGCAACCGTTCGCGGCTTCGGGGGCGTTCAACCAACCGCAGGGGAGCCCCAAAATGGCGGGGGCGACGTCTGACGTTGCCCAGCAACAATTTGACCCGTTCGGGGCGTTGTAAGTCGTTTTTCCGGTTAAATTTTATGTTCCTTTTGACATTTAATGACANTNTCCAGCCTCGCTTCGCAGNATTNNACATANACNCGTNGCCAAGATCCCTTNACGGAATNCNAACCCANTCGAAGAGCNTATTACACCGTGTTGTCGCATAGATNTNCGNCTCCATACGCNTCCATNCNNGGCACTTNACGGGNTNGCNNNGNATAGTTTCNTNTCCCCGCTTGGNNATAGTACCNCCAACNNTACTGCCATGATNNGTNGCNAANGGCGCATGCGTGTAGTGTANTGCGGANNNCNATGATCAAAGGGTGGGGAGTNGTNCACNANTACNGAGGCCCAGTTGTCACTATCNANAGCTCNGNGACNTNNCCTTTCGGCNCNNNNCCNTTCTTCNATTTNNAGCANGNANAGCNGTNGNNTNCNGCCGTACNTNCGTCCTCNGCCCNCACCATCGCGTAGGNNTAANGNCGACNGGGCAACGTGGCAGGTGGNANAANCACATNCCAATTCCATCGGNACTGNNCACNTNGGCGTGGTAGATTCCCTTGTTTGACTTTTTGGTGGATGCTATACTGGGTGGTCACAAAACGGTTAAAAAAGGCTACAAAATGCCTGTTTGAATCACCCTGTAAGTGTCTTAAAAATTGACTTTTTTTGACTGTTAAAGTGTCATTTTTAGTCCACTCTGTATAATTGAATTACTCACTTATTTGACTTTTTGGTGGATGCTATACAGGGTGGTCACAATACGGTTAAAAAAGGCTACAAAATACTTGTTTGAATCACCCTGTAACTGTCTTAAAATTGACTTTTTTTTGACTGTTAAAGTGTCATTTTTAGTCCACTCTGTATAAGTGAATTACTCACTTATTTGACTTTTTTGGTGGATGCTATACAGGGTGGTCACAAAACGGTTAAAAAAGGCTACAAAATGCCTGTTTGAATCACCCTGTAACTGTCTTAAAAATTGACTTTTTTTGACTGTTAAAGTGTCATTTTTAGTCCACTCTGTATAAGTGAATTACTCACTTATTGACTTTTTGGTGGATGCTTATACAGGGTGGTCACAAAACGGTTAAAAAAAGCTACAAAATGCTTATTTGAATCACCCTGTAAGTGTCTTAAAAATTGACTTTTTTGACTGTTAAAGTGTCATTTTTAGTCCACTCTGTATAAGTGAATTACTCACCTATTTGACTTTTTGGTGGATGCTATACAGGGTGGTCACAAAACGGTTAAAAAAGGCTACAAAATGCTTATTTGAATCACCCTGTAACTTTCTTAAAATTGACTTTTTTTGACTGTTAAAGTGTAATTTTTAGTCCACTCTGTATAATTGAATTACTCACTTATTTGACTTTTTGCTGGATGCTATACAGGGTGGTCACAAAACGGTTAAAAAAAGGCTACAAAATTCTTGTTTGAATCACCCTGTAAGTGTCTTAAAAAATGACTTTTTTTGACTGTTAAAGTGTAATTTTTAGTCCACTCTGTATAATTGAATTACTCACTAATTTGACTTTTTTGGTGGATGCTATACAGGGTGGTCACAAAACGGTTAAAAAAGGCTACAAAATACTGGTTTGAATCACCCTGTAACTGTCTTAAAAATTGACTTTTTTTGACTGTTAAAGTGTCATTTTTAGTCCACTCTGTATAAGTGAATTACTCACTTATTTGACTTTTGGTGGATGCTATACAGGGTGTCACAAAACGGTTAAAAAAGGCTACAAAATGCTGTTTGAATCACCCTGTAAGTGTCTTAAAAATTGACTTTTTTTGACTGTTAAAGTGTCATTTTTAGTCCACTCTGTATAATTGAATTACTCACTTATTTAACTTTTTTAGTGGATGCTATACAGGGTGGTCACAAAACGGTTTAAAAAGGCTACAAAAAGCTTATTTAAATCACCCTGTAAGTGTCTTAAAAATTGACTTTTTTTGACTGTTAAAGTGTAATTTTTAGTCACACTGTATAATTGAATTACTCACCTATTTGACTTTTTTGGTGGATGCTATACAGGGTGGTCACAAAACGGTTAAAAAAGGCTACAAAATGCTTGTTTGAATCACCCTGTAAGTGTCTTAAAAATTGACTTTTTTTGACTGTTAAAGTGTCATTTTTAGTCCACTCTGTATAAGTGAATTACTCACCTATTTGACTTTTTGGTGGATGCTATACAGGGTGGTCACAAAACGGTTAAAAAAGGCTACAAAATGCTTATTTGAATCACCCTGTAACTTTCTTAAAATTGACTTTTTTTGACTGTTAAAGTGTAATTTTTAGTCCACTCTGTATAATTGAATTACTCACTTATTTGACTTTTTGCTGGATGCTATACAGGGTGGTCACAAAACGGTTAAAAAAGGCTACAAAATTCTTGTTTGAATCACCCTGTAAGTGTCTTAAAAAATGACTTTTTTGACTGTTAAAGTGTAATTTTTAGTCCACTCTGTATAATTGAATTACTCACTAATTTGACTTTTTTGTGGATGCTATACAGGGTGGTCACAAAACGGTTAAAAAAGGTACAAAATACTGTTTGAATCACCCTGTAACTGTCTTAAAAATTGACTTTTTTTGACTGTTAAAGTGTCATTTTTAGTCCACTCTGTATAAGTGAATTACTCACTTATTTGACTTTTTGGTGGATGCTATACAGGGTGGTCACAAAAACGGTTAAAAAAGGCTACAAAATGCCTGTTTGAATCACCCTGTAAGTGTCTTAAAAATTGACTTTTTTGACTGTTAAAGTGTCATTTTTAGTCCACTCTGTATAATTGAATTACTCACTTATTTAACTTTTTTAGTGGATGCTATACAGGGTGGTCACAAAACGGTTTAAAAGGCTACAAAATGCTTATTTAAATCACCCTGTAAGTGTCTTAAAAATTGACTTTTTTTGACTGTTAAAGTGTAATTTTTAGTCCACTCTGTATAATTGAATTACTCACCTATTTGACTTTTTTGGTGGATGCTATACAGGGTGGTCACAAAACGGTTAAAAAAGGCTACAAAATGCTTGTTTGAATCACCCTGTAAGTGTCTTAAAAATTGACTTTTTTTGACTGTTAAAGTGTCATTTTTAGTCCACTCTGTATAAGTGAATTACTCACTTATTTGACTTTTTTGGTGGATGATATACAGGGTGGTCAAAAAAGGCTACAAAATGCTTGTTTGAATCACCCTGTAAGTGTCTTAAAAATTGAATTTTTTTTGACTGTTAAAGTGTCATTTTTAGTCCACTCTGTATAATTGAATTACTCACTTATTTAACTTTTTTAGTGGATGCTATACAGGGTGGTCACAAAACGGTTTAAAAAGGCTACAAAATGCTTATTTAAATCACCCTGTAAGTGTCTTAAAAATTGACTTTTTTTGACTGTTAAAGTGTAATTTTTAGTCCACTCTGTATAATTGAATTACTCACCTATTTGACTTTTTTGGTGGATGCTATACAGGGTGGTCACAAAACGGTTAAAAAAGGCTACAAAATGCTTGTTTGAATCACCTGTAAGTGTCTTAAAAATTGACTTTTTTTGACTGTTAAAGTGTCATTTTTAGTCCACTCTGTATAAGTGAATTACTCACTTATTTGACTTTTTTGGTGGATGATATACAGGGTGGTCAAAAAGGCTACAAAATGCTTGTTTGAATCACCCTGTAAGTGTCTTAAAAATTGAATTTTTTTGACTGTTAAAGTGTCATTTTTAGTCCACTCTGTATAAGTGAATTACTCACTAATTTGACTTTTTTGGTGGATGATATACAGGGTGGTCAAAAAAGGCTACAAAATGCTTGTTTGAATCACCCTGTAAGTGTCTTAAAAATTGAATTTTTTGACTGTTAAAGTGTCATTTTTAGTCCACTCTGTATAAGTGAATTACTCACTAATTTGACTTTTTTTGGTGGATGATATACAGGGTGGTCAAAAAGGCTACAAAATGCTTGTTTGAATCACCCTGTAAGTGTCTTAAAAATTGAATTTTTTTGACTGTTAAAGTGTCATTTTTAGTCCACTCTGTATAAGTGAATTACTCACTAATTTGACTTTTTTTGGTGGATGATATACAGGGTGGTCAAAAAAGGCTACAAAATGCTTGTTTGAATCACCCTGTAAGTGTCTTAAAAATTGAATTTTTTTGACTGTTAAAGTGTCATTTTTAGTCCACTCTGTATAAGTGAATTACTCACTTTTTTGACTTTTTTAGTTGATGCTATACAGGGTGGTCACAATACGGTAAAAAAGGCTACAAAATGCTTGTTTGAATCACCCTGTAACTGTCTTAAAAATTGACTTTTTTTGACTGTTAGTGCCATTTTTAGTTCAACTCTGTATAATTGAATTACTCACTTATTTGACTTTTTAGTGATGCTAATACAGGGTGGTCACAAAACGGTTAAAAAAGGCTACAAAATGCTTATTTGAATCACCCTGTAACTGTCTTAAAAATTGACTTTTTTTGACTGTTAAAGTGTCATTTTTAGTCCACTCTGTATAAGTGAATTTACTCACTAATTTGACTTTTTTGGTGGGTGCTATACAGGGTGGTCAAAAGACAATTTAAAAGGCTACAAATTGATATATGGAGCCACCCTGTAACTGTCTGAAAACTGTTTTTTGTGCTGTTAAATAGTGAAATCTAGTCCACTCTGTATTATTGAATGTTTGACGTAACAAAAATGTCAAAATTTACGGGCGGCGTTGCCAAACCTCCGTAAAATATCAGTTACACAGTAAAAAAACATTTTAACGTGTCCAGTGTTGCCAAATTACCTTAAAATTACCGTTTTAAAGGTGGATCGTGTCATTAGTCGAAATTACCCCTTAAATCAGACAATTTGGCAACACCGCTCTACCTAACCTAACCCAATCTAAATTACGACATTTCTGTCAAGAAACTAACCCAAAACGTCAAATTTAAGTTAATTTTGACGTACGTCACGTGACCTAAATTGTCACCACCATTGGACACGTGTCAACGGCTCCAATGTTGCCAAATCGCTCAGAATTTGTCAAACCTTCAGTTGAACCGGAATTATTATTTAAATTAGTAACAAGGAATTTGGCAACACTGTCAAGAAGATTATCAAAATGGCGGATACGTGCATATTTTATTTATTTTTCAACGGCGCATCCACCATTTTGTCAATTTGTCAGATTTTTCCCAATTTTTGCGTTAAACTTCATTCATCGATTTGTCAAGAATTTTATTTAGTTTTACAGTTCGTCCACCATTTTAACAAAACAATTTTTTTTTGGTGACATTTTCCCATTTAAATCGCACATTTAATCGTCACGTGACTCTTTTTTACGTTCGTAATTATGTACAGTGGGTTTTAAGTTAAAAAAAAAAAAAAAAAAAATTGAGACGGGTCACGTGATCATGGATAAAACGTGACGTTAAAAGTCACGTGACTTTATTTTTTAAAACCAAAATGACCGATTTAGTAATTTCTTTTTAAACTAAGTTTTTCTGGCAGTTCAAATTTTGACAGCGTTTTTCTCTCTGACTGTACCAAATTTTTTAGTGTATTTTTAGGTTATTGGATAGGAAATTTAATGAGGATTCCAAAAATGTGCTTAAAACTGTCATTTTCTCTCTCCAAGTGGGATTTACAGGCAATTTTGTTCCTGACTGTCTTTTCAAACTGTGTTTCTGGCAGTTCAAACTTTGACAGCACTTTTCTTCCTGACTGTATTCAATTTTTTAGTGTTTTTTAGGTTATCGGATAGGAAATTTAATGAGGATTCCAAAAATGTGCTTAAAACTGTAATTTTCTCACTCCAAGTGGATTTTACGGCCAATTTTTTCTTTATTTTATCAATCCTTCATTTTCTAAAGATTCCTAAAAATTGACACGGGTCACGTGATTGCCAATAAACCGTACACGTAAAAGTCACGTGACTTTTTGTTACACCCGTTTAGTAGCATTTAAGTGAAAAAACGCGTTTGTTTTTTAAAAAAAAATTAGGTTAAGTGTGGTTCAGACTGTGATTTATTTTTTATTTTTTATAGTCACAGTCTGAACCACCCCCATTTGCACTGTCGTACTGTAAACCAAGCTTAAGTAAAGTGTGGTTCAGACTGTGTAAAATACAGTTAAAAAAAGTCACAGTCTGGACTAAGCTTGGCTTAAAGTGCGACAGTGCAAATGGGGGTTAAATTCGGTTGCGCACGGTCGCAGGAAAAACAGAGTAAGCGGCAACACCGCCCGCGGTTTGGCAACGTCGCGCGTCCCGTCACGAACGTCAGCGGAACGTCATCGGGTCGCGCATTCGCAGCAGCAGAGGGCGCCATCTTTGTTGTTATTGATTTTTCTGGAAGCCGGGCGCCCAAATCAATCGCCCCCCAATTTTTCAGGCCGTGAATTAATCAGTGAATTAATCGCGTAAAATGGCCGGACAAACGATAAACGACCGGTTGCTGGCCGCGAAACACAGCCTGGCCGGCCAGGGCCTCGCCAAATCCGTGTGCAAAGCCACCACCGAGGAAATGCTCGGCCCCAAAAAGAAGCACCTGGACTACCTGGTGCACTGCACCAACGAACCGAACGTCTCCATACCGCAAATGGCCAATTACTGATCGAACGCTCGCAGAACACCAGCTGGGTGGTGGTGTTCAAGTCCCTGATAACCACCCATCATTTGATGTGCTACGGAAACGAACGTTTCACCAGTTTTTGGCGTCCAGCAATGTGAGTTTTCAGTTGAGCAATTTCGTGGATAAAACGGGGTGCAGAGCGCTGTGGGGGCGCGCACCGGTTACGACATGTCCCCCTTCATCCGGAGATACGCCAAGTATTTGAATGAGAAAGCCCTGTCATACCGTGCGGTGGCTTTTGACTTTTGCAAGGTAAAACGAGGCAAGGAGGAGGGTACCTTACGCACTATGGACGCCGAAAACCTCCTGAAAACCCTCCCCATCCTCCAAAACCAGCTGGATGCTTTACTCGAGTTCGACTGCACTGCAAACGACCTCACCAACGGGGTAATCAACATGTGCTTCATGCTGCTCTTTCGAGACCTAATCAGACTGTTTGCCTGCTATAACGATGGTATTATCAACCTTCTGGAGAAGTATTTCGAGCTGAACAAGAAACAGTGTCGCGAAGCCCTGGATTTGTACAAAAAGTTCCTTATCCGCATGGATCGAGTTGCAGAGTTCCTGAAAGTGGCCGAAAACATAGGAATCGACAAGGGAGATATTCCGGATCTAACCAGGGCCCCAACAGCCTTCTAGACGCGCTGGAGCAGCATTTAGCTCGTTGGAGGGTAACACCCCCACGGCTGCGGCCAATCAGAAGAACCTCAAAACTGGAGTGACTGCCCTGGCCAATACCAGCACAGCGTTTGGTTCGGCTTTGGAGGAGACTTTCCAGCAAGCGGTGGCTGAGGAGGAGCTGTTTTCAGCCAGTACAGAGCCAGCGTGGGGTCCCCCGGTCAGGCCAGTACCAACCCCTTTCTGAGCGAGGAGGATGAGCCCCAGGCGGGGCAGATTTTTGGACTTTTTTGGGGCGAAGCCCCCCTGAATACAGCGCCAGCCCCGCCCCACAAACCGGGACTGCTATCGATGATTTGCTGTCTTTGGGAGGTGAGTTTTTGTTTGGTTGGGACGTTCACATACTTTTTGTCAAATGTGTCAGAAACCAGACACTTTTTGGGTCACCCTGTAGCCTGGAGTGTGCGCAATACATCAACCTAAAAATATACAGGGTGACCCATTTGAAATTCCTGACTTTTGAGGCTTTAAACACAGTGTACAGCCAATTTTATCACAGACTGTTCTTTAAATTGTAATTTTTGCTGTTCAAACTTTGACACTGTTTTTCTCTCTGACTGTACTCGGTTTTTTAGTGTTTTTCTAGGTTAGTGGATAGGAAATTTAATGAGGATTCCAAAAATGTGCTTAAAACTGTCATTTTCTCACTCCAAGTGAGTTTAACAGACGATTTTGTCCTTGACTGTCTTTTCAAACTGTGTTTCTGGCAGTTCAAACTTTGACAGCGCTTTTTCTCTCTGACTGTACTTGATTTTTTAGTGTTTTTCTATGTTATTGGATAGGAAATTTAATGAGGATTCCAAAAATGTGCTTAAAACTGTCATTTTCCCACTCCAAGTGGGTTTTACTGGCGATTTTGTCCCTGACTGTCTTTTCAAACTGTGTTTCTGGCTGTTCAAACTTTGACAGCGCTTTTCTCTCTGACTGTACCGAATTTTGAAGTGTTTTTTTAGGTTAGTGGATAGGAAATTTAATGAGGATTCCAAAAATGTGCTTAAAACTGTCATTTTCCCACTCCAAGTGAGTTTAACAGACGATTTTGTCCTTGACTGTCTTTTCAAACTGTGTTTCTGGCAGTTCAAACTTTGACACCGCTTTTCTCTCTGACTGTACCGAATTTTGAGGTGTTTTTTAGGTTATTGGATAGGAAATTTAATGGGGATTCCAAAAATGTGCTTAAAACTGTCATTTTCCTACTCCAAATGGGTTTTACAAGTGATTTTGTCCTTGACTGTCTTTTCGAACTGTGTTTCTGGCAGTTCAAACTTTGACACTGTTTTTCTCTCTGACTGTACTCGGTTTTTTAGTGTTTTTTTAGGTTAGTGGATAGGAAATTTAATGAGGATTCCAGAAATGTGCTTAAAACTGTCATTTTCCCACTCCAAGTGAGTTTAACAGACGATTTTGTCCTTGACTGTCTTTTCGAACTGTGTTTCTGGCAGTTCAAACTTTGACACTGTTTTTCTCTCTGACTGTACTCGGTTTTTTAGTGTTTTTTTAGGTTAGTGGATAGGAAATTTAATGAGGATTCCAAAAATGTGCTTAAAACTGTCATTTTCTCACTCCAAGTGGGTTTTACAGACG
This sequence comes from Ips nitidus, assembly GCA_018691245.2. Classification (NCBI taxonomy): domain Eukaryota; kingdom Metazoa; phylum Arthropoda; class Insecta; order Coleoptera; family Curculionidae; genus Ips; species Ips nitidus. The sequence continues at coordinate 8,829,616 of CM042797.1, read as the reverse complement.
ATTTTGTCCTTGACTGTCTTTTCAAACTGTGTTTCTGGCAGTTCAAACTTTGACATCGCTTTTCTCTCTGACTGTACCGAATTTTGAGGTGTTTTTTAGGTTATTGGATAGGAAATTTAATGGGGATTCCAAAAATGTGCTTAAAACTGTCATTTTCCCACTCCAAGTGAGTTTAACAGGCGATTTTGTCCTTGACTGTCCTTTCGAACTGTGTTTTTGGCAGTTCAAACTTTGACACTGTTTTTCTCTATGACTGTACTTGGTTTTTTAGTGTTTTTCTAGGTTATTGGATAGGAAATTTAATGACGATTCCAAAAATGTGCTTAAAACTGTCATTTTCCCACTCCAAGTGGGTTTTACAGACGATTTTGTCCTTGACTGTCTTTTCAAACTGTGTTTCTGGCAGTTCAAACTTTGACACTGTTTTTCTCTCTGACTGTACTCAATTTGGTTATGTTTTTTTAGGTTATTGGATAGGAAATTTAATGAGGATTCCAAAAATGTGCTTAAAACTGTCATTTTCCCACTCTAAGTTGGTTTTACAGGCGATTTTGTCCCTGACTGTCCTTTCAAACTGTGTTTCTGGCAGTTCAAACTTTGACACCATTTTTTACCATGACTGTACCGAATTTTGAAGTGTTTTTAGGTTAGTGGATAGGAAATTTAATGAGGATTCCAAAAATGTGCTTAAAACTGTCATTTTCTCTCTCCAAGTGGGTTTGACAGGCGATTTTGTCGCTGACTGTCCTTTCAAACTGTGTTTCTGACAGTTCAAACTTTGACACTGTTTTTCTCTCTGACTGTACTCAATTTGGTTATGTTTTTTTAGGTTATTGGATAGGAAATTTAATGAGGATTCCAAAAATGTGCTTAAAACTGTCATTTTCCCACTCCAAGTGGGTTTGACAGGCGATTTTGTCGCAGACTGTCCCTTGTTTAGACTTTCTCTGGAGGCGTTGGCTGTTGAATTGTTTTTCATTGGCATTCAATTACGTCACTCTTTTTTCCTCTGATTTAGACTGTACTCGGACATTTAAACTGGTAAACGTCACCGCAATTTGTCTGGTTTTGACTGTACTGGATTAGTGCGCACTCGATTTGAATTGGTAAGTAAATGATGACGTCACCGCAATTTGTCGTGGTTTCGACTTGTTAAAAAAGTGTGTGAATGTCCTTGACACTTTGACAGGTGACAAGTGACAGGTGACGTTTTGTTTAGGCAACCCGTTCGCGGACTTTTCCGCTCCGGCCCCCGCCCCCGCCACCAACGGAATTCCGGACTTTTTCGCGCAGGCCCCGCCCCCAACGGCCGCGCCCAATTTTTGGGGCGGCGCCCCCGCGCCCGCCTTCCCTCCCCAGCAGCCGTTCGGTGATTTTGGCGGCGCGTTTGGGGCGCCCGCTCCTTCATCGGTTTTCGATCCGTTGGGCGGCACCGCGCCGCCCAATTTGCCGCCCCAACGGCCGCCTCAACCGTCGAAAATTCTCACCGGCGACCTGGAATCCAGCCTCAACTCTCTGGTGGAGAACCTGACCATGGATTCGAGCGGCGGCAAGTGGAATTCGCCGAAAAACGCGCCCAAAACCGCCCCCGGGTGGACTGGGGGCGCGTACCGCCCAATGGGCGGCGGACCACCGCCCGTAATGGCGCAGCCGCAACCGTTCGCGGCTTCGGGGGCGTTCAACCAACCGCAGGGGAGCCCCAAAATGGCGGGGGCGACGTCTGACGTTGCCCAGCAACAATTTGACCCGTTCGGGGCGTTGTAAGTCGTTTTTCCGGTTAAATTTTATGTTCCTTTTGACATTTAATGACATCTGTCAGTTTAACTTGACAGATGTCAAACGTCACCTGTCAAATTGACAGGTGACAGGCTGTCAAACGGCAAGTTTACTTCATTGGAACTTTTTTTTTTGTATCAGTGACCGACAAAATGTCTAACATCAAGTAAAATCAATTAAATACAGTCTGACTGGAAAATCAGTGCCTCCCAACATTTTTTTACCATATACCGGGTGGTCCAGAAAAGTGTCGGCGGTCGTCAAAATGTTACCGTAATTTTGCACTTTTTTTTCAAGCCCTAAAACCAGTGGTTTCCAAAATGTCGCTCTAATTTTGTCGTCTGGACTGTTTTTAAAATCAGTGGCGCTCAAAATGTTTTCTGTCTAACCTAACCTGTCAGTGGTTCTCAAAATGTCTTGAACCAAACAAAATTAAGCTTTTTTTGTTGTACCAGTGACTCTCAAAATGTTTCTCTAATTTTGAAATTTTTAAATCAGTGGCGCTCAAAATGTTTTCTGTCTAACCTAACCTAACCTGTCAGTGGTTCTCAAAATGTCTTGAACCAAACAAAATTAAGCTTTTCTTGCTGTACCAGTAATTCTCAAAATGTTTCTCTAGTTTTGAAATTTTTAAATCAGTGGCGCTCAAAATGTTTTCTGTCTAACCTAACCTAACCTGTCAGTGGTTCCCAAAATGTCTTGAACCAAACAAAATTAAGCTTTTTTCTGTACCAGTGGTTGTCAAAATGTTTCTCTAGTTTTGGAATTTTACTGTCCTTTAAATCAGTGGCGCTCAAAATGTTTTCTGTCTAACCTAACCTAACCTGTCAGTGGTTCTCAAAATGTCTTGAACCAATCAAAATTAAGCTTTTTTTGCTGTACCAGTGATTCTCAAAATGTTTCTCTAATTTTGGAATTTTTCCTGTTTTTAGATGAGTGGTACTCAAAATGTTGTCTGTCTAACCTGTCAGTGGTTCCCAAAATGTCTTGTCCTGACCAAACAAAATTAAGTGTTTTTTTTTTTTGCAATATCAGCGCTTCTCAAAATGTTTTTTCCAATTTTGGAATTTTACTGTTTTAAAATCAGAGGCATTCAAAATGTTTTCTGCCCAACTTAACCTGTCAGTGGTTCCCAAAATGTTTTATTAACACTCTGACGCGAGATCGAACAAAATTCAGCTTGATTTTGCATTATCAGCGGTTCTCAAAATGTTTTTCTCAATTTCGGCACTTTACTGGCATTGAATCAGCGGCATTCAAAATGTTTCTCCATAATTTTTGTATTTTTTCAGTCTAAAATCCAGTGCTACTAAAAATGTAAAATCTAACCTAACCTCTCAATCTTAGCAGCGGTTCTTAAAATGTTTCCGTGAATTTGTAATAAAAAAAAAGTTAGTGCTACTCAAAATGTTCCTGAATTTTTGGCATTTTTTACCACCTAAAATCAGCGACTCTCAAAATGTTTGAAACCACCCTAAAATCAGTGTTTTCGTGTAAAATCGTCTAGTGCCACTGCGGTGGTTCCAAAAATGTTGAGCGAAGTAAATGTCGGTGATTTAACCTAAAAAACGTTTTTTTTAGCCACTTGATGCACCAGCGGTTGTCAAAATGTTATTTAATTTTTTTTTGGAACAGCATCGAGTGGTTCCCAAAATGTTTCTCCAATCTGGCCCGTTTTACCGTCTAAATAAATCAGCGGCACTCAAAACGTTTGACGGCGCCAGCGGTTCACAAAATGTCACTCCGAAAAATTGTTTACCGCCTAAAATCAGTGATTCTCAAAATGTCTTGAACCAAACAAAATTAAGTTTTTCTTGCTGTACCAGTGACTCTCGAAATGTTTCTCTAATTTTGAAATTTTTAAATCAGTGACGCTCAAAATGTTTTTTTCACGTTCCACTAAAAAAAAACATGAAATATACAGGGAGGCTCAAAGAAGTAAACTTGCCACTAATTTACCAAAAAAAAAGAAGCTTTTAACGAACATTAATTAACTTTATATACATCAAACACCCTGTACATTATGTAAATTAGGCGAAAACTACTATACAGTGTGTGCAATTTAAATACATAGTTTTTTGTTTTTTGTGATAGGTTTACACCGTTTTAAATATTATTACGATCTGATTCGTTACCAAAGATTTTTTCTTATAGGTTAGGTTTACACTGTATTTGATACGCGCGAAATCGAGTTAAATTGCGATGACGTCACAAGCAATTTTTTTTTTTGTGACGTCATCGCCATGTTTCCTCGTGTGGCTGCAATTGTTTTTTTTTTTAGTATATATATAGTCTAGTTCAAGTGAAATTGACTTTTTTTTTTTGACATTCCACTTTTTAGGGTCACCCTATATATAAATAAAATTGTATCATACAACCAAAAAAAAAAGAAATATTAATTTCTAGTAATTTTTATCGGTAATCTACAGCAAAAATCAAACTAAATCACTCTGACGTCACGATAGTTTGGTTTTTGTGTGACGTCATCGCAATTTACTTTGATTTTTGCCATGCAAAATGGAAACCAAAGATGAACAGTATAGTCGAATTTTTTTTTTCTAGGTTAAGTATACGTAAATATATATAGATATAATATTATATTGTTTTTTAGTTGTGTTGTAGCAGGATTATACAGTGTGTGACAATATCAGGATGAATTTTTTTGAAAAATAAAAATCTTGCTTATGTGTTGTTAATTTGGTTTTTTTTGAAGATTCTATACAGAGTGGACGAAAGAGGATTTCGAGGGCTTTAAATTGATATTTTGAACCACCCTGTAGCTGTCAAAATAACCGAGTTACGGGCTGTCAAAGTGGGAACTGTCAAATTCAGTTCAATCTGTCTTTATTGCCCGATAATTCAGTTATTTGACACTTTTAGTATAGACACTATACAGAGTGATCGAAAGAGGATTTCAAGGGCTTTAAATTGATATTTTGAACCACCCTGTAGCTGTCATAATAACCGAGTTACGGGCTGTCAAAGTGGGAACTGTCAAATTCAGTTCAATCTGTCTTTATTGCCCGATAATTCGGTTATTTGACACTTTTAGTATAGACACTATACAGAGTGATCGAAAGAGGATTTCAAGGGCTTTAAATTGGTGTTTTAAACCACCCTGTAGCTGTCAAAATAACCGAGTTACTGGCTGTCAAAGTGGCAACTGTCAAAATCAGTTCAATCTGTCTTTATTGCCTGATAATTCGGTTATTTGACACTTTTAGTATAGACACTATACAGAGTGATCGAAAGAGGATTTCAAGGGCTTTAAATTGATATTTTGAACCACCCTGTAGCTGTCAAAATAACCGAGTTACGGGCTGTCAAAGTGGGAACTGTCAAAATCAGTTCACTCTGTCTTTATTGCCCGATAATTCAGTTATTTGACACTTTTAGTATAGACACTATACAGAGTGATCGAAAGAGAATTTCAAGGGCTTTAAATTGATATTTTGAACCACCCTGTAGCTGTTAAAATAACCGAGTTACAGGGTGTCAAAGTGGGAACTGTCATATTCAGTTCAATCTGTCTTTATTGCCCGATAATTCGGTTATTTGACACTTTTAGTATAGACACTATACAGAGTGGACGAAAGAGAATTTCAAGGGCTACAAATTGATATTTTGAACCACCCTGTAGCTGTCAAAATAACCGAGTTACGGGCTGTCAAAGTGGGAACTGTCAAATTCAGTTCAATCTGTCTTTATTGCCCGATAATTCGGTTATTTGACACTTTTAGTATAGACGCTATACAGAGTGGACGAAAGAGGATTTCAAGGGCTACAAATTGATATTTTGAACCACCCTGTAGCTGTCAAAATAACCGAGTTACGGACTGTCAAAGTGGGAACTGTCAAAATCAGTTCACTCTATCTTTATTGCCCGATAATTCACTTATTTGACACTTTTAGTATAGACACTATACAGAGTGATCGAAAGAGAATTTCAAGGGCTTTAAATTGATATTTTGAACCACCCTGTAGCTGTTAAAATAACCGAGTTACAGGCTGTCAAAGTGGCAACTGTCAAATTCAGTTCAATCTGTCTTTATTGCCCGATAATTCGGTTATTTGACACTTTTAGTATAGACACTATACAGAGTGGTCGAAAGAGAATTTCAAGGGCTACAAATTGGTGTTTTGAACCACCCTGTAGCTGTCAAAATAACCGAGTTACGGGCTGTCAAAGTGGGAACTGTCAAATTCACTTTAATCTGTTTTTATTGCCAGATAATTCAGTTATTTGACACTTTTAGTATAGACACTATACAGAGTGATCGAAAGAGGATTTCAAGGGCTTCAAATTGATATTTTGAACCACCCTGTAGCTGTCAAAATAACCGAGTTACGGGCTGTCAAAGTGGGAACTGTCAAATTCAGTTCAATCTGTCTTTATTGCCCGATAATTCGGTTATTTGACACTTTTAGTATAGACACTATACAGAGTGATCGAAAGAGGATTTCAAGGGCTACAAATTGATATTTTAAACCACCCTGTAGCTGTCAAAATTTGACAGCTGTCACTTGTCAAAAATCTGTCAGCAGTGATTAACAAAAAATTGAATGTACGTGATTGGTATCACAACGTTATTTTCTATTTAAATTAGTATTTTTGACAGTTGACAGTTGACTTTATTGACGTTGACAGAAGTACAGTCTAAGCTACCAGCTCACGCAAGAATCACCTTAATCGGACGTTTAGAATGTGACTTATGGCGTTTTTGCCGGTCGCGGACAGTAAATTTCACGTTTTTGCTGTTTTCTTGGATTTCCTGAGCTGCTACGTCCCTGGCTTGAGTCGGATGTTGTTGATTTTTTTACTGTGGATTGAGTACAGTCTAAGCTACCAGCTCACGCAAGAATCACCTTAATCGGACGTTTAGAATGTGACTTATGGCGTTTTTGCCGTTCGCGGACAGTAAATTTCACGTTTTTGCTGTTTTCTTGGATTTCCTGAGCTGCTACGTCCCTGGCTTGAGTCGGATGTTGTTGATTTTTTTACTGTGGATTGAGTACAGTCTAAGTTACCAGCTCACGCAAGAATCACCTTAATCGGACGTTTAGAATGTGAGTTATGACTCTTTTGCCGTTCGCGGACAGTAAATTTCACGTTTTTGCTGTTTTCTTGGGTTTCCTGAGCTGCTACGTCCCTGGCTTGAGTCGGATGTTGTTGATTTTTTTACTGTGGATTGAGTACAGTCTAAGTTACCAGCTCACGCAAGAATCACCTTAATCGGACGTTTAGAATGTGACTTATGGCGTTTTTGCCGTTCGCGGACAGTAAATTTCACGTTTTTGCTGTTTTCTTGGATTTCCTGAGCTGCTACGTCCCTGGCTTGAGTCGGATGTTGTTGATTTTTTTACTGTGGATTGAGTACAGTCTAAGCTACCAGCTCACGCAAGAATCACCTTAATCGGACGTTTAGAATGTGAGTTATGGCGTTTTTGCCGTTCGCGGACAGTAAATTTCACGTTTTTGCTGTTTTCTTGGATTTCCTGAGCTGCTACGTCCCTGGCTTGAGTCGGATGTTGTTGATTTTTTTACTGTGGATTGAGTACAGTCTAAGCTACCAGCTCACGCAAGAATCACCTTAATCGGACGTTTAGAATGTGAGTTATGGCGTTTTTGCCGGTCGCGGACAGTAAATTTTTTTACACGTTTTTCACCTTAATCAGACTGTTTTCTTGGGTTTCCTGAGCTGCTACGTCCCTGGCTTGAGTCGGATGTTGTTGATTTTTTTACTGTGGATTGAGTACAGTCTAAGCTACCAGCTCACGCAAGAATCACCTTAATCGGACGTTTAGAATGTGAGTTATGACTCTTTTGCCGTTCGCGGACAGTAAATTTCACGTTTTTGCTGTTTTCTTGGGTTTCCTGAGCTGCTACGTCCCTGGCTTGAGTCGGATGTTGTTGATTTTTTTACTGTGGATTGAGTACAGTCTAAGCTACCAGCTCACGCAAGAATCACCTTAATCGGACGTTTAGAATGTGACTTATGAACATTTGTTCTCGGACTAATATTGACCAGATATTCAACTGTTTTGGTGACGTTTCAATCAAGTCGGCCCTGTTTACGACACCCCCGCAAATCAAAGCCCCCCCTTCCCCCTCCCCTCCCCCCCTCTCTGGTCAATATATGAAATATTGACGTCACCAGAACCTTTTGATGTTTGCCGGCCTGTAATACCACCTAGGTGGGCCCCCCATTTAACATTTCGTGTACCACGCTCGTATATCGTACATGCTGAGCGACAAGAAGTGGTTTTTTACGGTTTAACGGCGTTTAGACTGTGATTTTTTTTTTTTTTTGATTTTGATTAGTTAACTCGGAAACGGTGTCAGTTAGAGCAAAACGAGCATTAAATTCGTGTTCCCCAGGCCGGAATTAGTCAAAAAAAGTCACTTTGACAGGTTGAAATCCAACATGGCGGCCGGTTAGTGTAGTAGGCCCAAAAACTAACGTTTCGTGCACTTTACCAAAAAATTCCAAATAACTCGCTTATTTGACACATTCTGTATAAATACGTCAGATGATCAAAGATAGCCAATGAATGGGGCTGTCACGTGACGTTGAGCTGACGCCGCTAAGTTGTACCGTTCGGCCACTAGAGGGCGTCAAAGTTGATTCACTACTTTTTTTGTAAATAACTCAGAAACTACGCGAGTTAAAATTTTAAAATTTCACTTTGACTGCCTAACTGCTACAAACATGACGTAAACTGTCATTTGTCAAAATGTCATTTTTGTCTGTCAAACTGTCAAAATTTACAAAAATGTCATTTTTGTCTGTCTGTCAAGATTTACAAAAATGTAAGTTAATAAATTGGAAATAACGTCACACACCATATTGACATTGTTGTCATTCTTGTATTAATGACGTCATGGCAATTGAATTTGATTTTTCCGTGTGTGATTAATGGTTTAGCAGGCGCGACTTTGACGCCCTCTAGCGGCCAAACGGCGCAACCGATCAGGTCACGTGACCATATTTTTGGATAGCCCATAATCTGGACTATCTTTTACCTTCAGTAGCATTTTTGCGTAACTTTTTCAATAACCGAGTTATTGACAGTTAAAGCGCCAAGTGTCAAAATCAGTGTTTTGGTTTGACAGGCGTTACTTTGAGGCCCTCTAGCGGCCAAACGAGGACGAGTACAACCTTGTTTTTTGACATTTTTGGATAGCCCATAATCTGGACTATCTTTTACCTTCAGTAGCATTTTCGCGTAACTTTTTCAATAACCGAGTTATTGACAGTTAAAGCGCCAAGTGTCAAAATCAGTGTTTTGGTTTGACAGGCGTTACTTTGAGGCCCTCTAGCGGCCAAACGAGGACGAGTACAACCTTGTTTTTTGACATTTTTGGATAGCCCATAATCTGGACTATCTTTTACCTTCAGTAGCATTTTCGCGTAACTTTTTCAATAACCGAGTTATTGACAGTTAAAGCGCCAAGTGTCAAAATCACTGTTCTGTGCTGACTTTGAAACCCTCTAGCGGCCAAACGGCGCAACCGATCAGGTCACGTGACCATATTTTTGGATAGCCCATAATCTGGACTATCTTTTACCTTCAGTAGCATTTTCGCGTAACTTTTTCAATAACCGAGTTATTGACAGTTAAAGCGCCAAGTGTCAAAATCAGTGTTTTGGTTTGACAGGCGTTACTTTGACGCCCTCTAGCGGCCAAACGAGGACGAGTACAACCTTGTTTTTTGACATTTTTGGATAGCCCATAATCTGGACTATCTTTTACCTTCAGTAGCATTTTCGCGTAACTTTTTCAATAACCGAGTTATTGACAGTTAAAGCGCCAAGTGTCAAAATCAAAATAACTTGCATTTTATAGCTTCATGGGAGAATTTTGACAGTTGTGACGTTTCAAATCTGCTTCTGTCCATTGTAAATGTGGCAACACTGTCAAAATTGTCGTCGAAACTCACTGACAGCGTCAGAGACACGTCAAATGTCATTTCGAGCGCTGTCAAAACGTGACAGCTGTCACTTTAAATTGCAGATTCGTTGGCGGCAAGTAATTGCGCGCAGGAGCCGAAACTGCCCGACAAAATGGTGGTCGCGTCAGTGACAGGTGACGTGGCGGAAGTGGACTGTCATCCCCCCTACCGGAACGAGCTGTCACCCTGTCAACCTGTCAAATTTCGCTGTCAAAACGGCCGCTGGGAGGGCGTTTATCCGAAATGCGGTAATTTTTGAGGAAAAATTTTTGCTGCAACGTTGCCACGTTTTGCCAAATTTCAGCGATGGCCTACGCTTGTACGGAACCGGCCAGCGTGCATTATTCGCAGGCGATGAACCGGAATTTTGAGGTTAGTTACGATACAAAGGGCAGGGCCTACTATCCGTTCGACGGCCAGATCAGTTACGAATGCCTGAAAGGCTACAACTTGGTGGGCAGTGCCATTGTTACCTGTCAAACGACGGGGTGTTGGCAACCGCGCAATTTGTGGCCGAAATGCGTGCGCACCAATCAGGAAGCAGACTATTTCGGTAAGTTTTTTTGAAATTTTCTCGAAAACGACGCAAAATTCGAGAAAAATGCAAGAGAGCAAAAAGTTGTATTTTGAGTTGCTTAACCTAAAAAAAATTGAAAATCACCAAAAATGTCAGTGGCGTACCGGTTTTTTACAAATAATCAAGTCAGTGACACGCCACTGGAATTTTTTAAATTTTCTCGAAAACGAGACAAAATTCGAGAAAAATGCAAGAGAGCAGAAAGTTGTATTTTGAGTTGCTTAACCTAAAAAAAAATTGAAAATCACCAAAAAAGCCAGTGGCGTACCGGTTTTTTACAAATAATCAAGTCAGTGACACGCCACTGGAATTTTTTAAATTTTCTCGAAAACGACGCAAAATTCGAGAAAAATGCAAGAGAGCAGAAAGTTGTATTTTGAGTTGCTTAACCTAAAAAAAAATTGAAAATCACCAAAAAAGCCAGTGGCGTACCGGTTTTTTACAAATGACACGCCACTGGAATTTTTTGAAATTTTCTCGAAAACGAGACAAAATTCGAGAAAAATGCAAGAGAGCAGAAAGTTGTATTTTGAGTTGCTTAACCTAAAAAAAATTGAAAATCACCAAAAAAGCAGTGGCGTACCGGTTTTTTACAAATGACACGCCACTGGAATTTTTTAAATTTTCTCGAAAACGACGCAAAATTCGAGAAAAATGCAAGAGAGCAGAAAGTTGTATTTTGAGTTGCTTAACCTAAAAAAAATTTAAAATCACCAAAAAAGCCAGTGGCGTACCGGTTTTTTACTAATAATCAAGTCAGTGACACGCCACTGGAATTTTTTAAATTTTCTCGAAAACGAGACAAAATTCGAGAAAAATGCAAGAGAGCAGAAAGTTGTATTTTGAGTTGCTTAACCTAAAAAAAATTGAAAATCACCAAAAAAGCCAGTGGCGTACCGGTTTTTTTCTAATAATCAAGTCAGTGACACGCCACTGGAATTTTTTAAATTTTCTCGAAAACGAGACAAAATTCGAGAAAAATGCAAGAGAGCAGAAAGTTGTATTTTGAGTTGCTTAACCTAAAAAAAATTGAAAATCACCAAAAAAGCCAGTGGCGTACCGGTTTTTTACAAATAATCAAGTCAGTGACACGCCACTGGAATTTTATTAAATTTTCTCGAAAACGAGACAAAATTCGAGAAAAATGCAAGAGAGCAGAAAGTTGTATTTTGTGTTGCTTAACCTAAAAAAAAATTGAAAATCACCAAAAAAGCCAGTGGCGTACCGGTTTTTTACAAATAATCAAGTCAGTGACACGCCACTGGAATTTTTTCAATTTTCTCGAAAACGACGCAAAATTCGAGAAAAATGCAAGAGAGCAAAAAGTTGTATTTTTAGTTGCTTAACCTAAAAAAAATTGAAAATCACCAAAAAAGCCAGTGGCGTACCGGTTTTTTTACAAATAATCAAGTCAGTGACACGCCACTGGAATTTTTTAAATTTTCTCGAAAACGAGACAAAATTCGAGAAAAATGCAAGAGAGCAAAAAGTTGTATTTTTAGTTGCTTAACCTAAAAAAATTGAAAATCACCAAAAAAGCCAGTGGCGTACCGGTTTTTTACTAATAATCAAGTCAGTGACACGCCACTGGAATTTTATTAAATTTTCTCGAAAACGAGACAAAATTCGAGAAAAATGCAAGAGAGCAGAAAGTTGTATTTTGAGTTGCTTAACCTAAAAAAAAATTAAAATCACCAAAAAAGCCAGTGGCGTACCGGTTTTTTACAAATGACACGCCACTGGAATTTTTTCAATTTTCTCGAAAACGAGACAAAATTCGAGAAAAATGCAAGAGAGCAGAAAGTTGTATTTTGAGTTGCTTAACCTAAAAAAAATTTAAAATCACCAAAAAAGCCAGTGGCGTACCGGTTTTTTACAAATAATGAAGTCAGTGACACGCCACTGGAATTTTTTCAATTTTCTCGAAAATGAGACAAAATTCGAGAAAAATGCAAGAGAGCAAAAAGTTGTATTTTGAGTTGCTGAACCTAAAAAAAATTGAAAATCACCAAAAAAGCCAGTGGCGTACCGGTTTTTTGCAAATAATCAAGTCAGTGACACGCCACTGGAATTTTTTAAATTTTCTCGAAAACGAGACAAAATTCGAGAAAAATGCAAGAGAGCAGAAAGTTGTATTTTGAGTTGCTTAACCTAAAAAAAAATTGAAAATCACCAAAAAAGCCAGTGGCGTACCGGTTTTTTACTAATAATCAAGTCAGTGACACGCCACTGGAATTTTTAAAATTTTCTCGAAAACGAGACAAAATTCGAGAAAAATGCAAGAGAGCAAAAAGTTGTATTTTGAGTTGCTTAACCTAAAAAAAATTGAAAATTGCCAAAAAAGCCAGTGGCGTACCGGTTTTTTATTAATAATCAAGTCAGTGACACGCCACTGGAATTTTTTCAATTTTCTCGAAAACGAGACAAAATTCGAGAAAAATGCAAGAGAGCAAAAAGTTGTATTTTTAGTTGCTTAACCTAAAAAAAATTGAAAATCGCCAAAAAACCAGTGGCGTACCGGTTTTTTTTACTAATAATTAAGTCAGTGACACGCCACTGGAATTTTTTTGAATTTTCTCGGAAACTAGACAAAATTCGAGAAAAATGCAAGAGAGCAAAAAGTTGTATTTTGAGTTGCTTAACCTAAAAAAAAATTGAAAATCACCAAAAATGTCAGTGGCGTACCGGTTTTTTACTAATAATCAAGTCAGTGACACGCCACTGGAATTTTTTCAATTTTCTCGAAAACGAGACAAAATTCGAGAAAAATGCAAGAGAGCAGAAAGTTGTATTTTGAGTTGCTTAACCTAAAAAAAATTGAAAATCACCAAAAAAGTCAGTGGCGTACCGGTTTTTTACAAATAATCAAGTCAGTGACACGCCACTGGAATTTTTTAAATTTTCTCGAAAACGAGACAAAATTCGAGAAAAATGCAAGAGAGCAGAAAGTTGTATTTTGAGTTGCTTAACCTAAAAAAAATTGAAAATCACCAAAAAAGCCAGTGGCGTACCAGTTTTTTACAAATAATCAAGTCAGTGACACGCCACTGGAATTTTTTCAATTTTCTCGAAAACGAGACAAAATTCGAGAAAAATGCAAGAGAGCAGAAAGTTGTATTTTGAGTTGCTTAACCTAAAAAAAAATTGAAAATCGCCAAAAAACCAGTGGCGTACCGGTTTTTTACTAATAATTAAGTCAGTGACACGCCACTGGAATTTTTTTGAATTTTCTCGGAAACTAGACAAAATTCGAGAAAAATGCAAGAGAGCAGAAAGTTGTATTTTGAGTTGCTTAACCTAAAAAAAAATTGAAAATCACCAAAAATGTCAGTGGCGTACCGGTTTTTTACTAATAATCAAGTCAGTGACACGCCACTGGAATTTTTTAAATTTTCTCGAAAACGAGACAAAATTCGAGAAAAATGCAAGAGAGCAGAAAGTTGTATTTTGAGTTGCTTAACCTAAAAAAAATTGAAAATCACCAAAAAAGCCAGTGGCGTACCGGTTTTTTTGCAAATAAAGTGAGTTAACTGAAATTTTGATAATTTTTTTCTCGAAAACGACTCAAAATACGAGAAAAATGCAAGAGAGCAGAAAGTTGTATTTTTAGTTGCTTAACCTAAAAAAAAATTGAAAATCACCAAAAATGTCAGTGGCGTACTAGTTTTTTACAAATAATCAAGTCAGTGACACGCCACTGGAATTTTTTAAATTTTCTCGAAAACGAGACAAAATTCGAGAAAAATGCAAGAGAGCAGAAAGTTGTATTTTGAGTTGCTTAACCTAAAAAAAAATTGAAAATCACCAAAAATGTCAGTGGCGTACCGGTTTTTTACTAATAATCAAGTCAGTGACACGCCACTGGAATTTTTTAAATTTTCTCGAAAACGACGCAAAATTCGAGAAAAATGCAAGAGAGCAAAAAGTTGTATTTTGAGTTGCTTAACCTAAAAAAAAATTGAAAATCACCAAAAAAGTCAGTGGCGTACTAGTTTTTTACAAATAATCAAGTCAGTGACACGCCACTGGAATTTTATTAAATTTTCTCGAAAACGAGACAAAATTCGAGAAAAATGCAAGAGAGCAAAAGTTGTACTTTGAGTTGCTTAACCTACAAAAAAATTGAAAATCACCAAAAATGTCAGTGGCGTACCGGTTTTTTATTAATAATCAAGTCAGTGACACGCCACTGGAATTTTTTAAATTTTCTCGAAAACGACGCAAAATTCGAGAAAAATGCAAGAGAGCAAAAAGTTGTATTTTGAGTTGCTTAACCTAAAAAAAATTGAAAATCACCAAAAAAGCCAGTGGCGTACCGGTTTTTTACTAATAATCAAGTCAGTGACACGCCACTGGAATTTTTTTGAATTTTCTCGAAAACGAGACAAAATTCGAGAAAAATGCAAGAGAGCAGAAAGTTGTATTTTGAGTTGCTTAACCTGAAAAAAAATTGAAAATCACCAAAAAAGCCAGTGGCGTACCGGTTTTTTACTAATAATCAAGTCAGTGACACGCCACTGGAATTTTTTAAATTTTCTCGAAAACGACGCAAAATTCGAGAAAAATGCAAGAGAGCAGAAAGTTGTATTTTGAGTTGCTTAACCTAAAAAAAAATTGAAAATCACCAAAAAAGCCAGTGGCGTACCAGTTTTTTACTAATAATCAAGTCAGTGACACGCCACTGGAATTTTTTAAATTTTCTCGAAAACGACGCAAAATTCGAGAAAAATGCAAGAGAGCAAAAAGTTGTATTTTGAGTTGCTTAACCTAAAAAAAATTGAAAATTGCCAAAAAAGCCAGTGGCGTACCGGTTTTTTACTAATAATCAAGTCAGTGACACGCCACTGGAATTTTTTAAATTTTCTCGAAAACGACGCAAAATTCGAGAAAAATGCAAGAGAGCAAAAAGTTGTATTTTTAGTTGCTTAACCTAAAAAAAAATTGAAAATCACCAAAAATGTCAGTGGCGTACTAGTTTTTTACAAATAATCAAGTCAGTGACACGCCACTGGAATTTTATTAAATTTTCTCGAAAACGAGACAAAATTCGAGAAAAATGCAAGAGAGCAGAAAGTTGTATTTTGAGTTGCTTAACCTAAAAAAAATTGAAAATCACCAAAAAAGCCAGTGGCGTACCGGTTTTTTACTAATAATCAAGTCAGTGACACGCCACTGGAATTTTTTCAATTTTCTCGAAAACGAGACAAAATTCGAGAAAAATGCAAGAGAGCAGAAAGTTGTATTTTGAGTTGCTTAACCTAAAAAAAATTTAAAATCACCAAAAAAGCCAGTGGCGTACCGGTTTTTTACAAATGACACGCCACTGGAATTTTTTAAATTTTCTCGAAAACGAGACAAAATTCGAGAAAAATGCAAGAGAGCAAAAAGTTGTATTTTTAGTTGCTTAACCTAAAAAAAATAGAAAATCACCAGAAAAACCAGTGGCGTACCAGTTTTTTACAAAAAACCATTTAACCGACTTAAATCAAAATTCCAACGGCGTTGCCAGTTTTAACCAAAAAACCCGATTTTCCAGCCGAATTGAACAACATCAACGCCATCTTTATTTCAACCGCGACCGGCGCCGGCGTACTGGGTGTCCTATTGTTGGCGTGCCTGATGGTGGCGTGCAAGAAACGTCGCGCTTTGAGCAGAGCAGCGCCGCTACCGCCACCTACCGTCAACGATCACACTATTTTGTTGCAAAATCCTGACAGATTGGCGTTGATCGCCTTCGCCGACGGCGTGCAAAACAATCAGGTGAGTTTTACTTTGCGCACCCTGTATTTGCCGTTCTCGGGGCAATTTGACCGTTCAAACGTCAGATTCGGGTTCTTTAGGGTTTTTTACGCCATTTTGATTCTTTGCACTTTTTTCGTATCTTTACTAGTTTAGGAGATATTCCAGAAAAACCATTTTGGAGACCAGAAACTCCAATTTTCCTCTTAAACACCCTCAAAACTTTAACCGGCAATATCTCAGTCAGTTTTTGAGATACGGTAACGGTAAACCACTCAAAAAATCCCTTTTTCTCTCCTCTTTCCAATGGTGTGCTTAAAAATTACTTTAACAGTCTCTGTTATACAGGGTGAGCCAAAAAATGGAGGTGGTTAGAGTTGGGCCACCCTGTAGACAATTCCAGTGGGAATTTGCCGGTTCACAGTCCGGATTCAGTTTCCTTAGACTTTTTTACGCAATTTTCATTCTTTGCACTTTTTTCGTATCTTTACTAGTTTCGGAGATATTCGGTATCAAATATTGACTGAAAAAAAACCAGCAACGTTGCCACATTGACACATAATTTCACCGGACAAATTTGACAGCACGAAATCGAAATGTCACGTGACAGTGACAGTTATGACAGAACTGTCATTTACTGGACGAGTTTGACAGTTTGACAGCAGATACTTAAGTTTGACATTTTAGTCACGTGACACTTGCGTGTGCGTGTGATTGCGCGCAGTCACGTGACAACTGTCAGATTGGATTCAAATCAACTGTCACTCACTGTCATGTCATCTGTCAACTGTCAAAAACGTCAAAACTGTCAAAATTCCATCAAAAACCTGACTGTGGTTTGTATTGCAGAAAGTCCACTTTACAACCAGACAGTGGGGATCTTGACAGTTTTTTGACATTTCTTTGACGGCAAATGTCTTCGAGTTTAACCTGTCAGCTGTCACATACGTCAAAATTGTCAAAATACCACCAAAAACATTCAATTGCGAGTAAATGTGGTTAACAACTAAAAATTCATTTTATATTTCGCTCACCCTGTATAACAGAGACCTGTAAGGTAATTTTGGAGTACACCATTAAAAAGAGGAGAAAAATTGGGATTTTTTGAGTGGTTTCCCGTTGCTGTATCTCAAAAACTGGCTGAGATATGGCCAGTCAAAGTTTTGAGGGTGTTTTAGAGGAAAATGGGAGTTTCTGGTCTTCAAAATGGTTTTTGTGGAATATCTCCTAAACTAGCAAAGATACGGAAAAAATGCAAAAAGCAAAAATTGCGTAAAAAAGTCTAAAGAAACTGAATCCAGGCTTTAAACGGTCAATTTCCCACTGTAATTGCATACAGGGTGACCAAACTCTAACAATCCCCATTTTTTCGCTCACCCTGTATTACAGAGACTGTTAAGGTAATTTTGGAGTACACCATTAAAAGAGGAGAAAAATTGGGATTTTCTGAGTGGTTTCTCGTTGCTGTATCTCAAAAACTGGCTGAGATATTGCCGGTTAAAGTTTTGAGGGTGTTTTAGAGGAAAATGGGAGTTTCTGGTCTTCAAAATGGTTTTTGTGGAATATCTCCTAAACTAGAAGAGATACGAAAAAAGTGCAAAAAGTAAAAATTGCGTCAAAAAGGGTAAAGAAACTGAATCCAGGCTTTAAACGGTCAATTTCCCATTGTAATTGCATACAGGGTGACCCAAACTCTAACAATCCCCATTTTTTCGCTCACCCTGTATTACAGAGACTGTTAAGGTAATTTTGGAGTACACCATTAGAAAGAGGAGAAAAATTGGGATTTTCTGAGTGGTTTCTCGTTGCTGTATCTCAAAAACTGGCTGAGATATTGCCGGTTAAAGTTTTGAGGGTGTTTTAGAGGAAAATGGGAGTTTCTGGTCTTCAAATGGTTTTTGTGGAATATCTCCTAAACTAGCAGAGATACGAAAAAGTGCAAGAAGTAAAAATTGCGTCAAAAGGGTAAAGAAACTGAATCCAGCTTTAAACGGTCAATTTCCCATTGTAATTGCATACAGGGTGACCAAACTCTAACAATCCCCATTTTTTCGCTCACCCTGTATTACAGAGACTGTTAAGGTAATTTTGAGTACACCATTAGAAAGAGGAGAAAAATTGGGATTTTCTGAGTGGTTTCTCGTTGCTGTATCTCAAAAACTGGCTGAGATATTGCCGGTTAAAGTTTTGAGGGTGTTTTAGAGGAAAATGGGAGTTTCTGGTCTTCAAAATGGTTTTTGTGGAATATCTCCTAAACTAGCAGAGATACGAAAAAAGTGCAAGAAGTAAAAATTGCGTCAAAAAGGGTAAAGAAACTGAATCCAGGCTTTAAACGGTCAATTTCCCATTGTAATTGCATACAGGGTGACCAAACTCTAACAATCCCCATTTTTTCGCTCACCCTGTATTACAGAGACTGTTAAGGTAATTTTGGAGTACACCATTAGAAAGAGGAGAAAAATTGGGATTTTTTGAGTGGTTTCTCGTTGCTGTATCTCAAAAACTGGCTGAGATATTGCCGGTTAAAGTTTTGAGGGTGTTTTAGAGGAAAATGGGAGTTTCTGGTCTTCAAAATGGTTTTTGTGGAATATCTCCTAAACTAGCAGAGATACGAAAAAAGTGCAAAAAGCAAAAATTGCGTCAAAAAGGGTAAAGAAACTGAATCCAGGCTTTAAACGGGCAATTTCCCACTGTAATTGCATACAGGGTGACCAAAGTCTAACAATCTCCATTTTTTGGCTCACCCTGTATAACAGAGACCTGAAAAGTAATTTTGGAGCACACCACAAGAAAGAGGAGGAAAAGGGGGATTTTTTGAGTGGTTTCCCGTTTCTGTATCTCAAAAACTGGCTGAGATATGGCCTGTCAAAGTTTTGAGGGTTTTTTAGAGGAAAATGGGAGTTTCTGGTCTTCAAAATGGTTTTTGTGGAATATCTCCTAAACTAGCAAAGATACGGAAAAAATGCAAAAAGCAAAAATTGCGTCAAAAAGGGTAAAGAAACTGAATCCAGGCTTTAAACGGTCAGTTTCCCACTGTAATTGCATACAGGGTGACCAAACTCTAACAATCTCCAATTTTTGGCTCACCCTGTATAACAGAGACTGTTAAAGTAATTTTGTAGCACATCACAAGAAAGAGGAGGAAAAGGGGGATTTTTTGAGTGGTTTCTCGTTGCTGTATCTCAAAAACTGGCTGAGATATTGCCGGTTAAAGTTTTGAGGGTTTTTTAGAGGAAAATGGGAGTTTCTGGTCTTCAAAATGGTTTTTGTGGAATATCTCCTAAACTAGCAAAGATACGGAAAAAATGCAAAAAGCAAAAATTGCGTCAAAAAGGGTAAAGAAACTGAATCCGGGCTTTAAACGGGCAGTTTCCCACTGTAATTGCATACAGGGTGACCAAACTCTAACAATCCCCATTTTTTCGCTCACCCTGTATAACAGAGACTGGTAAGGTAATTTTGGAGCACACCACTAGAAAGAGGAGGAAAAGGGGGATTTTTTGAGTGGTTTCCCGTTTCTGTATCTCAAAAACTGGCTGAGATATGACCAGTCAAAGTTTTGAGGGTCTGTTAGAGGAAATTGAACGTTTTAGTCCCCAAAATGTTTTTAATGAAATATCTCCCAAACTAAAAGAGATACGAAAAAAGTGCAAGGAATCAAAAATGCGTAAAAAACCCTAGAGAAACCGAATCTAAACTGAAAACAGCGAAACTCCCCCTGGAACTCCATACAGGGTGGCCCAAAAAAAATTTCCCAACACGATATTTTGTTTCTAGGTAATTTTCAAGTTTGTGGTTATATTTTTTCCTGTTTTCTGGGTTACGCAATTGCACCATTAATACCAATCACCCGGTGAGCGAAACAAGCCTGAAACTAGGCAAACTTCTTCCCAAAATGGGCAACGATTTCTGTCGGTAAATCAGGGTCGTTTCAGTCCAATTTTGCATAAATTTCGCTTTTTGGATTAACCCAAAAAATGATTGATTTTACCGAGTAAATTGCTCTTCCTGGCTCGTTTATCGATTCAAGATCGTAAATAATATTTTATTAACAATATAAATCGGACTTCTTGTCTTCTTTGTGTGTAGTTTCGGTTTTTATGGGCGCCATAAACACAAAGTAATATTGTAGATTGTTCGGTCTGCTTCCTTGTTGCAGGATTTGAACGGTAAAATAGGTAAATATCCCACGAACGGGCTGCTACTGAGTTTGACGTGAAATGGGTGGAAAAACCGGATTTTTTGGGCGGTTAAACGTCTCGGTTGGTGGAAAATTGGCTGAGATATTGACGTTTCAAGTTTTTCCACTTTTTTGGCTCACCCTGTACGCCAGGGGGCACCAAGACAAGTTTGGAGCACTCCACGGTGAAGAGGAGGAAATTTGGGATTTTTTGAGTGGTTTCTCGTTTCTGTATCTCGAAAACTGGCTGAGATATTGACAGTCAAAGTTTTGAGGCACTTTTTGAGTTTCTGGTTCTCAAAATGGATTTTCTGGAATATCTCCTAAACTAGTAGATTTGGGGAAAAAGTGCAAAGAATGAGAATTACCTAGAAAACCCTAAGGAAACTGAATCTAAAGTTTGAACGGTCAAATTCCCCCTGGAACTGTGTACAGGGTGACCCAACACTGATCACTAACACTGTTTTGGCTCACCCTGTACGCCAGAGGCCATTCACGCAATTTTCGACTACACCATGTTAAAGAGAAGATAAATTGGAATTTTTTGAGTGGTTTCTCGTTTCTGTATCTCGAAAACTGGCTGAGATATTGACAGTCAAAGTTTCCNCAG
>CM042797.1:8784757-8808558 GCA_018691245.2 Ips nitidus | reverse complement strand
TTANTATCTNNNGATAGACNNAATAACNGTCANCGGCCGCTCNCGNGANAGAGTCGAAAGACACTNTNNNTNTCGCCTAAGGNCNTAGCNGCCCGATCGAAGANCGTCNNTTTTAGTAGATCGNNNNANNCNACACCTNNTGGCANTCCCGNTCATGAGGGGAGATNGCGGCCGCCTNGNACTANGTAANACGNTTTNCAAGGTGTCACCTCNCCNGCNNNCCGCTCNGANAANNGCNCCGCATNGCTATNANAGCCTATNTATCGCTCNNTAAAAGTGACAGCTGTCAAATTTTGTACACTGATTCTGACAGGTATAGTTGACATTTATAAAAAATGACAGCTCAATTCATCCTCAACTTTCTGAGATATGGCAAATCAAAGTTACTTGACAACTTAACTGGAAATTTTTGTTTACAACTGTAATTCAACATTTTTTTTTGACAAATTTGTAGGAAAGTGACAGTTGTCAAATTGTGCATACTTATTTTGACAGGTTAGGTTGACAGCTGTCAAAAATTACAGTTTCATCGGCGTTGTAGTTTCTGAGATATGACACG
Source organism: Ips nitidus (assembly GCA_018691245.2). Taxonomy (NCBI): domain Eukaryota; kingdom Metazoa; phylum Arthropoda; class Insecta; order Coleoptera; family Curculionidae; genus Ips; species Ips nitidus. The sequence continues at coordinate 8,807,999 of CM042797.1, read as the reverse complement.
TTAAAGTTACTTGACAACTAAATTAAAAACTCTTGTTTAGAGCTGACCTTTAACATTTTTTTGACAGATTTCCAGAAAAGTGACAGCTGTCAAATTTTGTACACTGATTCTGACAGCTATAGTTGACATTTACAAAAAAATGACAGCTCAATTCATCCTCAACTTTCTGAGATATGGCAAATCAAAGTTACTTGACAACTTAACTGGAAATTTTTGTTTACAGCTGTAATTCAACATTTTTTTGACAGATTTGTAGAAAAGTGACAGCTGTCAAATTTTGTACGCTGATTCTGACAGGTATAGTTGACATTTACAAAAAATGACAGCTCAATTCATCCTCAACTTTCTGAGATATGGCAAATCAAAGTTACTTGACAACTTAACTGGACATTTATGTTTACAGCTGTAATTCAACATTTTTTTGACAGATTTGTAGGAAAGTGACAGCTGTCAAATTGTGTACACTGATTTTGACAGGTATAGTTGACATTTATAAAAAATGACAGCTCAATTCATCCTCAACTTTCTGAGATATGGCAAATCAAAGTTACTTGACAACTTAACTGGACATTTTTGTTTACGTCTAATTTTAAACAATTATTTGACAGATTTGTAGGAAAGTGACAGCTGTCAAATTTTGTACACTGATTCTGACAGGTATAGTTGACATTTATAAAAAATGACAGCTCAATTAATCCTCAACTTTCTGAGAAATGGCAAATCAAAGTTACTTGACAACTTAACTGGAAATTTTTTTTTACAACTGTAATTCAACATTTTTTTGACAAATTTCCAGAAAAGTGACAGTTGTCAAATTTTGTACGCTGATTCTGACAGCTATAGTTGACTTTTACAAAAAAATGACAGCTCAATTAATCCTCAACTTTCTGAGATATGGCAAATCAAAGTTACTTGACAACTTAACTGTAATTTTTTTTTACAACTGTAATTCAACATTTTTTTGACAAATTTGTAGAAAAGTGACAGTTGTCAAATTTTGTACACTGATTCTGACAGCTATAGTTGACATTTACAAAAAAATGACAGCTCAATTCATCCTCAACTTTCTGAGATATGGCAAATCAAAGTTACTTGACAACTTAACTGTAATTTTTTTTTACAACTGTAATTCAACATTTTTTTGACAGTTTTACAGAAAAGTGACAGCTGTCAAATTTTGTACGCTGATTCTGACAGCTATAGTTGACATTTACAAAAAAATGACAGCTCAATTCATCCTCAACTTTCTGAGATATGGCAAATCAAAGTTACTTGACAACTTAACTGGAAATTTTTTTTTACAACTGTAATTCAACATTTTTTTGACAGTTTTACAGAAAAGTGACAGCTGTCAAATTTTGTACGCTGATTCTGACAGCTATAGTTGACATTTACAAAAAAATGACAGCTCAATTCATCCTCAACTTTCTGAGATATGGCAAATCAAAGTTACTTGACAACTTAACTGGACATTTTTTTTTACAACTGTAAATTAACATTTTTTTGACAAATTTCCTGAAAAGTGACAGCTGTCAAATTTTGTACGCTGATTCTGACAGGTATAGTTGACATTCATAAAAAATGACAGCTCAATTCATCTTCAACTTTCTGAGATATGGCAAATCAAAGTTACTTGACAACTTAACTGGAAATTTTTGTTTACGTCTAATTTTAAACAATTATTTGACAGATTTCCAGAAAAGTGACAGCTGTCAAATTTTGTACGCTGATTCTGACAGCTATAGTTGACATTTACAAAAAAATGACAGCTCAATTCATCCTCAACTTTCTGAGATATGGCAAATCAAAGTTACTTGACAACTTAACTGGAAATTTTTTTTACAACTGTAATTCAAAATTTTTTTGACAGATTTCCAGAAAAGTGACAGCTCTCAAATTTTGTACACTGATTCTGACAGCTATAGTTGACATTTACAAAAAAATGACAGCTCAATTCATCCTCAACTTTCTGAGATATGGCAAATCAAAGTTACTTGACAACTTAACTGGACATTTATGTTTACAGCTGTAATTCAACATTTTTTTGACAAATTTGTAGAAAAGTGACAGCTGTCAAATTTTGTACACTGATTTTGACCGGTATAGTGGACATTTATAAAAAATGACAGCTCAATTCATCCTCAACTTTCTGAGATATGGCAAATCAAAGTTACTTGACAACTTAACTGTAATTTTTTTTACAACTGTAATTCAACATTTTTTTGACAAATTTGTAGAAAAGTGACAGTTGTCAAATTTTGTACGCTGATTCTGACAGCTATAGTTGACATTTACAAAAAAATGACAGCTCAATTCATCCTCAACTTTCTGAGATATTGCAAATCAAAGTTACTTGACAACTTAACTGGACATTTATGTTTACAGCTGTAATTCAACATTTTTTTGACAGATTTGTAGGAAAGTGACAGCTGTCAAATTGTGTACACTGATTTTGACAGGTATAGTTGACATTTATAAAAAATGACAACTCAATTCATCCTCAACTTTCTGAGATATGGCAAATCAAAGTTACTTGACAACTTAACTGGAAATTTTTTTTTACAACTGTAATTCAAAATTTTTTTTGACAGATTTCAGAAAAGTGACAGCTCTCAAATTTTGTACACTGATTCTGACAGCTATAGTTGACATTTACAAAAAAAATGACAGCTCAATTCATCCTCAACTTTCTGAGATATGGCAAATCAAAGTTACTTGACAACTTAACTGGACATTTATGTTTACAGCTGTAATTCAACATTTTTTTGACAAATTTGTAGAAAAGTGACAGCTGTCAAATTTTGTACACTGATTCTGACAGGTATAGTGGACATTTATAAAAAATGACAGCTCAATTCATCCTCAACTTTCTGAGATATGGCAAATCAAAGTTACTTGACAACTTAACTGTAATTTTTTTTTACAACTGTAATTCAACATTTTTTTGACAAATTTGTAGAAAAGTGACAGTTGTCAAATTTTGTACGCTGATTCTGACAGCTATAGTTGACATTTACAAAAAAAATGACAGCTCAATTCATCCTCAACTTTCTGAGATATTGCAAATCAAAGTTACTTGACAACTTAACTGGACATTTATGTTTACAGCTGTAATTCAACATTTTTTTTTGACAGATTTGTAGGAAAGTGACAGCTGTCAAATTGTGTACACTGATTTTGACAGGTATAGTTGACATTTATAAAAAATGACAACTCAATTCATCCTCAACTTTCTGAGATATGGCAAATCAAAGTTACTTGACAACTTAACTGGAAATTTTTTTTTACAACTGTAATTCAAAATTTTTTTGACAGATTTCCAGAAAAGTGACAGCTCTCAAATTTTGTACACTGATTCTGACAGCTATAGTTGACATTTACAAAAAAATGACAGCTCAATTCATCCTCAACTTTCTGAGATATGGCAAATCAAAGTTACTTGACAACTTAACTGGACATTTATGTTTACAGCTGTAATTCAACATTTTTTTGACAAATTTGTAGAAAAGTGACAGCTGTCAAATTTTGTACACTGATTTTGACCGGTATAGTGGACATTTATAAAAAATGACAGCTCAATTCATCCTCAACTTTCTGAGATATGGCAAATCAAAGTTACTTGACAACTTAACTGTAATTTTTTTTTACAACTGTAATTCAACATTTTTTTGACAAATTTGTAGAAAAGTGACAGTTGTCAAATTTTGTACGCTGATTCTGACAGCTATAGTTGACATTTACAAAAAAATGACAGCTCAATTCATCCTCAACTTTCTGAGATATTGCAAATCAAAGTTACTTGACAACTTAACTGGACATTTATGTTTACAGCTGTAATTCAACATTTTTTTGACAGATTTGTAGGAAAGTGACAGCTGTCAAATTGTGTACACTGATTTTGACAGGTATAGTTGACATTTATAAAAAATGACAGCTCAATTCATCCTCAACTTTCTGAGATATGGCAAATCAAAGTTACTTGACAACTTAACTGGAAATTTTTGTTTACGTCTAATTTTAAACCATTATTTGACAGATTTGTAGGAAAGTGACAGCTGTCAAATTTGGCACACTTATTCTGACAGACTTGTAGATTAATTTCCGATCGATTTTTGGGACACCCTGTATACCATAAATTTTACAGCGAGCTCAATCAAAGGCGGCTTTGCTTTGATCTGGCAACATTTTAAATGTCTCTGGTTTACTGATTTATTTGTCGATTTAAAAACAATGGCGGACGATAAAACGGTGACGAATTTATGTTCCGTCTCATTCTAATTAGTACCATTCGCACAGTGATTGAGAGAGAGAGAGAGAGATGTTGCCAGATTTGGCCCAATCACTTTGACGTTATCTCTGAATTGTTGACGGGATTTACGTGGGACCACTGCAATACAGTGTTGCCGTATATCGTTGAAAAGCCCTTTTAATTAGCTATCCATAGACGTATAAAAGTATATACAAAGTGTTGCAAATAAGGGAGTTATTTAGGTTTGAATGTATTTCACTCATTTGACACGTCATAACTCGGTTATTATGACAGATACGTCAAAATGACAGATGACACAAATTGTAGCCCTGACTGTCCTCTTTAATTTGTTATCTGACAAGTTTTTAGTGAAAGTGACTTGGAAGTGAGTTATTCGAGCAGAAAAGTCAATGTGCACTTAAGCACTTGGGTTGGTGGTTTTTTCAAGATTTACCAAAACCAATTTAACCAGAGGGTTTAATTTAACCGTGAGGTGTTAAAATTACCTTAAAAATAACGTAAAACCTTCAAAAAAAACATTTTTACGACCAAAATCGTCCAAATACAGTAAATTTCTGGTTTTATGGCATTTTTAAGCAAATATTTGCTATTTTGGGCAAATAGGCTAAGCCGGCTCTGCATTAATCGTTTTAGCGCCTATTTGGTCGATAATTGATTGATTTTTTCCACTTAAGTGGATTCGACCTGAAATCCCTTGTATATCGCACGGCCTTGCCATTTTTAACGGTTTTACTATTGCAATTTGTCTCTTTAACAGCTAATTTGTCTTGTTAATAGAAAAACTATACAGGGTGGTCGAAAGAGGATTTCGAGAGCTTTAAATTGGTGTTTTGAACCACCCTGTAACTGTCAAAATAACCGAGTTACGGGCTGTCAAAGGGGGAAACTGTCAAATTCCGTTAACTCGATTTTTAACCTTGAATAACTCGGTAATTTGACATTTTTGCTAAACGCTATACAGGGTGGTCAAAAGAGAATTTCAAGGGCTACAAATTGGTATATTGAACCACCCTGTAACTGTCAAAATAGCTGTCATAAATGTCAGAAAGACGTTTCACATCGGATACTACAGGAAAACTTTTTAAAACCAGATTTTTGCAATTTTTAAGCACAATTTGACAGTTTTGACGTTAGTGACAGTTGTCACGTGATTTTAGAACACTATTTAGCTGGACGGTCACGTGACAATTGTCAAAATAGCTGTCATTTATCTCAGAAACACGTTTTCTGTCGAATACTGCAAGAAAACTTTCTAAAACCAGATTTTTGCAATTTTTGAGCACAATTTGACAGTTTTGACGTTAGTGACAGTTGTCACGTGATTTTAGAACACTTTTTAGCTAGACGGTCACGTGACAATTGTCAAAATAACTGTCATTTATCTCAGAAACACGTTTTCTGTCGAATACTGCAAGAAAACTTTCTAAAACCAGATTTTTGCAATTTTTGAGCACAATTTGACAGTTTTGACGTTAGTGACAGTTGTCACGTGATTTTAGAACACTATTTAGCTGGACGGTCACGTGACAATTGTCAAAATAACTGTCATTTATCTCAGAAACACGTTTTCTGTCGAATACTGCAAGAAAACTTTCTAAACCCTGATTTTTGCAATTTTTGAGCACAATTTGACAGTTTTGACGTTAGTGACAGTTGTCACGTGATTTTAGAACACTATTTAGCTAGACGGTCACGTGACAACTGTCAAAATAACTGTCATTTATCTCAGAAACACGTTTTCTGTCGAATATTGCAAGAAAACTGTTCTAAACCAGATTTTTGCAATTTTTGAGCACAATTTGACAGTTTTGACGTTAATGACAGTTGTCACGTGATTTTAGAACACTTTTTAGCTGGACGGTCACGTGACAATTGTCAAAATAACTGTCATTTATCTCAGAAACACGTTTTCTCTCGAATACTGCAAGAAAACTTTCTATAACCAGATTTTTGCAATTTTCGAGCACAATTTGACAGTTTTGACGTCAGTGACAGTTGTCACGTGATTTTGTGACGTAACTGACGTTTGACAGACATTCTGACAGCTGTCAAAAACACGTGACCACCACGACTAGCATCGCCACGTAAAAAACAAACGAAACATCGAGAATGTTTCTGGTCGAAAAAGGGCCCATAAATACAGGGAGAGCCAAATAAATAAGCTTATCGAGCGTTTACAGTTTACACGGTGAGCCAAGGCAATAAATTTGCCCGGCCCGCTAATAATGTACATTCGAAATCAATTAACGGCATGTACAGGGTGTATATTAGTTGGTTTTTAATCAGTTTTCGGTATAAATTACCGCACAAGAAGAATCGTAAATTTGCACAAAAAAAACGATTTTTTTGCTGTTTTTTTTTAACATTTCAAAAAAGTGTAGAGAATGAAAGTTGTAGGGAATTTAATCCTCTACAAGATTGTATTAAGGTGCTTTTGCCCTAAAGGGCCTCCTCAGGGAAATATTCCCTAAAAACTGCACTAAAACACAAAAAAGTGCTCTGAAAAACCCTAAAACACTTTTGGTTGAATATCTCCACAACGGTTAGAGATACAAAAAAAATGAAAGAGAGCAAAAATGTTCCGAATTAAAAACTCAACCGACCCTCGTAAGTTTCACGGTCCGCTAGGGCAGCTAGTATACAGGGTGTGTACAAAAACTGTGCAAAATCACTGTTTTGACCACCCTGTAGGCCAGTTTTTACGATAGAATTTTTTGCTCAACACCAGTGAAAAGAGCAGTTTGAGACGGTTTATTTGAGTGGTTGAACCACCCTGAACTCGTAAAAATAAGCGAGATACCGGGTGGTCAAGTTTTGGACTAGTTTTTTGGCACCAAAACTGAAAATTTGCCTAAATTTTCGTGCACTTTTTACTGTAATCTCTAATAACTCGCTTATTTGGTACACCCTGTACAACTTTTTTTATACCGTTGGATAGCCAGTGAAACGGGCTTTCTAAATATATAATTTTTTTGGGTGGTTGGTTGCCTGGTTTGGCCGCTAGAGGACGCTAAAGTTTACCACACCATTCCAAAGCATCACTTTATTCAACCTGAAATAACTCGCTTATTTGGTACACCCTGTACAACTTTTTTTATACCGTTGAAAAGCCAGTGAAACGGGCTTTCTAAATATATAATTTTTTTGGGTGGTTGGTTGCATGGTTTGGCCGCTAGAGGACGCTAAAGTTTACCACACAATTCCAAAGCACCACTTCATTCAACCTGAAATAACTCGCTTATTTGGTACACCCTGTACAACTTTTTTTATACCGTTGGATAGCCAGTGAAACGAGAATTCCAAAAATATACAATTTTTTGGTGGAAAGTTGCATGGTTTGGCCGCTAGAGGGAGTTAAAGTTGTTCCTCCCAGTGGACCACTAAAGTCGAAATTCGCTCGAAACTAGCGCGCCATTTAAACGGGATTTACCGTTTAAACGCGATTAAAAGCCACGCCAAAATGACCCTTAAACCATTACCGCTAATTGTAGGTGGTCTTTGCGTGGGGTCTTCCATGAACATCTAAAATGGCGTCCTTTCAAGCCAATGGAGGTGTTAAACCACGATTAACTAGTTAAAGGCCCATTTAATTAGTACACCAGTTTAATCACGACAGTTAAACCGTTTAAGGCCTGGTCTACACCATTACAGTTAGCAATTTCTTGTATACAGGGTGTCCCAATTTTGCCAATTTTTCACTATTTTAGCTTTAGCCGTTGCCGAGATATTCGCAAAAATCTGTCATTTTTTTGGCATTTTTGGTTTGACATCAACTTTGACGCCCTCTAGCGGCCGAACCGTTACACTTAGACAGGTGCTGTCAACGTCACGTGATAGCCCCGTTCGTTGGCTTTCGTTTGTTTTCTGGTGTGTTTGTACAGGGCGTTTGAAATAAGCGAGTTATTTGAGAATTACTGGGCTGACGCTTACTGAAATTTGGCCTAAACTGCAACATGGCGGCGTGCACTGTCTGGTTTAAACCCTGACAGCTCGGTTATTTTGACAGATACGTCAAAATGACAAATGACCGATTTTGTAGAGGAGATTTCGGGCTTTCCAACGGTATATTCTAATGACAGTTTGTGGGTTACGGTTAGGCCGCTAGAGGGCGTCAAACTTTCACCACCAGCTTTGAAAAAAAAAGTGATTTTCTACATTTTTGTGTAAATCCCCTTTATAGTTTCATGGGAGTGGATATTTGACGGTTGTGTGACACGTAGCTGTCAATTTTGAACGCAGCTTCACCTGTCACTAATGTGACAACTGTCAAAAACCCGGTTCATAGAGCTATAAAATGATTTTTTAACTTTCTACAAGATTTGACAGGTTTCAAGTGTTTTTTTAAATATTTTGATGGTTTTGTGACAGTTATTTTGACATGCGTCAGTTCAATGACAGCTCTAGTGACCTGTCAAACTGACAGTCACTCGTCAAAACTGTCAAAATCTTGTAGAAATGCTTTGAATGTACTTTTCATGAGGTTTTCAAGTTTCCACGTTGTTTTTAATAGTTTCATGGTCTTGTCGGCTGGATTTTGACATTTGTCAGTGTAATGACAGTTTTTGACAGCTGTCACTGTCAAACAACCCACTAGACAACAAATGTCAAAGTGACAGGGGCAAAACCACGTGATTATCCAGTCCATACATACAATCAAGAATTGATGCGTGCACTGTCTGGTTTAAACCCTGACAGCTCGGTTATTTTGACAGATATGTCAAAATGACAGATGACCGATTTTGTAGAGGAGATTCCGGGCTTCCCAACGGTATATTCTAATGACAGTTTGTGGGTTACTTGTCAAAGTGACAGGGGCAAAACGAGGTGACTATCCAGTCTAAACTTACAAACAAGAATTGGTGCGTGCACTGCCTGGTTTAAACAATGACAGCTTGGTTATTTTGACAGATACGTCAAAATGATAAATGACAGATTTTATAGAGGAGATTCCGCGCTTTCCAACGGTATATTCTAATGACAGTTTGTGGGTTGCGGTTAGGCCGCTAGAGGGCGTCAAACTTTCACCACCGCTTTTTCCGTTCATATCTCCTAAACTGCTGGAGGAATTGACTGGAAATTTGTACAGGGTGTTCCTTAAACGACGCAAAACTGAAAAAACCACCATTCGGGCCGAAAAACCGTCTAAATGAAGCGGAAACGTGGCAACAATGCTGATTCGTCAATTGTTGTTCGAATAGGCGATTAAGATAGCGCAAGTGTCCCATCAAGTCAAATGTGACGATTTAATTAAAAATAAATCATTTTTGTATCGGGCGAGCGCATCTCTCGAAAAACCAGGGGCGTACCGGGCATTCCAGGGGCGTACCGGGCATTTTAACCGAAAATTACCCGGTACGCCACTGGATTTAAGCTGAGATAACGAAAAGGGTTATCGAGACCATGAAATGCAATAAATCATTCGACTATTAGGACGATTTGTAATTTATAATTGTGTCGCACCCACAAATCTACCATTTGTACAAGAGATGTGTTGATTAGAGGTGTCATCAATCTTTGTTGGTCGTTTTAAGGTACTTTGCACCAATGGAAATACCCACAAACTCTCATTAGAATATACCGTTAGAAAGCCCGGAATCTCCTCTACAAAATCGGTTATTTGTCATTTTGACGTATCTGTCAAAATAACCGAGCTGTCAGGGTTTAAACCAAACAGTGCACGCACCAATTCTTGATTGTATGTTTGGACTGGATAGTTACGTGGTTTTGCCCCTGTCACTTTGACAAGTAACCCACAAACTGTCATTAGAATATACCGTTGGAAAGCCCGGAATCTCCTCTACAAAATCGGTCATTTGTCATTTTGACGTATCTGTCAAAATAACCGAGCTGTCATTGTTTAAACCAGACAGTGCACGCACCAATTTTTGATTGTAAGTTTGGACTGGATAGTCACGTGGTTTTGCCCCTGTCACTTTGACTTTGGTTGTCTAGTGGGTTGTTTGACAGTGACAGCTGTCAAAAACTGTCATTACACTGACAAATGTCAAAATCCAGCCGACAAGACCATGAAACTATTAAAAACAACGTGGAAACCAGAAAACCTCATGAAAAGTACATTAAAAACATTTCTACAAGATTTTGACAGTTTTGACGAGTGACTGTCAGTTTGACAGGTCACTAGAGCTGTCATTAAACTGACGCATGTCAAAATCACTGTCACAAAACCATCAAAATATTTAAAAAAACACTTGAAACCTGTCAAATGTTGTAGAAAGTTAAAAAATCACTTTTTAGCTTTATGAACCGGGTTTTTGACAGTTGTCACGTTTGTGACAGGTCCTGGAATGACAGCTGCATGTCAAATCTGTCAAAATTGACGCCATTTTGTGTCGTAACCTCAAACCACGTGATTTCTTGTATTTTTAAGGGTCCTAACCACACTTTTGGCATTTTTTGGTTTCGAAAGCAATTTTCAACCGTTTCGAACGAAACGGGGCCTCTTCAGGGTCTGGCCAACCAATTTTGCTGACGTCACGTCCAATTTAGCTCAAGTAGTGACTATTATTATACAGGGGGGCGTATCATTATTGAGTGCCTTGTAAGTTGGTGGTTTTTTTGGTTCACTCTGTACATTTTGGGACAGAGACGTGCGATTTTCTTTTTTCTAGATTAATCAACTCGAAATACAACTTTTTGCTCTCTTGCAATTTTTTCGTATTTTGCCTCGTTTTCGAGAAAAAAAATTATCAAAAAATTCCAGTGGCGTGCCACTTTACTTTTTAGAGTTATTAGGGACAATTTTTGAAAATTAATTCCCGCCAAACCAGACCGAGTACGGTCCTGATTTTTTTGAGGTTAAATAGCCCCAAGCTTGGGCAGTGTACAAAAAAATTTTAAATGACGTCACTCAAAAACCAGGGACGTACTGAGGAAAAATCTGGGTGACTGTCCTGAAAGTGTAAACTGTCACTTATAATGACAACTTTGGAAATTAATTCCCGCCAAACCAGACTGAGTACGGTCCTGATTTTTTTGAGGTTAGGTAGCCCCAAGCTTGGGCAGTGTACAAAAAAAATTTCATTGACGTCACTCAAAAACCAGGGGCGTACCGAGAAAAATTCCGAGTCAGTGCTCCGGAAGAGCTTTGACCTTAAATATCTCAGAAACTGTACCATTTTGGTATAGCACTTGTGACGTCATTTTGAAGCCCTTAAAGTGCGCAATATAGTGACGTAATAATATACAGGGTGTCCCATTTAAAATACTGCAGTTTTTGGGGTGTAAATGAAATAGGCCGCCATTCACTAATATACAGTCTAAACCAAATCAGTGAGTGATGACGTCACTACTAGAAATGTATAGTAAAAGTCAAAAAAACAATAATTATTGACAGCTCGAAATGCCCTTAGATTGTAGGGCGCCCTCTAGTAGCGAAAAATTGCTACTTTCCAAACTGAAAAATGGTTGATTACGGTCCTGTCGTGTCACGTGGGTTATTTGGGGACACTTTGCCAGAAAATGGCCAATAACTCGCTTATTTAAAACATTTGTAAAAACGTGTCAGATGATCAAAGATGGGTAATGAATGGGGCTATCACGTGACGTTGAGCGGGCGAAGCTAAGTGGCACCGTTTGGCCGCTAGAGGGCGTCAAAGTTGGCCAAACTTTTTGGGACATTTTTGTGAATATCTCCCGAACTAAGTGAGTTAGAGCTGTGAAATTTTTATTGTGGATGTACCTCGGTAAAACACAACTTTTACCTTATACACACTTTTTTCGAAAAGTGTACCGTTTGTCCTGGAAAAATTAAAAACACTTTTCTTGACAATTTTTTCCACTAAATTTTTAGGAAAAATTTTGAAATTTTAAAATTCACTTTTACTGCCTAAATATTTTTGAATTAACGATACAAACATGACAGAAAGTGTAATTTGTCAAAATGACATTTTTTAAGGGTGCCACGCCCTGAAAACTGTCAAAAATGACAAAAATGTCATATTTTTAGGTTAATTCCGAAACGGTGCCACTTAGAGCAAAACAGACAGCTAAATCGAGTTCCTCAGGCCGGAATTAGTCAAAAACGTCACTTTGACAGGTTGAAATCCAATATGGCGGCCTTGAGTATAGTAGGCCAGGACAACTAGTCATTTTGGGCAAAATTTTGGTGCACTTTAGCAAAAAATTGCTAATAACTCGCTTATTTAAAACATTTTGTAAAAACGTGTCAGATGATCAAAGATGGGTAATGAATAGGGCTATCACGTGACGTTGAGAGGGCGAAGCTAAGTGGCACCGTTTGGCCGCTAGAGGGCGTCAAAGTTGGCCAAACTTTTTGGGACATTTTTGTGAATATCTCCCGAACTAAGTGAGTTAGAGGTTTGGAATTTTTACCATGAATGTACCACAGTAAAACGCAACTTTTACCTTAAACACACTTTTTTCGAAAAGTGTACCGTTTGTCCTGGAAAAATTAAAAACACTTTTCTTGACATTTTTTAAAGGGGTCCCCCCCACCTAATTTTGGAAAAAATTTTGATTTTTTAAAATTCACTTTTACTGCCTAAATACTTTTGAATTAACGGTACAAACATGACATAAAGTGTCATTTGTCAAAATGTACATTTTTTAAGGGTGCCACGCCCTGAAAACTGTCAAAAATGACATAAACGTCATATTTTTAGCTTAATTCCAAAACGGTGCCACTTAGAGCAAAACAGACAGCAAATTTGAGTTTACCAGGCCGGAATTAATGAAAAACGTCACTTTGACAGGTTGAAATCCAATATGGCGGCCTTGAGTATAGTAGGCCAGGTAATTTTTAGGAAAATTTCGGTGCACTTTTCCAAAAAATCCTTCATAACTCGCTTATTTAAAAAATTACATAAAAACACACCAGATGACCAAAGATAGCTAATAAACGGGGCTATCACGTGACGTCGAGCGGGCGTAGCTAAGTGGCACCGTTCGGCCGCTAGAGGGCGTCAAACTTTTTTCCCCCACAATTTAGTAAATATCTCCGAAACTACTCGAGCTAGAGACTTGAATTTTTTACCATAAATACGGCACACCAAAAACGCATCTTTTCCTTTATGCACACTTTTGCCGTACCGCGTACCGTTTGTCCGGAAAAAACGAAAAACTGCAACCAAAGCAAAAATGACGACACCCTGTATATACATTGTCCCGAAAGTACCGTTCGGTTAATTAGTGGTGATTTAACCTCAAAATTTCGCATATTTAAACGTCATCCATCACTCGGGCTATACAGTGTGGACAGATAATGACAAAGAGGCACAATGCGTGCAATTAAGAGAGAGAGAGAGAGAGAGAAAAATGGAAAAAAACAAGTGACAACCGGTCGTTTATTTCGATTACGGTGCGCAAAAATTCGGCACACTTGATTTATAGACCTCCCGCAAAATTAATATCCCCCCCTTCCCCCCCCCACCCTTTAAAAAAAAAACAATTGAGAGTAGCACCATGTAAATGGTTTTTGTTTCGTTCAAAAGCCCAAAAGTGCCCTAATTCAACTGGGACACCCGGTATATTTTATGTTGGTTCGATTCAGCTCAGTCGGAGCTACACAGTGACCCCAAAAATTCCCCACAAAAATGATGTAGTTTTCGAGATATTTGAGATCAAAGTTCCTATTATTCTGGCAGGCTCGATATCTCAGAAACTACATTATTGATTACGGTGAAATTTTGACAGCTGACAACCCTAACCCAAGGCTGTAATTGTGCCAAATTTGACAGCTGTCACTTGTCTACAGGGTGAACTAGAAATTTTCAAATCCCAGTTGCTGTCAAACTGATTAAGTCATCAAACAAGTTTAGTGTCAAATATCTCAGAAACTACAGTATGGATTAAGGTGAAATTTTTGACAGCTGTCAACCTAACCCAAGGCTGTAAGTGTGCCAAATTTGACAGCTGTCACTTGTCTACAGGGTGAACTAGACATTTTCAAAGCCCCAGTTGCTGTCAAACTGATTAAGTCATGAAACAAGTTTAGTGTCAAATATCTCAGAAACTACAGTATTGAGGAGGGTGAAATTTTGACAGCTGTCAACCTAACCCCAAGGCTGTAATTGTGCCAAATTTGACAGCTGTCACTTTGACAGAAATACCAAAAAAATGACATTTTAGTTGTAAACTTCCTTCGGTGTGACAATGACGGTTTGGTGACGTGTTCCACCCTGTATTTCACCCTCTCGCCGAGGGGGAAAAATTCCGGAAAAATTTTGAGGTTATACAGGAAAGGTCACGTGACTGTCATGCCAAAAATTAGACCTGTCACTTTGACAGAAATACTAAAAAAAAAATAAGTTTTGCTGTCAAAGCAGCTTAACCATGAAACCAGTTTAGTGTCAAATATCTCAGAAACTACAGGATTGATTAAGGTGAAATTTTTGACAGCTGTCAACCTAACCCCAAGGCTGTAATTGTGCCAAATTTGACAGCTGTCACTTTGACAGAAATACTAAAAAAAAAATGTTGAAAAAGCAAATTTTTGAACCATCCTGTACACCGTACAATATATACAGGATGTGCAAAAAATTTGTAAACACGACGAGATATATAATTGCGTGACAAGGTGAACCATCAACGTATAAAGATTTATTGGCAAATAAAAGCGGTACGAGGATTTACGTAACATACTGTATATAGTGGAGATTTATGGGCGTTTGTTTTAATTGGGTTTACATGGGGTTTTCACTTGTTTTACAGGATTTTTGCTTTGGTAACGTGTGCGCAAAAAAATTCAGGATTATCTACAGGGTGTTGGCTATATTCAGGCCAAAAATCAAGGTTCTAACCTAAAAAATGAATTTTTGGGGAGCCTTTAAAGGTTAGGTTGTCCAAATCAGTTGATTATCACCTTGCCGCCATTTTGTTTTGTAACTCCTCACAGAGAAGGCTGGGAATTTTTTTAAAAATTTTGGGATAATCTACAGGGTGTTGGCTACTTTCAGGCCAAAAATGAACTTTCTAACCTAAAAAGTGAATTTTTTAGGAGCCTTTGAATGTGAGGGTGTTCAATCAGTTGATTATTACCTACAACGTCCGCCATTTTGTTTTGTAACTCCTCCCAGAAAAGAGAGGGAATTTTTTTAAAAATTAGGGATAATCTACAGGGTGTTGGCTACTTTCAGGCCAAAAATCAATTTTATAACCTAAAAAGTGAATTTTTGGCAAGCCTTTGAAATTTGCTTGTATTTTTTTTCTCCTTCAGAAAACTAGAGTGAAATTCCCTATTGCGCTCACCCTGTATACGTCGCGAAATTGGCATTTTCGATTACCCATCGAATGCGTAAAGTGCCCGATTACCCATCCCCGGTAATTTGCCGATATTTAACACCCTGAAATTGTACAGAGTGTTCGGATCGATCAGGCCAAACAGGATTGAGCGGTTTTAACAAGGCAAAATTGCCATGCAGACGATTCTCAATCATCTTCTATCATTTATACGTCGATGGTGGGTCATAAACTACCGCCTAATGCCCTCAGGGGCATTTTGGGGGGCATTTTTGCGCAAACGCCCATAATACAGTCACAATTACTCACTTTAATTGATGGATTAAGTGACAGCGTTACGTTCAAGGTATCAAAACTCAGAATTTTCAAATGGGACACCCTGTATATTATTACGTCATTCGATTCTCCTCTTCAGCAGCTACACGGTGACCCAAAAAAGTCCATACAAAAAGTGTCTCGTTTCTGAGATATACAGGGTGAAACGTGTCATTACTCTGAACTTGAAACCTGTTTCAGTTGCATTCAAACGTAAAAAACTACAATATTTCAAATGGGACACCCTGTATATTATTACGTCATTCGATTCTGCTTGTCAGCAGCTACACGGTGACCCAAAAAAGCCCATACAAAAAGTGTCTCGTTTCTGAGATATACAGGGTGAAACGTGTCATTACTCTGAACTTGAAATCTGTTTCTGTTGCATTCAAACGTCAAAACCGGCACTATTTCAAATGGGACACCCTGTATATTATTACGTCATTCGATTCTGCTTGTCAGCAGCTACACGGTGACCCAAAAAAGTCCATACAAAAAGTGTCTCGTTTCCGAGATATACAGGGTGAAACGTGTCATTACTCTCAACTTCAAACCTGTTTCAGTTGCATTCAAACGTCAAAAACTACAATATTTCAAATGGGACACCCTGTATATTGTTACGTCATTCGATTCTGCTTGTCAGCAGCTACAGGATGACCCAAAAAAGTCTTGTCAAAATTGTTTAGTTTACGAGATATACAGGGTGAAACGTGTCATTACTCTCAACTTCAAACTTGTTTCAGTTGCATTCAAACCCCAAAACCTGCACTATTTCAAATGGGACACCCTGTATATTATTACGTCATTCGATTCTGCTTGTCAGCACCTACAGGGTGACCCAAAAAAGTCTTGGTCAAAATTGTTTAGTTTACGAGATATACAGGGTGAAACGTGTCATTACTCTCAACGCCAAACCTGTTTCAGTTGCATTCAAACGCCAAAAACTACAATATTTCAAATGGGACACCCTGTATATTATTACGTCATTCGATTCTGCTTGTCAGCAGCTACACGGTGACCCAAAAAAGTCTTGTCAAAATTGTTTAGTTTACGAGATATACAGGGTGAAACGTGTCATTACTCTCAACTTCAAACTTGTTTCAGTTGCATTCAAACCCCAAAAACTACACTATTTCAAATGGGACACCCTGTATATTATTACGTCATTCGATTCAGCTTGTCAGCAGCTACAGGGTGACCCAAAAAAGTCTTGGTAAAAATTGTTTAGTTTACGAGATATACAGGGTGTAAAACGTGTCATTACTCTCAACCTATAATATTTCAAACCGGTTTCAGTTGCATTCAAAAAACCATACAAAATCTGAGATATACACTATTTCAAATGGGACACCCTGTATATTGACACCCTGTATATTATTACGTCATTCGATTCTGCTCGTCCAGCAGCTACAGGGTGAGTCTTGTCAAAGTGGTTTAGTGAGATATACAGGGTGAAACGTGTCATTACTCTCAACGCCAAACCTGTTTCAGTTGCATTCAAACGCCAAAACCGGCACTATTTCAAATGGGACACCCTGTATATTATTACGTCATTCGATTCTGCTCATCCAGACCTACAGGGTGACCCAAAAAAGTCTTGTCAAAATTGTTTAGTTTCCGAGATATACAGGGTGAAACGTGTCATTACTCTCAACGCCAAACCTGTTTCAGTTGCATTCAAACGTAAAAAACTGCAATATTTCAAATGGGACACCCTGTATATTATTACGTCATTCGATTCTGCTCGTCAGCAGCTACAGGGTGGCTCAAAAAAGTCATGTCAAAATTGTTTAGTTTCCGAGATATACAGTTTTAGAGACACTGGCAGCATTTTTTCTAATTCTGAGCAAGAAAAACAGTTTGACAACTACTGCAGACATTTTACACGCTCAGAAGACAGTTTGGGAACCACCGATGTCATTTTGGTGCTTCTGAGCTACTGGAAACCTTTCTGAGAACTTTTGGTGACGTTCTACTGGATCAGAAGACAGATTGAGCCCTCTGAGCTGTTAAAAACAGTTTTATAACTTTTAATAATTTGAAAAAACCGTTTGAGAACCTCTTATAACACTTTCGAGGCTCAGAAGACAGTTTTAGTGTCACTGACAGCATTTTTTGCATTTCTGAGCAAGAAAAACAGTTTGACAACTACTGCAAACATTTTACAAACTCAGAAGACAGTTTGAGAGCCACCGATGCCATTTTGGTGCTTCTGAGCTACTAGACGCAATTTGTAAATTCCTGAGAACCTGAGATAAGATCAGAAGACAGTTTTAGAGCCACTGATGGCTGTTCTGAACTAGTAAAAACAGTTTGAGAACCTGCGATAACAGTTTCCGGGCTCAGAAGACACTATAGTAGCATTTTGGTGTTTCTGATCTCTTAAAAAACAGTTTGAAGTATTCTGAGGATGTTTTGGCGTTTCTGAGCCACTAAAAAAACAGTTTTAGAACTTCTGATGGTTTAGTGATTTGTTTCTGAGCTGTTAAAACCGTTTGAGATCCCCTGGTAAGGCTCAGAAGACAGTTTAACGGCCGCTGGTGGCGTAACAGTGTTTCTGATCAACAAAAGACAGTTTGTGGAGTTCTGGTGTCATTCTTATGACATTTTGGTGTTTTAAACCACCTATTTTGCGCCCACTGAACTTTCTAGGCAAATATCTCCGTTCTGAGGCCTTTGAGGGCAAAACACTATTTCAGTGTTTTTGTAGAGAATTAAATTCTCTACAATTTTTGTTTTTTGACATTTTCCTGAATTTTGCCAATTAACCAAGTTACGGGGGGTTGAAGTTACGTAAAGTCATCTCAACACACTTTCCTCCCCACTGAACTTTCTTAAGCAATTATCTCCCTTCTGAGGCCTTTAAAGGCAAATTGTATACGGGACACCCTGTATATTATTACGTCATTCGATTCTGCTCTTCAGCAGCTACAGGATGACCCAAAAAAAGTGTCTGATTTGCCTAAAATTTAAGGTCAAAGTTGGCCTTGACTTTTTTGAAGAAAAGTCACGTGACTGTATAGCGAGTGTCACAATCGAGACACCCAGTACATTTTCTGATTAAAACGCGAATTTTCCAGATTCTATCAGTCAGTTCTATGTGTAATTTTTACGTAGTATACAGGGTGGTTAATTATTTTTTCACATTTTTTCATTAACTTTTGTGAGTGTGGTTTTGGGACACCCTGTACAGTTTTACAGGTTATTTATCGGGTGACATTTTAGCGGCGCGTGATTTAGCGCTCCACGGCCGACTTTGACCTATTTAACTGTCACGTTCGATTGTTTTTTTTTCACACATAAATGGGCTGTCTAATCGACACATTAAATCGATCGATTTATTACGCGTAATTTGAATTTCTGGACAGTAAAATCGACCCTAAAGTTTAATAAACTGATTACGATTCCAAACTGGACAAGTAGTATAACCGATTTGTTTAATTTAGATGGAAACACTAGGGATGTGCTCGAGTATCGATATTTTTTTAAAGGCCGAAAATTTGCTAGAACACCCGTATATTTAGAGGGGGCTAAAGCACCAAAATTTTGGCCAAAATTTCAACCCTCTAACTCACATAGTTTCAGAGATATTTAGAAAAATGTTCCAAAAAGTTTGATCAACTTTGACGCCCTCTAGCGGCCAAACGGTGCCACTTAGCTTCGCCCGCTCAACGTCACGTGATAGCCCCATTTATTACCCATATTTGATCATCTGACACATTTTTACAAAATGTTTTAAATAAGCGAGTTATTTGCGATTTTTTGCTAGAGTGCACCGAAATTTTGCCCAAAATGACTAGTTGTCCTGGCCTACTATACTCAAGGCCGCCATATTGGATTTCAACCTGTCAAAGTGACGTTTTTGATTAATTCCGGCCTGGAAAACTCAAATTTGCTGTCTGTTTTGCTCTAAGTGGCACCGTTTTGGAATTAACCTGAAAATATGACATTTTTGTCATTTTTGACAGTTTTCAGGGCGTGGCACCCTTAAAAAATGTCAATTTGACAATTGACACTTTATGTCATGTTTGTACCGTTAATCCAAAGGTATTTAGGCAGTCACAGTAAATTTTAAAAATTAAATTTTTTTTTCCAAAATTTGGTGGAAAATTTCAAAAAAAATGTCAAGAAAACGGTTTTTTATTTTTCCAGGACAAACGGTACGTTTTTCAAAAAAAGTGTACATAAAGTAAAAGTTGCGTGTAACTATGGTACATGCATGGTAAAAATTTCAACCTTCTAACTCACGTGGTTTCTGAGATATTTACAAAAACATTTCAAAAAGTTTGATCAACTTTGACGCCCTCTAGCGGCCAAACGGTGCCACTTAGCTTCGCCCGCTCAACGTCACGTGATAGCCCCATTCATTACCCATCTTTGATCATCTGACACGTTTATACAGAATGTTTCAAATAAGCGAGTTATTTGCGATTTTTTGCTAAAGTGCACCAAAATTTCGCTAAAAATGACTGATTTTCCTGGCCTACTATACTCAAGGCCGCCATATTGGATTTCAACCTGTCAAAGTGACGTTTTTGATTAATTCCGGCCTGGAAAACTCAAATTTGCTGTCTGTTTTGCTCTAAGTGGCACCGTTTCGGAATTAACCTGAAAATATGACATTTTTGTCATTTTTGACAGTTTTCAGGGCGTGGCACCCTTAAAAAATGTCAATTTGACAAATGACACTTCATGTCATGTTTGTACCGTTAATTCAAAAATATTTAGGCAGTAAAAGTGAATTTTAAAAAATCAAAATTTTTTCCAAAATTAGGTGGGGGGACCCCTTTAAAAAATGTCAAGAAGAGTGTTTTTAATTTTTCCAGGACAAACGGTACGTTTTTCGAAAAAAGTGTACATAAAGTAAAAGTTGCGTGTAACTATGGTACATGCATGGTAAAAATTTCAACCTTCTAACTCAGGTGGTTTCTGAGATATTTAGAAAAATGTTCCAAAAAGTTTGATCAACTTTGGCGCCCTCTAGCAGCCAAACGGTGCCACTTAGCTTTGCCCGCTTAACGTCACGTGATAGCCCCGTTCATTACCTCTCTTTTGTCATACGGTGTGTTTTACCAGAATGTTTCAAATAAGCTAGTTATTTACAGTTTAATGGAAAAATGTACTAAAATTTTGTTTGTTCAACTATACTATCGACATTTTGAAATCTATCGATAATGTTAGCACAGCCAGTGTAAATAATAGGCCCGAACTCCATTAAAATTCAAAAATGAAGGCGTGAAAATTAAATTTTTCAACGCTTCCTATTAAATTCTAATGGGCCTACTAAATTAATACCCGACAGGAATACCAAACTATAATTGAATTTTTTTTTTTTTAATTAATTAGCTTTTCGGGCCCTTTCACCCAAGAAACAATTACACCATACAAATAAGTCCAAAATGGCGTCCAAAACGTCATTAAATATACAGTCATATACAGGGTGGTTTAGGTGTAATGAATTTTTGAAAAAAGTCTAAAAAATCAGTGTTCAGTTCAACCGCTCCTAACTCGGTTATTTTGACAGTTACAGGGTGATTCAATATACCATTTTAAAGCCCTTAAAATTCTCTTTCAATCACCTTATATAGTGTTTACACTAAAAATGTCAAATAAACGAGTAAAAAAGCAAAAATGATAAAAAAAAAATTTTCATATTGTGACCACCCTGTATAATTGCTAGACGTACTTTATCACCCAATTAATGAAAAAAACCGATTTTACGACCCCCCAATTGATTTGCGGCGTCCGAAACAAATTTATTCCCATCAAAACGGTGTTTATACAGGGTGATCAAACTGATAAGCGGACACGCAAACAAAACTACTAATTAAGCCGGCTAATTAATTTTTTTTTGTGCCTAATTAATCAAATATACAGTGTGTGTCAAAGATAAAAATTTCAGTGACGTCACAAGTACAATAATTATGCGTCACTGCAAATTTTGTTTTTACCCACCAAAAATGTCGATAATTGAGCGGTTTAATTAGAGCCACCCTGTATACGATTTTTATTTTTTTTTGACGTTTTATGGACAAAAGTGACACAACGTCACGTGAGGGAAATTTTGAAAATATTAAATTTACTAGAAAAACACCAAAAAAATCACTTTTTTCCCTAAAAAGCTTCGGAAAACACGAAATTCTCACATAAGCCCTTAGAAGTCGTATTAAATGCTTTTTTGTAGCTTTATGAGTTGATTTTTGACAGTTGTGACGTGAATCTGTCAATTTTTGACGTAATGCAATCTGTCATAAACTCGGAAACTGTCAAAATCCCTTCCATGAAGCTATAAAGTGAGAAAAGTTGCTTGAAACCAGTGAAAACAGTTACAGTTCACATTGATTGCATTTTATAGTTTTATGAGTTGATTTTTGACAGTTGTGACGTGTATCTGTCAATTTTTGACGTAATACAATCTGTCATTAAGTTGAAAACTGTCAAAATCCTCTCCATGAAGCTATAAAATGACAAAACTTGCACTAAACCAGTACAATCAGTTGCAGATCACATTAATTGCATTTTATAGTTTCATGAGTTGCTTTTTGACAGTTGTGACGTGTATCTGTCAATTTTTGACATAATGCAATCTGTCATAAACTTGGAAACTGTCAAAATCCCTTCCATGAAGCTATAAAGTGACAAAAGTTGCCTAAAACCAGTGAAAACAGTTACAGTTCACATAAATTGTATTTTGTAGTTTCATGAGTTGATTTTTGACAGTTGTGACGTGAATCTGTCAACTTTTGACGTAATGCAATCTGTCATAAACTCGGAAACTGTCAAAATCCTTTCCATGAAGCTATCAAGTGACTAAACTTGCATTTAACCAGTACAATCAGTTGCAGATCATATTAATTGCATTTTATAGTTTCATGAGTTGATTTTTGACAGTTGTGACGTGAATCTGTCAATTTTTGACGTAATACAATCTGTCATAAACTCGGAAACTGTCAAAATCCCTTCCATGAAGCTATNTTGGCGCGTGNATTGGAGCACGCTTGNTGCGAATNNNTCGNTCATTAGNTTTNCTNGGGATNTNCTAGGTGAATTGNCCCCAANNCNATNCAGNCCCCTGNGNGANCCANTCTNANTCNTTAGGATNNCAANCACNNCCNNCCNTTNTAANGNCNGNCGCTTTGCACTCCCGTNCNATNCAATTACTNGCTNNCTNTAGGNTCGCANATANANCNNNTGACTCCCAAGATCTNACAGCCCTGCCTANCATTCCGGAGCTCGCGNNGACCAGTCCATTTAGCANNCGACNAANCCGANTCNAGNATNACCGCTNNTGTAANGNNGTNCNTNGGCGATAGAGNTGNAGCTNACTATNTGNTANTGNGCTGTTCCNCNANNGACCNNCANAGCNTAGCTGNCTTNTGTNGTNNAACTGCNATNTACAGGGANNCGGCAATCTNCNNGNCNNGGAGANTTAGCGNACCT
>CM042797.1:8665161-8784751 GCA_018691245.2 Ips nitidus | reverse complement strand
CNNGATCTTATCCGTTTTTGTTGGTCAAAAATACTGAAGTTTTTGGGGTGTAAATGAAATAGGCCGCCATTCACTAATATACAGTCTAAACCAAATCAGTGAGTGATGACGTCACTACTAGAAATGTATAGTAAAAGTCAAAAAAACAATAATTATTGACAGCTCGAAATGCCCTTAGATTGTAGGGCGCCCTCTAGTAGCGAAAAATTGCTACTTTCCCCACTGAAAAATGGTTGATTACGGTCCTGTCGTGTCACGTGGGTTATTTGGGGACACTTTGCCAGAAAATCGCCAATAACTCGCTTATTTAAAACATTTTGTAAAAACGTGTCAGATGATCAAAGATGGGTAATGAATGGGGCTATCACGTGACGTTGAGCGGGCGAAGCTAAGTGGCACCGTTTGGCCGCTAGAGGGCGTCAAAGTTGGTCAAACTTTTTGGGACATTTTTGTAAATATCTCCCGAACTAAGTGAGTGAGAGCTTTGAAATTTTTATTGTGGATGTACCTCAGTAAAACACAACTTTTACCGTATAAACACTTTTTTCGAAAAGTGTACCGTTTGTCCTAAAAAAATTAAAAACACTTTTCTTGACAATTTTTCCCACTAAATTTTTAGGAAAAATTTTGAAATTTTAAAATTCACTTTTACTGCCTAAATATTTTTGAATTAACGGTACAAACTTGACATGAAGTGTCAATTATTAAATTGACATTTTTTAAGGGTGCCACGCCCTGAAATCTGTCAAAAATTACAAAAATGTCATATTTTTAGGTTAATTCCGAAACGGTGCCACTTAGAGCAAAACTGACAGCAAATTTGAGTTTTCCAGGCCGGAATTAATGAAAAACGTCACTTTGACAGGTTGAAATCCAATATGGCGGCCTTGAGTATAGTAGGCCAGGTCAACTAGTCATTTTGGGCAAAATTTCGGTGCACTTTACCAAAAAATTCCAAATAACTCGCTTATTTAAAACATTTTGTAAAAACGTGTCAGATGATCAAAAATGGGTAATGAATGGGGCTATCACGTGACGTTGAGCGGGCGTAGCTAAGTGGCACCGTTTGGCCGCTAGAGGGCGTCAAAGTTGGTCAAACTTTTTGGAACATTTTTGTGAATATCTTCGAAACTAAGTGAGTGAGAGGTTTGGAATTTTTACCATAAATGTACCACAGTAAAACGCAACTTTTATCTTAAACACACTTTTTTTGAAAAACGTACCGTTTGTCCTGGAAAAATTAAAAACACTTTTCTTGACATTTTTTAAAGGGGTCCCCACCGAATTTTGGAAAAAATTTGGAATTTTTAAAATTCACTTTTACTGCTTAGATACCTTTGGATTAACACTGCAAATATGACGTAAAGTGGCATTTGTCAAAATGTCATTTTTTAAGGGTGCCACGCCCTGAAATCTGTCAAAAATTACAAAAATGTCATATTTTTAGGTTAATTCCGAAACGGTGCTACTTAGAGCAAAACAGACAGCAAATTTGAGTTTTCCAGGCCGGAATTAATGAAAAACGTCACTTTGACAGGTTGAAATCCAATATGGCGGCCTTGAGTATAGTAGGCCAGGACAACTAGTCATTTTGGACAAAATTTTGGTGCACTTTAGTAAAAAATCGCTAATAACTCGCTTATTTGAAACATTTTGTAAAAACGTGTCAGGTGATCAAAGATGGGTAAAGAATGGGGCTATCACGTGACGTTGAGCGGGCGAAGCTAAGTGGCACCGTTTGGCCGCTAGAGGGCGTCAAAGTTGGCCAAACTTTTTGGGACATTTTTGTAAATATCTCCGAAACTATGTGAGTTAGAGCTTTGAAATTTTTACCATGAATGTACCACAGTAAAACGCAACTTTTACCTTAAACGCACTTTTTTCGAAAAGTGTACCGTTTGTCCTGGAAAAATTAAAAACACTTTTCTTGACATTTTTTAAAGGGGCCCCCCCACCTAATTTTGGAAAAAATTTTGAATTTTTAAAATTCACTTTTACTGCTTAGATACCTTTGGATTGACGCTTCAAACATGGCGTAAAGTGTCATTTGTCAAAATGTCATTTTTTAAGGGTGCCACGCCCTGAAAACTGTCAAAAATGACAAAAATCTCATATTTTTAGGTTAATTCCGAAACGGTGCCACTTAGAGCAAAACGGACAGCAAATTTGAGTTTTCCAGGCCGGAATTAGTCAAAAACGTCACTTTGACAGGTTGAAATCCAATATGGCGGCCTTGAGTATAGTAGGCCAGGACAACTAGTCATTTTGGGCAAAATTTTGGTGCACTTTAGCAAAAAATCGTTAATAACTCGCTTATTTGAAAAATTACATAAAAACACACCAGATGACTAAAGATAGCTAATAAACGGGGCTATCACGTGACGTTGAGCGGGCGTAGCTAAGTGGCACCGTTTGGCCGCTAGAGGGCGTCAAAGTTGGTCAAACTTTTTTGAAACATTTTTGTATATAACTCAACCAAAGTTGACTGCTTGAAGGTGTGGTAAATCACGTGACTTTTTTTTTTTAATTTACAAGATTTACGACGTTTCGTGGCCACCCCGAAAATCCGCCATTGTTCGCAAAGGCTACTTGATTAAAATTTATCGCCCATCTTGTCACCACAACACCTGGTTTAGCAACGAATTTATATACAGGGTGTCCCACTTACACAGTAGCAGGAAAAAAGGGGCGTGCCGTTCATGTGACAGGTTTGATTGACAGCTGTCAAAAATTTCAGCTCAATTCGTTGGCTAGTTTTTGAGATATGCCACGTTGATTGTTTAACTGCAGGAAAAGAGTTTTTTTGACAGACTTTCCGGTGAGTGACAGCTGTCAAACTTGGTACAGTTAATAGTGACAGGTCTGGTTGACACCTGTCAAAAATGTCAGCTCCAGTCATCCTGTACTTTCTGAGATATGACATTTCAAAATGTTTGTTGATGATTAAACTGAGAATTCCATTTAAGATAAGAGTTTCAACATTTTTTTGACAGATTCGTCGGTGAGTGACAGCTGTCAAACTTGGTACAGTTAATAGTGACAGGTCTGGTTGACATCTGTCAAAAATGTCAGCTCCAGTCATCCTCTACTTTCTGAGATATGGCACTTCAAAATGTTTGTTGATGATTAAACTGAGAATTCATTTGAAATAAGAGATTCAACATTTTTTTGACAGATTTGTCGGTAAGTGACAGCTGTCAAACTTGGTACAGTTAATGTGACAGGTCTGGTTGACATCTGTCAAAAATGTCAGCTCAATCCACCGCCTACTTGCGCTGATATTTACAAATAAACCACGTGACAGGCCAGAACGACAGTGTGCCCAGAAAACGGTCAATATCTCGGAAACGGTTAGAGTTACGCGCAAACCACCCGGTATAAAATCGGTGGGGAATCGAACGCGCAATCCGAAAATGCCATAATATACAGGGTGTTTGGGGGTGAAAAATCGAAAAAAACGACCAAAATATGTTGTATAACATGCCAAATAATAGGCATTTTTTCGGGGGCCACCCTGTATATATTCCGACGAGTTTTCGGCCGGAAATGGTGGGCGCAGCACGAAAAAACGAGCCGGAGCGATAATATCTCTATCTAAGCATGTAAATGCGTTTTATGTAACATTTCGAGGTTATGTAGCGCTAATAAAATAACCAGAGTGAAATCGGATACGTTCTCGTGTTGTTTTTGTCAAAAGATGAGATAATAAAAACGTTTATTTACGACCCTGTATATGGTGTTATGGGGTTTTTTAAGTCGAGGGAATTGTAGGGAATTTCACGCTCTACAAGTTAGCTTCTAAGCATTTTTGCCCTCAAGGGCCTATTAAGCGAGTTACAGGCCGGAAACTGTCAACTGCTTCAGTAACTCCAAAGGGGTTACTTTAACGGAGCGTAGCTCCGTTATTTGAGGAGTTACAACAAAAGGGTAAATAAACAAAGTTGTAGGGAATTTAATTCTCTACAAATTAGCTTCTTAGTAATTTTGCCCTCAAGGGCCTATTAAGCGAGTTACAGGCCGAAAACGTAACGAGTTTTGAGTCCCCAAAATGAATTTTCTGGAATATCTCCTAAACTACCAGATTTGGGAAAAAAGTGCAAAGAATGAGAATTACCTGGAAAACCCTAAAGAAACTGAATCTAAAGTTTGAACGGTCAAATTCCCCCTGGAACTGTGTACAGGGTGGCCCAACACTGATCACTACCACTATTTTGGGTCACCCTGTACGCCAGAGGCCACTCAGTGATTTTCGAGCACACCACGTTAAAGAGGAGAAAAATTGGAATTTTTTGAGTGGTTTCTCGTTTTTGTATCTCGAAAACTGGCTGAGATATTGACAGTCAAAGTTTTGAGGCACTTTTTGAGTTTCTGGTCCCCAAAATGGATTTTCTGGAATATCTCCTAAACTAGTAGATTTGGGAAAAAAGTGCAAAAGACAAAATTTGCTTCAAAAATTTGACAGCCTGTAACTCGGTTATTTTGACAGTTACAGGGTGGTTCAAAATACCATTTTGTAGCCCTTGAAATCCTCTTTCGATCACCCTGTATAGTGCCTGAACGAAGATGTTATCTTCGCGCCGAAGAAGTGAAGATAACGATCGCCATCTGACTTATCTTCGCTGCTTCAAAAGTGGATCGTACGTGGGATTGTACAATGAAGCACACTTCGAGCGAATTTAGTCGTTTTTTTCCCGATTTAAGTACACACACACCGTGAACGTTATAATTCCCATTTGACAGGCGCGACAAGGACAAACCGGCTCGAAATCGGACCAATAACGATTAATTTACCGACTGTATACAGGGTGGTCAAAAGAGGGTTTCGAGAGCTTTAAAATGGTGTTTTGAACCACCCTGTAACTGTCAAAATAACCGAGTTACAGGCTGTCAAAGTGGATGTTGCTTGATTCAAACTTACTTAGTCCACTCTGTATTTACTGCCAAATAACTCGGTTATTTGACTGGTGACTATAGGCACTATACAGGGTGATCAAAAGAGGATTTCAAGGGCTACAAAATTGATATATTGAACCACCCTGTAACTGTCAAAATAACCGAGTTACAGGCTGTCAAAGTGGAACTGTCAAAATCAACACAACTCAAGCAAGTTTACAGCTTTATAGCTTCATGGTGGAGTTTTTGACAGTTGACACTCAAATGACAGATTGAATCACACACGTCAAATTAGTTGTACAGCTTTACAAACTGTCAAATGACGCTCATGGAGGTATAAAACACAGTCAAATTACTTTTTACACAGATTCTGCTCTTTTTGAGTTTTTTGAGGTAAAAAAGTCACAAAAACTGTATTTTATAGGTTTATGGTTGACAGGTTTGACAGTTGTGACACTGCTGCTTATTTGGGATGTTGTTTGACAGCTGTCACGTGCCAAAAAACTGTCAAAATCGCATTCATAGAGCTGTAAAGTGGTTTGTTGCTGTTTCACAACAATTCAGGTAAAACAGACCCAAAAACTTATTTTATAGGTTTGGCTTGTTGGTTGTTTTGTTGTAATGGTTGACAGGTTTGACAATTGTGACACTTCTACGTATTTGGGATGTTGTTTGACAGCTGTCACGTGCAGCGCAACTGTCAAAATTGCATTCATAGAGCTGTAAAGTGGCTTGTTGGTTGTTTCTTTGTGGTTGTTTCGTTGTAATTTTGGTGTTGTTTGAAATCGACCAGAAAAAGCTGTAAAGTGGTTTGTTGGTTGTTTCTGTATTTTATAGGTTTATGGTTGACAGGTTTGACAGTTGTGACACTTCTGCGTATTTGGGATGTTGTTTGACAGCTGTCACGTGCAGAAAAACTGTCAAAATGACATTCATAGAGCTGTAAAGTGGCTTGTTGGCTGTTTTGTTGTAATTTAGGTAAATCGACCAGAAAAACTGTATTTTATAGGTTTATGGTTGACAGGTTTGACAGTTGTGACACTTCTGCGTATTTGGGATGTTGTTTGACAGCTGTCACGTGCAGCGCAACTGTCAAAATTGCATTCATAGAGCTGTAAAGT
This sequence comes from Ips nitidus, assembly GCA_018691245.2. Taxonomy (NCBI): domain Eukaryota; kingdom Metazoa; phylum Arthropoda; class Insecta; order Coleoptera; family Curculionidae; genus Ips; species Ips nitidus. The sequence goes on along the minus strand of CM042797.1, from coordinate 8,778,737 downwards.
GGCTTCTTTGCTGTTTTGTTGTAATTTAGGTAAATCGACCAGAAAAACTGTATTTTATAGGTTTATGGTTGACAGGTTTGACAGTTGTGACACTTCTACGTATTTGGAATGTTGTTTGACAGCTGTCACCTCCAATGCAACTGTCAAAATTGTTTGCACAAGGCTGTAAAGTGTTCTGTTAGGTGTTAGGCTACAATTTAAATTTGGTCAACTTTCACGCCGAAGGAGTGATAGAAAAAGTTGTGGCAAACTCTAGCGGCCAAACCATGAAACCTACCATCAAAAAAGGCACATTTTCGGAAAGCCCATTAGCGGGCAAACCATTTCACCAGCTATCCAACGGTGTACAAAAAAATATACAGAGTGGACCAAATAAGCGAGTTTTTTAGGGTTAAACGAAGTGAGTGATAGAAAAAGTTGGGGCAATCTTTGGAGCCCTCTAGCGGCCAAACCAAGCAACTTATCACCAAAAAAAGGGACATTTTTGGAAAGCCCATTTCACCAGCTATCCAACTGTGTACAAAAACATATACAGAGTGGACCAAATAAGCGAGTTATTCGCGATTTTCCGGCAGAATGTCGCCTGCATCCCGGGTGCAATTCCGGTCCAAATAACCATCGTTTTTTTTGTCCGCTTCTTCCGAGAATCGCGACCACAATGAAGCAGGTTTTTTGCCCTCTTTGTCCATTCCGAAATACCGATCATCGCACTGTCTAAGGTTATTATCGGTATCGATTCTTTGGTATCGACATTCCGTCAATACTTCACGTAAGCGAGTAGGAATGTGCTCGTTTTTTCCGATTCGCGGTAATCGATTCGGTTAATGTCAACTATGCTTTTGGTCGCAAACGACACATTCCTATCCGGCCATTATCGATATTTTGCGCGTAATTGATCGAAACGATCGTTTTTACCGCCCAGCATTACTCGCGTCCCGCCAACTCGATCGATTTCAACTCGGAGGAAACCATTTTTGACAGTTGACAGCTGACAGATGTCAACTGTCAAAATGACAAATGTCAGCTGTCAACTGTCAAAATGACAAATAAAACCTGTCAACCATAGACCTATAAAATACAGTTTTTCTGGTCGATTTACCTAAATTACAACAAAACAACCAACAAGCCACTTTACAGCTCTATGAATGGAATTTTGACAGTTGCGCTGCACGTGACAGCTGTCAAACAACATCCCAAATACGTAGAAGTGTCACAACTGTCAAACCTGTCAACCATAAACCTATAAAATACAGTTTTTCTGGTTGATTTACCTAAATTACAACAAAACAGCAAAGAAACCACTTTACAGCTCTATGAATGCGATTTTGACAGTTGCGCTGCACGTGACAGCTGTCAAATAACATCCCAAATACGTAGAAGTGTCACAACTGTCAAACCTGTCAACCATAAACCTATAAAATACAGTTTTTCTGGTCGATTTACCTAAACTACAACAAAACAGCCAACAAGCCACTTTACAGCTCTACGAATGCAATTTTGACAGTTGCGCTGCACGTGACAGCTGTCAAACAACATCCCAAATACGTAGAAGTGTCACAACTGTCAAACCTGTCAACCATAAACCTATAAAATACAGTTTTTGTGACTGTTTTACCTAAATTGTATTAAAACAACTAACTAACCAATTTACAGCTCTACGAATGCAATTTTGACAGTTGCGCTGCACGTGACAGCTGTCAAATAACATCCCAAATACGTAGAAGTGTCACAACTGTCAAACCTGTCAACCATAAACCTATAAAATACAGTTTTTCTGGTCGATTTACCTAAATTACAACAAAACAGCAAAGAAGCCACTTTACAGCTCTATGAATGCAATTTTGACAGTTGCGCTGCACGTGACAGCTGTCAAACAACATCCAAATACTCAGAAGTGTCACAACTGTCAAACCTGTCAACCATAAACCTATAAAATACAGTTTTTCTGGTCGATTTACCTAAATTACAACAAAACAGCAAAGAAGCCACTTTACAGCTCTATGAATGCAATTTTGACAGTTGCGCTGCACGTGACAGCTGTCAAATAACATCCCAAATACGTAGAAGTGTCACAACTGTCAAACCTGTCAACCATAAACCTATAAAATACAGTTTTTCTGGTCGATTTACCTAAATTACAACAAAACAACCAACAAGCCACTTTACAGCTCTACGAATGGAATTTTGACAGTTGCGCTGCACGTGACAGCTGTCAAACAACATCCCAAATACGCAGAAGTGTCACAACTGTCAAACCTGTCAACCATAAACCTATAAAATACAGTTTTTCTGGTCGATTTACCTAAATTACAACAAAACAACTAACCAACCAATTTACAGCTCTATGAATGTGATTTTGACAGTTGTGCTGGCTGACATTTTGACAGATGTCACTCTAATCTGTCACAGAAGTTTGACAGCTGTCACTTTGAGACATTTCTGTCAAAAAAATGCTCAAACACTCGAGTTTAGGCAACTAGCAACTTTGCTTTGCAATATCTCCGAAACTAGAGCACTGATTGGCCNATGNCCGACNNNTNNCTAGTGNATAGTGNCNCGCCATNATTTANCTNCTGGNNCANTNTNAGCNNGGCTNGGANCNTAGTAGANNNGGGTNGACGACGNNGCTATCCGCCNCCTGTNAGCGNNAGGTGGNGGTGNACNTNTTAGNCCTCATAAGCGACAATNGNCGAATNTNGCCTCNTNCNAGACTANGNNTGGCNCGNTTTNNAGNCACGCCTTGGTAANAGGAANAGNGACTGTTCNNTCGNTNGGCATNCGANNNCTTATNANATNAAAGANGCNNCGCANATGANNCATNGNCGNTTGTCNTNCAGGTNTNCGTCCTGCCCGANNCANAAACGAGGGGCCTTGTTGATCNNGAATTTTTATGCAGTGNGTCNGCCCAAGTCGTTATTTANNCNNNGTNGCATTACACANNCTNAACNATTTTAGGAAAAGGAAAGCTGTACCCNCGCNGGTCNCNAAGGCACGNNGAGTGANGTTATTNTCCANGNAGNAGTTTTTGACGTAATACAATCTGTCATAAACTCGGAAACTGTCAAAATCCCTTCCATGAAGCTATAAAGTGACAAAAGTTGCCTAAAACCAGTGAAAACCGTTACAGTTCACATAAATTGCATTTTATAGTTTCATGTGTTGATTTTTGACAGTTGTGACGTGAATTTGTCAATTTTGGATGTAATTCAATCTGTCATACACTTGGAAACTGTCAAAATCCTCTCCATTCACCTATAAAGTGAAAAAAATTGTCTAAAACCAGTGAAAACCGTTACAGTTCACATTAATTGCATTTTATAGTTTCGTGAGTTGATTTTTGACAGTTGTGACGTATATCTGTCAATTTTTGACGTAATGCAATCTGTCATAAACTCGGAAACTGTCAAAATCCCTTCCATGAAGCTATAAAGTGACAAAAGTTGCCTAAAACCAGTGAAAACAGTTACAGTTCACATTAATTGCATTTTATAGTTTCATGAGTTGATTTTTGACAGTTGTGACGTGAATCTGTCAATTTTGGACGTAATACAATCTGTCATAAACTTAGAAACTGTCAAAATCCTTTCCATGAAGCTATAAAGTGATAAAAGTTGCCTAAAACCAGTGAAAACCGTTACAGTTCACATTAATTGCATTTTATAGTTTCATGAGTTGATTTTTGACAGTTGTGACGTGTATCCGTCAATTTTTGACGTAATTCAATCTGTCATAAACTTGAAAACTGTCAAAATCCCTTCCATGAAGCTATAAAGTGACAAAAGTTGCCTAAAACCAATGAAAACAGTTACAGTTCACATTAATTGCATTTTATAGTTTCATGTGTTGATTTTTGACAGTTGTGACGTGAATCTGTCAATTTTTGACGTAATACAATCTGTCAAAAATTTGAAAACTGTCAAAATCCTCTCCATTAACCTATAAAATGGCAAAACTTGCATTTAACCAGTACAATCAATTGCAGATTAAAAGTAATTGCATTTTATAGTTTCATGAGTTGATTTTTGACATTTGTGACGTGAATCTGTCAATTTTGGATGTAATTCAATCTGTCATACACTTGGAAACTGTCAAAATCCTCTCCATTAACCTATAAAGTGGCAAAAGTTTCCTAAAACCAGTGGAAACAGTTACAGTTCACATTAATTGCATTTTATAGTTTTATGAGTTGATTTTTGACAGTTGTGACGTGAATCTGTCAATTTTTGACGTAATACAATCTGTCATAAACTCGGAAACTGTCAAAATCCCTTCCATGAAGCTATAAAGTGACAAAACTTGCCTAAAACCAGTGAAAACCGTTACAGTTCACATAAATTGCATTTTATAGTTTTATGAGTTGATTTTTGACAGTTGTGACGTGTATCCGTTAATTTTTGACGTAATTCAATCTGTCATAAAGTTGAAAATTGTCAAAATCCTCTCCATGAAGCTATAAAGTGATAAAAGCGAGGATAAAAGTTGCCTAAAACCAGTGAAAACCGTTACAGTTCACATAAATTGCATTTTATAGTTTCATGAGTAAATTTTTGACAGTTGTGACGTGAATCTGTCAATTTTTGACATAATTCAATCTGTCATAAACTCTAAAACTGTCAAAATTGTCTCCATTAACCTATAAAATGACAAAACTTGTATTTAATCAGTACACTTCATATTGATTGCATTTTATAGTTTCATGAGTAAATTTTTGACAGTTGTGACGTGAATCTGTCAATTTTTGACATAATTCAATCTGTCATAAACTCTAAAACTGTCAAAATTGTCTCCATTAACCTATAAAATGACAAAACTTGTATTTAATCAGTACACTTCATATTGATTGCATTTTATAGTTTCATGAGTTGATTTTTGACAGTTTTACGTGAATCTGTCAATTTTTGACGTATTGCAATCTGTCATTAAGTTGAAAACTGTCAAAATCCCTTCCATGAAGCTATAAAGTGACTAAACATTCATTTAACCAGTACAATCAGTTGCAGTTCACATAAATTGCATTTTATAGTTTCATGAGTCGATTTTTGACAGTTGTGACATGAATCTGTCAATTTTTGACTTATTGCAATCTGTCATAAACTTGAAAAATGTCAAAATTGTCTCCATTAACCTATAAAGTGAGAAAAGTTGCCTAAAACCAGTGGAAACAGTTACAGTTCACATTAATTGCATTTTATAGTTTTATGAGTTGATTTTTGACAGTTGTGACGTATTGACGTAGTTGATCTGCTTAGTTTCAGTGGCGACGATGACGTCACACTAATTTACCTTGATTTCTAGTATACTAAACACTTATTGAATCCTGCTATAACTGGTCAAAACTCTTTTTTGGGCTTGTGCGGGCGGTTTTCCCTAAATATCTCCCTTCAGGGACAGTTTAGGGAAAAATTGCCCTTTTCTTGTTTTGTAGAGAATTAAATTCTCTACAAATTTCCTTCCTAGCATTTTTTTGCTACCATTTCACCTAAAGGAGATATGGTCTGTTTACACACACACACTGTCAAGCTTAACATAGTTGCCAATTTGGGCCTGTAACTTCGTTAGGCGGCCATTTTGAAAAAAATTTCACTGAAGCATTTTTGTAGAGCATGAAATTCCCTACAACCCTATCGGGTGCAATACCACCAAAACAGTCGGTACACCGCTCAAAAAAGGGCAATTAACATTGTTGCACACCCGAAAATACTTACCTACCAAAAGTGTCGATTTAATTACGAAAATGGGCAATAAAATTTCGTTAAAATGTGTGAAAGAATCCACGATACGCAATTAAAACGAATCTCGATCTGTACATTCGTTAATTGCCAGAAAAACTGCTAATTTGCGAAAAAAAATGGACAAAACACGAAGTCTCGTCTTGGACTAATGAGAAACCTAATTAAATCCATTTTAATGTCGGTACGGATCTGCAACTGATTGTAAACGGTGCATGGTACCAAAAAAGCGTTGGAACCCATCGAGGTGCGTTTGTGATAAAAATTTCAGGCCTCTAACCTGAAAGGTTCCTGAGATATTGAGGAAAAACTGAAAAAAAACGAGACTACCCAAATTTGACGCCCTCTAGCGGCCAAACGGTGGCACTTTGCGTAGTCTGCTCAACGTCACGTGATAGCCCCATTTATTGGCTATCTTTGATCATCTGACACGTTTATACGGAATGTTTCAAATAAGCGAGTTATCTGCGATTTTCTGGGAAAATGCACGAAAATTTGGTCCAAATTAGGGGTTTTTGGGCCTACTATATTAACCGCGGCCATATTGAATTTTGCCCTGTCAAAGTGACGTTTTTAACTAATTTCAACCTCAGGAACACGAATCTGACCTCCATTCAATCGAATGACGTAATAATATACAGGGTGTCCCATTTGAAATATTGTAGTTTTTTACGTTTGAATGCAACTGAAACAAATTTGAAGTTGAGAGTAATGACACGTTTCACCCTGTATATCTCGTAAACTAAACAATTTTGACAAGACTTTTTTGGGTCACCGTGTAGCTGCTGACAAGCAGAATCGAATGACGTAATAATATACAGGGTGTCCCATTTAAAATAGTGCCGGTTTTGGGGTTTGAATGCAACTGAAACCGGTTTGGGGTTGAGAGTAATGACACGTTTCACCCTGTATATCTCGGAAACTAAACAATTTTGAAAAAACTTTTTTGGGTCACCCTGTAGCTGCTGAAGAGCAGAACCGAATAACGTAATAATATACAGGGTGTCCCATTTGAAATATTGTAATTTTTTGCCGTTTGAATGCAACTGAACCAGGATACGGATCTGAAACTGATTGTAAACTGGCGAAAATCGTTTAAATGCTGGAAAAAAAAAAAAAACAAAAAAAACACTTCTGGTCGGTATAGTAGGCCCAAAATTGGCACAACTCCCCTGCAAGCGCCTACTATGCCCACACAAAGCCGGAAAACTACATATTTCACTTGGGACACCCTGTACGTTTGACGACAGTTCGAATCGGCCCGTTGAAAGCTACACGGTGGCCCAAAAAGTGCCTTACAAAATAACGGTTCAGTTTGCGAGATATTTACAATGACAATTTGTTTCAAAACTGTCAAAAATTACACTAATCTTGCCAGATTCAGCCTGTACAGTGTATAAACGAGATTCGCATAGTTTGGCAACGTTGCCGTGCCGTCAGCTGTCAAATTCGGTCTCAAAATTGTCATTTCACGCATTTGTTTTAATATTTTGTTTTTTTTTTAAGCTTTAAAATATGCAAAACATGCTTAAAACATTGTAAATGGGTGAAAATTAACTAAAATGCACTTTATAGCTCTATGAGTGGGATTTTGACAGTTATTGACGTTTGACAGTTGGTCTGTCATGTAAATTGGTCTGTCATAATTATGCTAACTGTCAAAATCCTCTTTAAAAAGCTATTAATTTTGCAAAACATGCTTAAAACTTTGTAAATGGGTGAAAATTAACTAAAATGCACTTTATAGCTCTATGAGGGGGATTTTGACAGTTTTTGACGTTTGACAGTTGGTTTGTGACGTTAATTGGTCTGTCATAATTATGTTAAGTCAAAATCCTCTTTAAAAAGCTATTAATTTTGCAAAACATGCTTAAAACATTGTAAATGGGTGAAAATTAACTAAAATGCACTTTATAGCTCTATGAGGGGGATTTTGACAGTTATTGACGTTTGACAGTTGGTCTGTGACGTTAATTGGTCTGTCATAATTATGCTAACTGTCAAAATCCTCTTTAAAAAGCTATTAATTTTGCAAAACATGCTTAAAACATTGTAAATTGGTGAAAATTAACTAAAATGCACTTTATAGCTCTGTGAGCGGGATTTTGACAGTTATTGACGTTTGACAGTTGGTCTGTGACGTAAATTGGTCTGTCATAATTATGCTAACTGTCAAAATCCTCTTTAAAAAGCTATTAATTTTGCAAAACATGCTTAAAACATTGTAAATGGGTGAAAATTAACTAAAATGCACTTTATAGCTCTATGAGTGGGATTTTGACAGTTCTTGACGTTTGACAGTTGGTCTGTGACGTAAATTGGTCTGTCATAATTATGCGAACTGTCAAAATCCTCTTTAAAAAGCTAATAATTTTGCAAAACATGCTTAAAACATTGTAAATGGGTGAAAATTAACTAAAATGCACTTTATAGCTCTACGAGCGGGATTTTGACAGTTATTGACGTTTGACAGTTGGTCTGTCACGTAAAATGATCTGTCATAGTTGTGGTGACTGTCAAAGTTCCCTTTAAAAACCCACTAAAATTTAAAATGTCGAATAACCGAGTTGTTTTCGGTAAAGTTTGAATGTGACAGTTTTCACTTTGACAGGCCATAACTCGGTTATTTTGACAGTTACCGGGTGGTTCAATATACCAATTTGTAGCCCTTGAAATTCTCTTTTAACCACCCTGTATAGCATTTTTTCCTAAAACGTCAAATAACTCAGTTATTTACTGTTAAAACTGAGTGGGTTGCTGTAAGGTTTGAATGTGACAGTTTTCACTTTGACAGCCCACAACTCGGTTATTTTGACAGTTACCGGGTGGTTCAATATACCAATTTGTAGCCCGTGAAATTCTCTTTTGACCACCCTGTATATACCCCATAGTAACCAGTCAAATAACCGAGTTATTTTGACAGTAAAGACAAAAGAATTTATTTAGGTCGAGGGAGTTCAACAGTCAATTAGGCGGCCAACACTTGGGTGTTTTGTTGCGCATTTTCTGCACTTAACTCCCTTCAGAGGCAATCTAGACCAAAAGCGCCCTCTATAAACCTGGTAGAGAATTAAATTCCCTACAACTTTCCTCTCTTAAGTTTTTTTTGTAAACTTACACTGAAAGGAGTTACAGGCAGTTACACTTTAGGTTTGTAGAAAAACTAAACTGTCAACTAAAAGCTGTCTAAAAACAGTTTTCAAATTAATTCAGCTCTTTTACCGTTTGTTCCACTCGGTTTTCAATGCAATTCACTATACACAGTGACGTCATGGTTAGTTTTGTTTGGTTTTCACTATACATTTCCCCTCTTTGGAGGGGAAGGGGGGGCAATTCTACTCCCAAGACCATCAACCGAATATAACAAGATGTTTTACGGTTTTTTCTCGGTGTAATGAACATGTCAACGTATCTTATAACCGCGTACAGTGAATCTCGACTGGTTTTTTCATATTTAAGGCCCGATTTCACCCATAACGAGGCATAAACTCGATCAGTAAAACCAATCATAACGTGATTTTGCTGTCCACCCATTGTTTTCCACAATTCAATTTATTTTTACAACTCAATTTACGTCCCTGTATATTGGAATTGCATAAATACAGAGTGGAGCGACTAAATTCAGGCTTTAAACTACCGAAAACCACCGAAATTGACAGTTTTCAGCTCACAATTGTACTTTTAACTTTAACTGCTTGTAACTCCTTTCTGGGCAAGTCTACAAAAAAAACTTAAGAGAGGAAAGTTGTAGGGAATTTAATTCTCTACCAGGTTGATAGAGGGCGCTTTTGGTCTAAATTGTCCCTGACGGGAGTTAAGTGCAGAAAATGCGCAACCGAACACCAAAGTGTTGGCCGCCTAATTGACTGTTGAACTCCCCCGACCTGAATAAATTCATTTGTTTTTACTGTCAAAATAACTGGGTTATTTGAATGGTTACTATGGGGCATATACAGGGTGGTCAAAAGAGAATTTCACGGGCTACAAATTGGTATATTGAACCACCCGGTAACTGTCAAAATAACCGAGTTGTGGGCTGTCAAAGTGCGAACTGTCAAATTCAAACGTTACAGCAAACAACTCACTTTTAACAGTAAATAACTCAGTTATTTGACGGTTTAGATAAAAATGCTATACAGGGTGGACAAAAGAGAATTTCAAGGGCTACAAATTGGTATATTGAACCACCCGGTAACTGTCAAAATAACCGAGTTATGGGCTGTCAAAGTGACAACTGTCACATTCAAACTTTACCGAAAACAACTCAGTTATTCGACATTTTAAATTTTAGTGGGTTTTTAAAGGGAATTTTGACAGTCACCACAACTATGACAGACCAGTTTACGTCACAGACCAACTGTCAAACGTCAAGAACTGTCAAAATCCCACTCATAGAGCTATAAAGTGCATTTTAGTTAATTTTCACCCATTTACAATGTTTTAAGCATGTTTTGCAAAATTAATAGCTTTTTAAAGAGGATTTTGACAGTTAGCATAATTATGACAGACCAGTTTACGTCACAGACCAACTGTCAAACGTCAAAAACTGTCAAAATCCCGCTCATAGAGCTATAAAGTGCATTTCAGACAATTTACACTGATTTACCATCGAGTTAGTCACGTTACAAGCGAAGAGGATCTAATGACGTCATAATATACAGGGTGTCTCAACTACTATTATTATTATATAGGTTTTGACAAGCAGGATCGAATGGCCAGAAAATATACAGGGTGTCGATAATGAATTTTTTTACTTTTCTCCTTCAAAAAACGGTTTTTTGCTCACGTTTTTTGTTCATTTACACTTGAGTGCTATGAAGTCAGTTTTCGGCCTGGAACTCCCTTAAACGGCCCTTAAGAAAAAAATTGCTAAGAAGCTAATTTGTAGAGAATAAAATTACCTACAACTCTCTTTATTAGCACTTTTGCTTTAACTCCTCAAATAACGGAGCTACGTTCTGTTGAAGTTACACTGAAGCACTTGAGTGCTACGCAGTCAGTTTCCGGCCTGTAACTCCCTTAAACGGTCTTTAAGTGCAAAATTGCTAAGAAACTCATTTGTAGGGAATGAAATTCCCTACAAATCCTCAATCTACACTTTTACTGTAACTCCTCTAATTTCCGGAAAAATTAAGGTCCAAATTTGCATCCATCAATTAGCAAACTAAACGTAAATTCCATAAAACCAGCCAAACGCGGGAAGCAAAATTCAACCTTATCGACCGTTTTGTTCCAGAGAAATCGTGCATCGTGTATTATTCATACCAAAAAAACACGAAAATTCCCTTAATAATACACGTCGGTTAATAGGAATCTAACGAGGAAGCCACGACAACGAAAAACAGAGAAAAAGTGGTTCTCTCTCTCCTTTATCGTGTTTCACTATCTCGTAAGGAAACAATGGTGAAACAGGTTGGGCCTCATCAGGAATATGCAGATTCCGGTCTCTTTGTGGCTTTGCGCCGAATGTCAAAGAGGTCACAACACGAAACTAGACGTGACACTTTGTAGATGCCGAAGAAAACCGCCATTTTCCACGCCATTTTTTTTTGTTTTTTTCATTTGTTTTACCTCGTTGTTCACGTCCAGGTACGTGACCTTTCTGTATCGTTGGTTCTATGAATATCAATTACACCTACAGAGTGTTTGTGGTGCCGCCTTACCCCGTTTACGTTTCTGAGATATTTAGGGTCAACTTCCATGGAAAAATAGCACTGAACACGACTATTTCATATGGGACACCCTGTATATTATTACGTCATTCGATTCCCCTATTTGAGGGCTACAAAATGACGTCACATGTCCCATATACAGGGTGTACAATTTTCGAGATATACCGGGTGAACGCTGACATTAGAACTTTCCTCCAAAGTGTAGTGAAAGCATTCAAAGCCCGGTAAATCAACTATTTTATATGGGACACCCTGTATATTATTACGTCATTCGATTCCCCTGTTCGAGGGCTACAAAATGACGTCACACGTCCCATATACAGGGTGTACAGTTTTCGAGATATACCGGGTGAACGCTGACATTATTTTTCTGACAAAAATGTAGTGAAAGCATTCAAGGCCCGGTAAATCGGATATTTTATATGGGACACCCTGTATATTATTACGTCATTCGATTCCCCTGTTCGAGGGCTACAAAATGACGTCACACGTCCCATATACAAGGTGTCTAATTTTCGAGATATACCGGGTGAACGCTGACATTATTTTTCTGACAAAAATGTAGTGAAAGCATTCAAGGCCCGGTAAATCAACTATTTTATATGGGACACCCTGTATATTATTACGTCATTTGATTCTCCTGTTCATGGGCTGCAAAATGACGTCACATGTCCCATATACAGGGTGTCTAGTTTTCGAGATATACCGGGTGAACGCTGACATTATTTTTCTGACAAAAATGTAGTGAAAGCATTCAAGGCCCGGTAAATCAACTATTTTATATGGGACACCCTGTATATTATTACGTCATTCGAATCCCCTGTTCGAGGGCTACAAAATGACGTCACACGTCCCATATACAGGGTGTACAATTTTCGAGATATACCGCGTGAAAACTGACATTACAAGTTTGCTCCAAAATGTAGAGTGGTAAATCAACACTATTTCATATGGGACACCCTGTATATTATTACGTTCTTGTAATGTGCACTTGACTGGCTGACATTGGTCACAATTTGACAGCTGTCAAACTGTCAAAATTTGAGTGAAAACTGAATCTTTATTTTTTCTGATTTTTTGATAATTTTGAAGTAATTTTAAGAAAAATGCTCTAGCTGGCAACGTCGTAAAACTGCAATTTTTTATAATTTTTAAGTAATTTTTAGAAAAATTTCTAAATTTGGCAACGTCGCAAAATTGCAAAAATTGGTGATTTTTAAGTAATTTTAGGAAAAATGCGTAATTTGGCAACATTGCCCAAACTGTAAATTTTGATGGTTTTTTAGTAATTTTAGGAAAAATTATCAGTTTGGCAACATCGGAAAATTCCCATTATTTTTTTTTTTGATAATTTTCAAGTAATTTTAAGGAAAATGCTTTATCTGGCAACGTTGTAAAACTGTAATTTTTCATCATTTTCAAGTAATTTTAGAAAAAAAATTCAAATTTGGCAACGTTGGAAAATTACAAAAAATGATGAATTTAAGTAATTTTAGGAAAAATGCGTAATTTGGCAACACTGCCCAAACTGTAAATTTTGATGGTTTTCTAGTAATTTTAGGAAAAATTATCAATTTGGCAACATCGGAAAATTCTCTTTTTTTTTAATTTTTTGATAATTTTCAAGTAATTTTAAGGAAAATGCTTTATCCGGCAACGTTGTTAAACTGTAATTTTTCATCATTTTCAAGTAATTTTAGAAAAAAAAATCAAATTTGGCAACGTTGGAAAATTGCAAAAATTGATGATTAAGAAATTTCAGGAAAAATGCGTAATTTGGCAACATTGCAAAACTGTGATTATTGATAATTGTCAAATAATTTTCGAAAAAATTCTCGATTTGGCAACGCCGCAAAATACCCTTAAAAATCCTTATTGGGAAAGTGGTTAAGTAACTTTGACAACGTCACGTGATTTTTGAGCACTATTTAGCTATACGGTCACGTGACAACTGTCAAAAAACTCTGAAACGTTCCGGTTGTCAAAATTGTGGTTTGAATGGTGTCAAAGTTGTCAAATTACCATTAGAAGGCTTGTCGATATCTTGAAATTGTCAAAACAAATGCTGGACATGTGTAGGGTAGTTTCAACAGAGCGTAGCTCCGTTATTTGAGAAGTTACAGCAAAAGTGCACAGAAAGAGAGTTGTAGGGAATTTCATTCTCTACAAATGAGCTTCTAATAATTTTTGCTCTAAAGGGCCTATTAAACGAGTTACAGGCCGGAAATTGACTACGTAGCACTCAAGCGCTTCAATAACTCCATAGTGTAACTTCAACAGAGCGTAGCTCCGTTATTTGAGCAGTTACAGCAAAAGTGCAAATAAAGAGAGTTGTAGGAAATTTCATTCTATACAAATCAGCTTCTAAGCAATTTTGCCCTAAAGGGCCTATTAAGAGAGTTACAGGCCGAAAACTCAATCGAAACCAACTTTTTGAAAAAAACCTTTTTCGGGTTCATTAACCCATATAAAAGACAATAGACGTATTAAAACCAGACCAATTTCTTTTAATCGCTCCATGGTATCATACAGAGAAACAATGGGCGGGCCAAATAATAATAATAAATAGTAATTTTTCCAAACCCATTTAAGTACCATTGCCACCGTGTATAATCCTTACCGCAACCATTGTCTGACCAGTTAATCTTGTCTGGGTCACGTGGTTGTATTGTTTTAGATTATTATCCACCCACTACCGGTAATACACTGTATTATACACGGTGTCCCAAAAAATTCCCATTTGAATCACACGTTTCATGGCCTGCCGATCCGCCTGATTTAATCTGACTGACTTTTAGTCGGTTTATAAATTGTTGTGACTGTCACTGTCAAATGGGGGATGGGAAATGTCATCTGTCAACTCATAAACGTCAAAACGGTCAAAATTCCATCAAAAACCTTTTGGTTAGTTTAGAAAACACTCAATTTTGCTTAAATTGTTGTTGTGACCCTACAAAGCGATGTTTGACAATTCTGTCACTGTTACTGTCAAATGGGTGTTGGGAAATGTCATCTGTCAACTGTCACAAACGTCAAAACTGTCAAAATACCACCAAAAACCTTCTGGTTAGTTTAGAAAACACTCAATATCACTAAAATTTGCTAAAAGTTCACTTTAAGCATGAAAGCGCTTTGTTTGACAGTTCTGTCACTTTTCTGACAAAAAATGTCGTCGAATGTCACCTGTCAACTGTCACAAACGTCAAAATGGTCAACATTCCATCAAAAACCTTCTGGTTAGTTTAGAAAACACTCAATTTTGCTTAAATTGTTAAAAGTTTACTTTAAGCATGAAAGCGCGTCGTTTGACAGTTCTGTCATTTTTCTGACAAATAGTGTCGTCGAATGTCACCTGTCAACTGTCAAAATACCACCAAAAACCGTTTCATTAAGTTGGGGCAAACATTCGAGTGTTGGTAAAGTTACTCCAAGTCCACTTTACAGCTCTACAGTGCGGTTTTGGACAGTCGTGTCACTGTCACTGTCAAATGGGGGATGGGCAATGTCATCTGTCAACTGTCACAAACGTCAAAACGGTCAAAATTCCATCAAAAACCTTCTGGTTAGTTTAGAAAACACTCAACTGTCATTGACGCCATTAAAAATTCATTTTACAACTTCACGATGTGAATTTTGACAGTTGTGTCACTGTCAATGTCAAACGAGAAATGTGTTAGTTTGACAGATAGCGTAATTTTTTAAATAATACATAAATATACAGGGTGGTTGGGAATTAGAAAGGTTTTACTTCCAGAGATAAGTAAAAATATTTTTTTATTTTTTTTTTTTGTTAAATGGGACACCCTGTATACAACCAATGTGACGTGTCGGTAGTTAAAAAGGCTGTTTTTTTAAAGTGTCAATGCCAAATAGTGTCAAAAATTAGGGAAAATTTGAGAAAATGTCATTTTTGTCAAGAAATGTCAAAAATGACAGTTTTCAAGATTGGCGTGAAAACGAGACCGTTTATAGCAAAACCAGCACCGAATTCGCGTTTTTCAGGCTGAATTTAGTTACAAAGGTCACTTTGATTGAGAAAATTTTAATACGGCCTCGGTTAATATAGTAGGCCCGAGAAATCTCTAATTTGAGCTGAATTTTCGTGCACTTTTCCAAAAAACCCTCCAAAACTCGTTGATTTGAAACATTCTGGTAAAACACATCAGAAAACAAAAGAAAGCTAATAAATGGGGCTAACACGTGACGTTGACAGGACCCGGCTAAGTGGCACCGTTCGGCCGCTAGAGGGCGTCAAAGTTGACTCTAACTTGTCGCACATTTTCGTAAATATCTCGGGAACGAATTGAGTTGGAGGTCTGAAATTTTTTCTATGGATGTGCCTTGCCAGGACGCTACTTTCACCTTCCAAGCACTATTTTCGTACCACGCACCGTTTGTCCGTAAAAAAATAAAAACCTAAAATGTTGAAAATTTCACAGGGTGGTACCCGGGAATTTTTTTGAAAAAATTTTAAATTTTCAAAAAATTGTTTCACCCACCAAATACTTTAAACAGGAGGGTAGAAAATTGTTTTGGGGTGCGAAAAGGTGGTAGCGGCCCTTATAAGGGAACCACGCCCTAAAAAATGGAGAAAAAGTACCAGAACCACCATACTTTCAAGGTCACAGCAAAAACGGTACCACCTAGAACCATTTTGGCACCAAAATTGTGTTCCCCAGACCAAAATCACCCTACAACCACACTTTTGTGGTGGTGGTACCAAAATGGCGGTTGTTGTGACAAAAAACTCAAAAACCTCCACATTTGCCAAAATTTTCGTGCATTTCACCAGTAAATCCCAAATAACTCGCTTATTTGAAACATTCCGGTAAAACACATCAGAAAAGAAAAGAAAGCTAATGGATGGGGCTATCACGTGACGTTGAGCTGACGCGGCTAAGTTGCCGCGTTTGGCCGCTAGAGGGCGTCAAAGTTGATTTAAAAAAACCAACTTTGGTGGTTACAACAATGTAATTTAAATGGGGAGACCACCAAGTAAGCAAAACTTTTGTCGTAAATCGGTCATTATCTTGTGGTACATCTGGTCGTACCGGTGTACAACAATCGCCAAAGCCATAACAAAAATAAACTGTTTATTTTACGAGATATTTATAGATTCGACCTACTTAACCTAAGATTTATATTGATTTTGCCATGGATAACCTTACGACCTTGCTTAGTGTTTCTGTCTCTTTCCTTCTTATTGATTTTCTATCTTTTTTTTGGAAAAAAAGTCATTAAAGCTCATTTTCGTTTGCTGTTTGGGTCAATTTGTATGGTAATGGCCGTTGGGAGGATGAATTGTTTGAAACAAATTTCGACCTTATTTACCAAAATTTTTTTTTTATTTTTTTTTTGTCTTGTGGATGCTTATTGTTTTAAAATTTTTTTTTAGTTTTTTTTTGTCTTATTTTGCTTTAAATGTATTTTGTTTTTGTAGCCCTTAAAATTCTCTTTTTGACCACCCTGTATAGTAGTTTTACCTAAAACGCCAAACAACCGAGTTATTTACTGTTAAAACTGAGTTGTTTTGGGTAAAGTTTGAATTTGACAGTGCGCACTTTGACAGTCTGCAACTCGGTTATTTTGACAGCTACAGGGTTGTCAAAAAAATCAATTTGTAGCCCTTAAAATTCTCTTTTGACCACCCTGTATAGTGTCTGTAGTAAAAATTTCGAAACCGACTTATTTAATGTTAAAAACCGAATTTGACTGGAAAACTTGATACTGAACCACGCTGCTCGGCTCCTGATGATCCGATCTTGACGAAACTTGGGTTCCTACTACAATACACTCTCTTGGCTATAATTCCCGTTAATATCAGATTTTTAACTCACCCTGTATATAGACAGGACCGGACCACCCACAATAATGCTCAAATAAAACACAAACATCCTGTATATAAGCAGGTTTTAAATAAATAAATACTTGATTTTGATTGGTCAGGACCGTACTCGAAAAATGTTTTTTTAAGCTCGTTTCTCGAGATATTTGCAAATATTGATTGTTTTTGCGAAAACACCTTAACGATACAGTGTATGTACAGGGTGGCCCAAATTGGGCCTGTTACCAAACACTGCCAACTTTGACCGTAAATATCACGCCAAGTGTACACCCGGTATATGGAAAAAATTAGGTCGTTGAGTAGGCCTTGAAAAGCTGCATCGACTGGTATAATAATATACAGGGTGTCCCATTTGAAATAGGGCAGTTACAGGGCTTTGAATGCGTGTTGTACAGTTTGCGCATGCTGTTTTTTCGTCTGTTTTGGCGAAAATTTTGACAGCTGTCACATTCAAATTTGACTAAGTTTGAGTTGGAAACTGACAGCCAAATGTCAGAAATGTCAAAATTGCACATCTTGACGGATTTGTGACAGTTTTCATATATTTTTGACAGTTTGACGTATTTATGACATTTGGTTCGATTATCCATAGTTTGACATATTTTTGACATGCGTACAAATTTCTGATAGTTTGATGATATTTTTACAATTTGACATATTTTTTTATGACAGCTTGACGTATTTTTGACAGTTTTCCTATATTTCTGACTTTTTGACACTTTAACTAATTTTTAATTGTCCGTTACGTATTTTTTACAGTTTGACATATTCGTTTTTATAGAGTGACAAATTTTTGACAGTTTGACGTATTTATGACATTTAGTCCGATTATTCATAATTTGACACATTTTTTTATACAACTTGACATATTTTTGACAGATTTGACATCCGTACAAATTACTGACAGTTTGTAATGTTTCTTATGTCATCTTGACGGTTTTGTGACAGTTTTCATATATTTCTGACTTTTTGACAGTTTGTCGTATTTATGACATTTGGTTCGATTATCCATAGTTTGACATATTTTTGACAAATTTGATGTCTTTTTGACATGAGGAAGAAATCTGAAAATTGACAGACAACTGTCAAAATTCGTCTCACAAAGCGACAAAATGGATATTCGATTGCGTCTATACATTTTAGGTTAATTGGTCTTTTTAGACCGAGCAAGTCCAGTTTACTTACGGCACAATTTAACGGTTATTACAGAGAAAAAAAAAATGAGCATCGCATTAATATTATTTGTACAGATCGTCGAACAATATGGCGGCCATTAGTGCTATCAAAACAAAAAACGAGCGTTTAGCGCAATTTACTGACGCCTCAAGGTGGCTAAATCCATATCGAATCAAGCAATCTGCGCTCAGTTTACACGCGTTTCACATTAACCTCACTTTGTCGCTTTTTGCGCCTTTTAAACGCCATTAGCACGAGGAAAAATCACAATATTTGCCCGTCACTTCCTTATTGAGTCGAAATTCGCTCGGCATATGGTTGCGGTTTAAGCGGACATTCCGTTACGCGTAAGCANCCACNCNNNTTGNGCAGGGNAANATGCCATTGCAAGNANTTCAGTTAGGAGTNTATCCCCGACAACCAGGNTGTGTATTATTNTGCNGANCGATGCAGNNGGCTNTGCGNGATGNCCNTCTAGGCCTCNTAACTNNGCTNCTACATGCNNCTNACCCTGTATNNAGTCGNNAATGNNATNTATTANTGCANGGTACGTNTTCCGNNTNACCGTAGNNTCTCGGCCGGNTNNCGGCTTANNTTCCCATNACNATGNNNAGCCGNAAGNNATTAAAAGNANCNTGGCCCNGNTCNCCGCGTGNTNNGTGCNACNCAATGTACTNANCAGTNGGATTATTCGNTGANGGGTCACGAANGNTNCNACATGTNNCGNNCTGGTTNGAANAGTTGNTAAAAANGCTCNCCNCCNCCNNACGAGGANAANNCTCCAGCTCACNGAACGTGNAATNGCTACAACTGACACCATTGACANCTNGGTTATAGTTAGTTNNTNGTCAAAACGGTCAAAATTCCATCAAAAATCTTCTGGTTAGTTTAGAAAACACTCAACTGTCATTGACGCCATTAAAAATTCAACTTACAACTTCACGATGTGAATTTTGACAGTTCTGTCACTGTCAATGTCAAACGAGAAATGTGTTAGTTTGACAGATAGCGTAATTTTTAAATTATACATAAATATACAGGGTGTTTGGGAATTAGAAAGGTTTTACTTCCAGAGATAAGTAAAAATATTTTCTTATTTTTTTTTTTGTTCAATGGGACACCCTGTATACAAACAATGTGACGTGTAGTGGTAGTTAAAAAGGGCTGTTTTTTTAAAGTGTCAATGCCAAATAGTGTCAAAAATTAGGGAGAATTTTGAGAAAATGTAATTTTTGTCAAGAAATGTCAAAATGACAGTTTTTCAAGATTATGCGTAAATCGAGGCCGCTTATAGCAAAAACCAGCACCGGAATCGCGTTTTTCAGGCTGAAATTAGTTACAAAGGTCACTTTGATTGATAAAATTTTAATACGGCCTCGGTTAATATAGTAGTCAGCCCGAGAAATCTCTAATTTGAGCTGAAATTTTTCGTGCACTTTTCCCAAAAAACCCTCCAAAACTCGTTGATTTGAAACATTCATGGTAAAAACACAATCAGAAAACAAAAGAAAGCAAATAAATGGGGGCTATTCACGTGACGTTGACAGGACCCGGCTAAGTGGCACCGTTCGGCCGCTAGAGGGCGTCAAAGTTGACTCTAACTTGTCGCACATTTTCGTAAATATCTCGGGAACGAGTTGAGTTGGAGGTCTGAAATTTTTTCTATGGATGTACCTTGCCAGGACGCTACTTTCACTTTCCAAGCACTTTTTTCGTACCACGCACCGATTGTCCGTAAAAAAATAAAAACCTAAAATGTTGAAAATTTCACAGGGTGGTACCCGAGAATTTTTTTGAAAAAATTTTCAATTTTTAAAAAAAAATTTCACCCACCAAATACTTTGGACAGGAAGGTAGAAAATTGTTTTGGGGTGCGAAAAGGTGGTAGCTGCCCTTATAAGGGAACCACGCCCTATAAAATGGAAGAAAGGGGCCAGAACCACCATACTTTCAAGGTCACAGCAAAAACGGTACCACCTAGAACCATTTTGGCACCAAAATTGGTTTCCCCACACCAAAATCACCCTACAACCACACTTTTGTGCTGGTGGTACCAAAATGGCGGTTGTTGTGATAAAAAAACTCAAAAACCTCCACATTTGTCAAAATTTTCGTGCATTTCACCAGAAATTCCAAATAACTCGCTTATTTGAAACATTCTGGTAAAATACATCAGAAACAAAAGAAAGCTAATAAATAGGGCTATCACGTGACTTGAGCTGATGCGGCTAAGTTGCCGCGTTTCGCCGCTAGAGGGCGTCAAAGTTGATTTTCAAAAAAAACACTTGGTGGTTACAACAATGTATTTTAAAAGGGGAGACCACCAAGTAAGCAGAAATTTTGTCATAAATCGGTCATTATCTTGTGGTACATCTGGTCGTACCGGTGTACAACAATCGCCAAAGCCATAACAAAAATAAACTGTTTATTTTACGAGATATTTATAGATTCGACCTACTTAACCTAAGATTTATATTGATTTTGCCATGGATAACCTTACGACCTTGCTTAGTGTTTCTGTCTCTTTTCTGCACACTGATTTTCTATCTTTTTTTTGGAAAAAAAGTCATTAAAGCTCATTTTCGTTTGCGGTTAGGGTCAATTTGTATGGTAATGGCCGTTGGGAGGCTCAAATTGTTTGAAACCAATTTCGACCTTATTTACCAAAAAAATATTTTTTTTTAGTTTTTTTTGGTCTTGTGGTTAATTTTTGCTTATTGTTTTTTGTAGCCCTTAAAATTCTCTTTTGACCACCCTGTATAGTAGTTTTACCTAAAACGTCAAACAACCGAGTTATTTACTGTTAAAACTGAGTTGTTTTCGGTAAAGTTTGAATTTGACAGTGCGCACTTTGACAGTCTGTAACTCGGTTATTTTGACAGCTACAGGGTTGTCAAAAAAATCAATTTGTAGCCCTTAAAATTCTCTTTTGACCACCCTGTAGAGTAATTTCACCTAAAACGCCAAACAACCGAGTTATTTACTGTTAAATCTGAGTTGTTTTCGGTAAAGTTTGAATTTGACAGTGCGCACTTTGACAGTCCGTAACTCGGTTATTTTGACTTACAGGGTTGTAAAAAAAATCAATTTGTAGCCCTTAAAATTCTCTTTTGACCACCCTGTATAGTAATTTTACCTAAAACGTCAAACAACCGAGTTATTTACTGTTAAAACTGAGTTGTTTTCGGTAAAGTTTGAATTTGACAGTGCGCACTTTGACAGCCTGTAACTCGGTTATTTTGACAGTTACAGGGTTGTCAAAAAAATCAATTTGTAGCCCTTAAAATTCTCTTTTGACCACCCTGTATAGTGTGTGTAGTAAAAATTTCGAAACCGACTTATTTAATGTTAAAAATCTGATTGAACCGAATTTGACAGAAACCCACGCTGCTCGGCTCCTGATGATCCGATCTTGACGAAACTTGGGTTCCTACTACAATACACTCTCTTGGCTATAATTCCCGTAAATATCAGATTTTTAACTCACCCTGTATATAGACAGGACCGGACCACCCACAATGCTCAAACATCCTGTATATAAGCAGGTTTTAAATAAATAAATACTTGATTTTGATTGGTCAGGACCGTACTCGAAAAATGTTTTTTTTTAAGCTCGTTTCTCGAGATATTTGCAAATATTGATTGTTTTTGCGAAAACACCTTAACGATACAGTGTATGTACAGGGTGGCCCAAATTGGGCCTGTTACCAAACACTGCCAACTTTGACCGTAAATATCTCGCCAAGTGTACACCCGGTATATGGAAAAAATTAGGTCGTCGAGTAGGCCTTGAAAAGCTGCATCGACTGGTATAATAATATACAGGGTGTCCCATTTGAAATAGGGCAGTTACAGGGCTTTGAATGCGTGTTTGTACAGTTTGCGCATGCTGTTTTTTCGTCTGTTTTGGCGAAAATTTTGACAGCTGTCACATGTCAAATTAGACTAAGATTAAGTTGGAAACTGACAGCCAAATGTCAGAAATGTCAAAATTGCACATCTTGACGGATTTGTGACAGTTTTCATATATTTCTGACTTTTTGACAGTTTGGCGTATTTATGACATTTGGTTAGATTATCCATAGTTTGACATATTTTTGACATGCGTACAAATTTCTGATAGTTTGATGATATTTTTACAATTTGACATATTTTTTTATGACAGCTTGACGTATTTTTGACAGTTTTCCTATATTTCTGACTTTTTGACACTTTAACTAATTTTTAATTGTACGTTACGTATTTTTTACAGTTTGACATATTCGTTTTTATATAGTGACAAATTTTTGACAGTTTGACGTATTTATGACATTTAGTCCGATTATTCATAATTTGACACATTTTTTTATACAACTTGACATATTTTTGACAGCGTACAAATTACTGACAATTTGTAATGTTTGTTATGTCATCTTGACGGATTTGTGACAGTTTTCATATATTTCTGACTTTTTGACAGTTTGACGTATTTATGACATTTGGTTCGATTATCCATAGTTTGACATATTTTTGACAAATTTTAGGTCTTTTTGACATGCGTAAGAAATCTGAAAATTGACAGACAACTGTCAAAATTCGTCTCACAAAGCGACAAAATGAATATTCGATTGCGTCTTTACATTTTAAGGTTAATTGGTCTTTTTAAGAGCAAGTCCAGTTTACTTACGGCACAATTTAACGGTTATTACAGAGAAAAAAAAAATGAGCATCGCGTTAATATTATTTGTACAGATCGTCGAACAATATGGCGGCCATTAGCGCTATCAAAACAAAAAACGAGCGTTTAGCGCAATTTACTGACGCCTCAAGGTGGCTAAATCCATATCGAATCAAGCAATCTGCGCTCAGTTTACACGCGTTTCACATTAACCTCACTTTGTCGCTTTTTGCGCCTTTTAAACGCCATTAGCACGAGGAAAAATCACAATATTTGCCCGTCACTTCCTTATTGAGTCGAAATTCGCTCGGCATATGGTTGCGGTTTAAGCGGACATTCCGTTACGCCGCCCGAATTGTTTGAAGCGAATTTCGACCTTATTGTTTTTTTTTGGAAAAAAGCTGGATATCTTGGTTCCTAGGGGTTTTTCGGAAAAAATTGTTATTAGAGGAAATAAAGTAGACATTCTGGGCTACATTTTGACGTTTGAACGAACCTTCTAGCTGTCATATCAACCAAGTTACGGGCTGTCAAATTTTAAACTACTAAAAGTAGGTAAAAAAACGACTGCTGTAAATTTGTTTTTTTTATGGGACACCCGGTATATTTAAACACTTTTGGGTGCCTAAAACCGTCCCATAAATACGACATTAATATGCGGTAAATGTAAATATGAAAAAAGTGAAATTTTTCCGCATAAATATCAATATTCTTGCGGTTTATTGTGCGAATAAGTAACCCGGTAAATGCTGGTTCGAGACCACCCAGAATACCAATATTTATGACGTCATATAATACCACTTTTACGCAAAAACCACCAAAACTACGGGAATAATTAAATTATTATTCATTCCATGGGCAAATTGACCTGAAAACTGTCAAAATCCTCACCATAAAGCTATAAAACTAAAACGATCACACTAAACACAGTGAAATGAGTTTGAACCAGGTTAAATGCAATTTTATACCTCCATCAGTGCATTTTTGACAGTTTTGACGTTTGACTGTCAGTTTTAGACGTTTTTCGGTCAGTTCTGAACTTGGAAACTGTCAAATTCAATACCATAAAGGTATAAAACAAGCGAAATATCCTTGAAAAGCACTGAGATCAGTTTGGTTTGGGTCAAATGCATTTTATAGCTTCATGAGTGCAATTTTGACATTTCTGACATTTGGTTGTCAGTTTCTAACTCAAATTTAATCTATTTTGAATGTGACAACTGTCAAAATCCTCCCATGAAGCTATAAAACTAGAAAACCCACGCAACAAACACTAAAATCAGTTTGTTTTAGATTGAACGCATTTTAGAGCTCCATGAGAGCAATTTTGACAGTTGTGACATTTGGCTGGCATGTTTTTGACATACTCTGGTCTAGTATCCATGTGACAACTTTCAAAATCCTGTCAGTAAAGCTATAAAACTCGAAAACACCCTTAAAATCTTGTCAAATCAGTGTAAGCAATATCGAATCAATTTTATAGCTTCATGAGTGGAGTTTTGACAGTTGTGACGTTTCACTGTCAGTTTTGATGCGTTCTTAACCTGAAAACTGTCAAATTCAATACCATAAAGGTATAAAACAAACGAAATATCCTTGAAAAGCACTGAGAAAAGGGTCAAATGCATTTTATAGCTTCACGAGTGCAAATTTTGACATTTATGACATTTGTCTGTTTCTGACGTAGTTTCAGTCTATTTTCAATGTGACAGCTGTCAAAATACTTCCCATAAATGCATTTTATACCTCCATGAGTGCATAATTGACATTTGACATTGTTTTTCCAGCAAAAACCACCTAAAATAGTGACAGCTGACGTGGTTTTTTTCCAGGTACTATTATAATATTAATTCGCTTCCTCTCTTCATCTTGAACTCGTTGACAGGGTTATCGTGGTCTAGTGGGCTTTGAAACCGCACAGAAAAGGTCAATTGAGGTTAGAATGAGTCACAAACGACGAAAAAACCGACGAGATGAAAGATTGGAGAGAAGAAGTGTCTTCTTCAAAGTTTTTCTGCATAAATTATCGTTTTTGAAGATCTCTAGCAATTTTTTTTCGTTGTGATCGATAAACTTGGCAAATTAATGCAAAAATGGATTTTTGACGGGAAAAAATGGCGAAAATTCCATTTTACGAGCTTAATCCGATCGCATTTTACACGCCAGGACAAGTGCAGATCGTAATTTGTGCCACTCTGTATGGCAGATCGGTGGGAAAATTGCGTTTTTCTTTGAAATCGCGAAAAAATCCTTACGGGTCATTTTTGCGTGCGCTCACCGTAATTTATTACGGTAAATTCGGTCGGGGAGTTGATTTGTTTCGAGCGAATTTCGACCTTAACGATTTTTTTTTCATTTACTAATCAAGTTTAAATATCTCCTAAACTAGACGAGATACGGTCCTGATTTTTTTACCAATAAATTTCCTAGACTTTTGACAGTATCCAGAAAAAATTTCGTAACGATCAGTGAATTACCAGGGCCGTACTGGACAAAATTGTAAATCAGTGACTTCTTGAAATTTTGGAAAAAATTTTGATTTTTAAAAATTTTCTCAACCGCTTGGATACCTTTGAATTAACGGTGGAAATGTGACATAAAGTGGCATTTGTCAAAATGTCATTTTTTTAAGGGTGCCACGCCCTCAAAACTGTCAAAAATGACAAAAATTTAATTTTTGAGGTTATTTCCGAAACAGAACAAAACAGACACAAAATTCGGGTTTTCCAGACTGAAATCAATCAAAATGGCCACTTTGACAGGTTGAAATCCAATATGGCGGCGGTCAGTATAGTGGGCCAGGCAAAACCGTAATTTGGCCCAAATTTCGGTGCACTTTCCCCAAAAATCGCAGATAACTCGCTTATTTGAAACATTCTGTATAAACGTGTCAGATGATCAAAGATAGCCAATAAATGGGGCTATCACGTGACGTTGAGCGGACGGCGCTAAGTGGCACCGTTCGGCCGCTAGAGGGCGTCAAAGTTGATCAAACTTTTTGGAACATTTTTGTAAATATCTCAAAAACTACGTGAGTTAGAGGCTTGGCAATTTTACCGTGGATGTACCACAGTAAAACGCAACTTTTACCTAAAATACAATTTTTTCCAAAAAAGTACCGTTTAGCCTTGAAAAATAAAAAACCGTTTTTTTGACATTTATTAAGGGGGTCCCCCCCCAAACAAATTTTCGGAAAAATTTTGAAAATCAAAAATTCACTTTAACCGCCTAAATAGGTTAAGGTTAATGACAGAAATGTGACGTAAAGTGTCATTTGTCAAAAAGTCACTTTTGAAGGGTGCCACGCCCCGAAAACTGCCAAAAAATGACAAAAATACAGTTTTTGAGGTTATTTCCCAAATTTCAGTGCACTTTCCCCGAAAATCGCTAATAACTCGCTTATTTGAAACATTCTGTATAAACGTGTCAGATGATCAAAGATAGCCAATAAATGGGGCTATCACGTGACGTTGAGCGGACGGCGCTAAGTGGCACCGTTCGGCCGCTAGAGGGCGTCAAAGTTGATCAAACTTTTTGGAACATTTTTGTAAATATCTCAGAAACTACGTGAGTTAGAGGCTTGGCAATTTTACCGTGGATGTACCATAGTAAAACGCAACTTTTACCTAAAATACAATTTTTTCCAAAAACGTACCGTTTGGCCTTGAAAAATAAAAAAACATTTTTTTGACGTTTTTACAAGGGGTCCCCCCCAACAAATTTTCGGAAAAATTTTGAAATTCAAAAATTCACTTTAACCGCCTAAATAGGTTAAGGTTAATGACAGAAATGTGACGTAAAGTGTCATTTGTCAAAAAGTCACTTTTGAAGGGTGCCACGCCCCGAAAACTGTCAAAAAATGACAGAAATGCAGTTTTTTCACAATGACAGCCAAAACGATGTCCGTTCAAAAAATATAAACGCCATATTTGAGTTCCTCGGGCCGGAATTAGTTAAAAAAGTCACTTTGACAGATTGAAATCCAATATGGCGGCGGTCAGTATAGTAGGCCAGGCAAAACCGTAATTTGGCCCAAATTTCAGTGCACTTCCCCCAAAAATCGCCAATAACTCACTTATTTGAAACATTCTGGTAAAACACACCAGAAAACAAAAGATAGCCAATAAATGGGGCTATCACGTGACGTTGAGCGGACGGCGCTAAGTGGCACCGTTCGGCCGCTAGAGGGCGTCAAAGTTGATCAAACTTTTTGGAACATTTTTGTAAATATCTCAGAAACTACGTGAGTTAGAGGATTGGCAATTTTACCGTGGATGTACCATGGTAAAACGCAACTTTTACCTTAAATACAATTTTTACAAAAAACGTACCGTTTGGCTTTAAAAAATAAAAAAACATTTTTTTGACGTTTTTACAAGGGGTCCCCCCCAACAAATTTTCGGAAAAATTTTGAAATTCAAAAATTCACTTTAACCGCCTAAATAGGTTAAGGTTAATGACAGAAATGTGACGTAAAGTGTCATTTGTCAAAAAGTCACTTTTGAAGGGTGCCACGCCCCGAAAACTGTCAAAAAATGACAGAAATGCAGTTTTTTCACAATGACAGCCAAAACGATGTCCGTTCAAAAAATATAAACGCCATATTTGAGTTCCTCGGGCCGGAATTAGTTAAAAAAGTCACTTTGACAGATTGAAATCCAATATGGCGGCGGTCAGTATAGTAGGCCAGGCAAAACCGTAATTTGGCCCAAATTTCAGTGCACTTTCCCCAAAAATCGCCAATAACTCGCTTATTTGAAACATTCTGGTAAAACACACCAGAAAACAAAAGATAGCCAATAAATGGGGCTATCACGTGACGTTGAGCGGACGGCGCTAAGTGGCACCGTTTGGCCGCTAGAGGGCGTCAAAGTTCTTTGTGGTTTCTAATCAGTTTTAATTAATTCGAAGCACGCCACTGGTTTTTATTATAATTTCAACGGCCTTTAAAGGCCGCATGTAAACAATATGTCATAAGCGTAACGCGTGGGTTTTTTCCTTACTTTTTACCATACAATCAAATTTTTTTTTAATAATCAGGCCTACGCTGGTATTTATCGGAGGAATTCAACATTCAGGCCCACTTGCATACGTAATGGAATTTCGCCACAGACAAAACGCGAGTAAAATTACTGGTCTTAGATTGACAGCTGTCAAAATTCGTACAGACACTTTGACAGGTTAGGATGACAGTTGTTAAAAATTTCAGCTTCATAGGTATGACAGTTTTTGAGATATCGGTCATTTAATCTGCTGCACTGCTCGATTTTCGTTTGTGACAATTTTTAGACAAGTGACAGCTGTCAAAATTAGAACAGTTATTCTGACAGGTTGGATTGACATCTTTTAAAAATGACAGCTCGATTCGTGTCTCAGTTTTTCAAATGTGGCACGTCAAAATTGCTCGATGTTTTAGTTAAAGCACTTTTTTTGTTTTAACTCAGTTTTTAGGGAATATTTCCCTAAGGAGGCCCTTTAGGGCAAAAGTGCCTTAATACAATCTTGTAGAGAAGGAAATTCCCTACAACTTCCATTATTTAAACTTTTTTCATATTTTCTCAAATAACCGAGTTAGGCTTGTTTGAACTTGCTAGGGTCTTTCAGAGCACTTTTTGTGCTTCGGCACAATTTTTATGGAATATTTCCCTAAAGAAGCCCTTTAGGGTAAAAGTGGCCTAATAGAGTCTTATAGAGGAGGAAATCCCCTACAACTTTCTTTATTTACACTTTTTTCATATTTTCCCAAATAACCGAGTTAGGCTTAGTTGAACTTGCTAGGGTCTTTCAGAGCACTTTTTTGTGCTTTAACTCAGTTTTTAGGGAATATTTCCCTAAGGAGGCCCTTTAGGGCAAAAGTGCCCTAATACAATCTTGTAGACGATGAAATTTCCTACAACTTTCAATTTTTACACTTTCTATGTTTTAACTTGTTTAGGGCCTTTAAGAGCATTTTTTTGTGCTTTTACACAGTTTTTAGGGAATATTTCCCTAAAGAGGCCCTTTAGGGCAAAAATACAATCTTGTAGCCCTTCAACTTCCTTATTTAAACTTTTTTTTTTCATATTTTCTCAAATAACCGAGTTAGGCTTAGTAGAGCTTGCTAGGGTCTTTCAGAGCACTTTTTTTGTGCTTTAACTCAGTTTTTACCTAAGGAGGCCCTTTAGGGCAAAAGTGCCCTTATTAACACCTACAACTTTTTGATATATTTCCCAAATAACCGAGTTAGGCTTGTTTGAACTTGCCAGGGTCTTTCAAAGCAGGGGGGGGGGGGGGGGGGTACCACCTCTAATTAACACGGATACCAAATCCGTCCAATATAATTACCTATCGACGTGTTAATGACTAAATAATAGATTAATTAAGCGTAATTTGGGCAGGAAAAAACTTTCTACACTATTACAGCGTTGCCAAATTTCGTTGGGGCCGTTACACGCGCTGGATTGCCTGCGTTGGGGCAGTTTGGCAACGCCGCCACTGGTTTTTTTTTTTTTTTTTTTTGCAAAAAGGAATCGCCCAGGCAGTAGGTGAACCGGTTTCCCTAAAAGGACATGATCGCGTAACACGCCAGACTGAAACGATTGCGAGATATTTGAAAATGACGCTTTTACACAAAAGGTTTCGTCCGAAAATATAATTTTTCATGGGCGGCTCGTGGACTACAGACATTTAAATAAAATGATTTTTTTTTTTTTGGTTGGTACGCCACTGATTTCAATCGTAACCTGATGGTCGATTTTCCCGTACCATTTCCGCGCGTTCTAATGGGAAATTGCATAAGCGCGCCGATTCGTTTCAAGCCAATTTCGACCGTAACGACTTTCAAACTTCAACAGAGCGTAGCTCCGTTATTTGAGGAGTTACAGCAAAAGTGCTAATAAAGAGAGTTGTAGGAAATTTTATTCTTTATAAATTAGTTTCTAAGCAATTTTGTTCTGAAAGGCCATTTCAGGGAGTTACAGGCCGGAAACTGAGTGCGTAGCACTCAAGTGCTTCAGTAACTTCATAGTGCCACTTCAACAGAGCGTAACTTCGTTATTTGACGAGTTACAGCAAAAGTGCTAATAAAGAGAGTTATAGGGAATTTTATTCTCTACAAATTAGCTTCTAAGCAATTTTGTCCTCAAAGGCCGTTTAAGGGAGTTACAGGCCGGAAACTGATTGCGTAGCTACTGATTGTTTTTATTAATTTTTTTTTTAAATCTTTTTTCGTCTAAAAATTATTTTTTTGGTCAGTGGCGGCTCGTTGACGCCACATTTAAATGTCTTAAAAAAAATTATTTTTTTTTTTTGGTTCAACTATACCAATTTTAGCATTAAACTGCACGCCACTGACAATACGATTTTGACGGAAAAAACCCAACAAGAAAGACACAAAACAACCTGTCAAATTTGACAGCTGTCACTAGTCGGAAAGTCTGTCAAAAAATATGTGGAAACACTTATCCTAAGTAGAATCTAAAGTGCAACCGTCAATGTGCCATATCTCGAAAACTAGCCATCTAATCAAGCTGAAATGTTTGACAGATGTCAACCTAACCTGTCAAATAAAGTGTGCCAAATTTGACAGCTGTCACTTGCCGCAAAGTCTTTAAAAAATGGTAACGCCCATTCACCCATTGCGAAAATAGTAAAACGTCCACTTTGACAGCTCTACGGCCTGTTTGAAGGCAAATTTGACAATTTGACAGTTGTCACGTGACACGAAGACACTCGACATACAGACTGTTACGTCACAACTGTCAAAAACCTTTCCGTAAAGCTGTCAAAGTTAAATTTTGTCTGTGACACTTTTGTAGATGGTAAAACGTGCTCTTTGACAGCTCTACGGCCTGTTTGATGTCAAATTTGACAATTTGACAGTTGTCACGTGATATTAAGATACTCGACATACTGACTGTTACGTCAGAGCTGTCAAAAACCTCTCCGTAAAGCTGTCAAAGTCCAATAATGTCTTTGACACTTGTGAAAATAGTAAAACGTCCCCTTTGATAGCTCTACGGCCTGTTTGAAGGCAAATTTGACAGTTTGACAGTTGTCACGTGACACTAAGACACTCGACATACAGACTGTTACGTCACAACTGTCAAAAACCTTTCCGTAAAGCTGTCAAAGTTAAATTTTGTCTGTGACACTTTTGTAGATGGTAAAACGTGCTCTTTGACAGCTCTACGGCCTGTTTGATGTCAAATTTTACAATTTGACAGCTGTCACGTGACATACTTGACATGTTCCGTAAAGCTGTCACGTCACAGACTGTCAAAACAGTCTTCGTCACAACTGTCAAAAGTCTTCCCATGAAGCTATAAAGGTGATGGTTGACTTGATTTCACCATTCTTAAACTCGAGTGCTTTTTAGTAACTCCAAAGTGTACCTTCAACAGAGCGTAGCTCCGTTATTTGGGGAGTTAGAGCAAAAATGTATATAAAGAGAGTTGTAGGGAATTTCATTCTCTACAAATCAGCTTCTTAGCAATTTTGCCCTAAAGGGCCTACTAAGGGAGTTCCAGGCCGGAATGTAGCTTTCTTCAGTGTAACTTCAATTAGCTTGCGTAGCTCTATTTGATGAGTTCAAGGCTAATAAAGGGAGTTGTAGGGAATTTCATACTAATCAATTTTGCCCTAAAGGGCCTACTAAGGGAGTTACAGGCCGAAAACTGTCTGCAAGGCTCTTAAAAGCTTCAGTAACTCCATAGTCTAACTTCAACAGAGCGTAGCTCCGTTATTTGAGGAGTTACATCAAAATTACTAATAAAGTGAGTTGTAGGGAATTTCATTCTTTACAAATTAGCTTCTAATAAATTTTGCCCTAAAGGGCCTACTAAGGGAGTTACAGGCCGGAAACTGTCTGAGACAAAATTTTTACCTCGCTTTAAAGCCCCAAATCTCGATAATTTCCCAGGGGACACCCTGTATATTTTTACCCACGCAGCCACGTCCAATCGTCCCCGATCTGATTCCAACAACGCCATTAAAGATAAACAGCAAATATCTATTCAATCTGGTAAGATAAGCCACTTGTTCACACTGGTGTAAGGTAGATAAAGGTGGCCATTCACTTTACATACTGAATGCGTTTAAAAAAAAAGAGAAAAAAAACGTCTATGTTCGGCCTGACGCGTTTTAATTAATCGGCGGCACCCAAACGGTACCGTCCAGGTACCCATTTGTTCAGTTTGAGGTTAGGTACCACTAATACGTCACGCATTAGAATGACTGATGCTGGTTTTTGGTGCCTAACAAGAGTGAATAACCGTTTTTTCGGTGCTTGAGCTCACGTGGTACCAATCTACAGGGTGTCCCAAATTAGTTTTCTGAATATGCGCCTCGTACAGGGTTGCATTCAGGTTTTTTTTTTTGAGACAGTTTTCGGCCTGTAACTCTCTTAATAGGCCCTTGAGGGCCAAGTTGCTTAGAAGCTGATTTGTAGCGAATGAAATTCTCTACAACTCTCTTTCTGTGCACTTTTGCTGTAACTTCTCAAATAACGGAGCTACGCTCTGTTGAAACTACCCTACACATGTCCAGCATTTGTTTTGACAATTTCAAGACATCGACAAGCCTTCTGGTGGTAATTTGACAACTTTGACACCATTCAAACCACAATTTTGACAACCGGAACGTTTCAGAGTTTTTTGACAGTTGTCACGTGACCGTATAGCTAAATAGTGCTCAAAAATCACGTGACGTTGTCAAATTTACTTAACCACTTTCCCAATAAGGATTTTTAAGGGTATTTTGCGGCGTTGCCAAATCGAGAATTTTTTCGAAAATTATTTGACAATTATCAATAACCACAGTTTTGCAATGTTGCCAAATTACGCATTTTTCCTGAAATTACTTAATCATCAATTTTTGCAATTTTGCGACGTTGCCAAATTTAGCATTTTTTTTTTCTAAAATTATGAAAAACTGGGAATTTTACACTGTTGCCAAATTTTCCTTAAAATTACTTGAAAATCATACAAATTCACGTTAGTTCGTTTAGGCAATGTTGCCAAATTACACATTTTTCCTAAAATTACTTAAAAATCATCAATTTTTGCAATTTTCCAACGTTGCCAAATTTGAATTTTTTTCTAAAATTCCTCAAATAACAGAGCTACGCTCTGTTGAAGTTCACCATTGGAGTTACTGAAGCTTTTAAGTGCTTGCAGACAGTTTTCGGCCTGTAACTCCCTTAGTAGGCCCTTTAGGGAAAAATTGATTGAAAGCTAATTTGTAGACCGTAAAATTTCCTACAACTTTGTTTATTAACGCTTTTGCCGTAACTCCTCAAATAACGGAGCTACGCTCTGTTTGAGTTACACTTTGGAGTTACACTGAAGAAATGGTGTGCTTGCAGACAGTTTCCGGCCTGTAACTCCCTTAATAGGCTCTTTAGGGCAAAATTTATTGGAAGCTAATTTGTAGGGAATGAAATTCCCTACAACCTTCTTTATTTACATTTTTGCTGTAACTCCTCAAATAACGGAGCTACGCTCTGTTGAAGTTTCACTTTGGAGTTACTAAAAAGCACTTGAGTTTAAGAATGGTGAAATCGAGTCGACCATCACCTTTATGGCTTTATGGAGAGGTTTTTGACAGTTGTGACGTAACAGTCGGTATGTCAAGTGTCTTAATGTCACGTGACAACTGTCAAATTGTCAAATTTGACATCAAACAGCCCGTAGAGCTATCAAAGTGGACGTTTTACTATTTTTACAAGTGTCAATGACATTATTGGTCTTTGACAGCTTTACCAAAAGGTTTTTGACAGTTGTGACGTAACAGTCGGTATGTCAAGTGTCTTCGTGTCACGTGACAACTGTCAAATTGTCAAATTTGACATCAAACAGGCCGTAGAGCTGTCAAAAAGCACGTTTTACTATTTTCACAAGTGTCACAGACAAAATTTAACTTTGACAGCTTTACGGAAAGGTTTTTGACAGTTGTGACGTAACAGTCGGTATGTCTAGTGTCTTCGTGTCACGTGACACCTGTCAAACTGTCAAATTTGCCCTTAAACCGGCCGTAGAGCTATCAATATAGACGTTTCACTATCTACAAAACTGTCAAAGACAAAATTTGAGTTTGACAGCTTTACGGAAAGGTTTTTGACAGTTGTGACGTAACAGTCAGTATGTCAAGTGTCTTCGTGTCACGTGACAACTGTCAAATTGTCAAATTTGTCATCAAACAGGCCGTAGAGCTGTCAAAGAGCACGTTTTACTATCTTCAAAAGTGTCAAAGACAAAATGTACGGAAAGGTTTTTGACAGCTTTACCGAAAGGTTTTTGACAGTTTGTGACGTAACAGTCCGTATGTCGAGTATCTTCGTGTCACGTGACAAACTGTCAAATTGTCAAATTTGACATCAAACAGGCCGTAGAGCTGTCAAAGTGGACGTTTTACTATCTTTGAAAGTGACAAAGACAAAATTTAACTTTGACAGCTTTACCGAAAGGTTTTTGACAGTTGTGACGTAACATTCGGTATGTCAAGTGTCTTCGCATCACGTGACAACTGTCAAATTGTCAAATTTGGCATCAAACAGGCCGTAGAGCTGTCAAAAAGCACGTTTTACTATCTACAAAAGTGTCAAATACAAAATGTAACTTTGACAGCTTTACTGAAAGGTTTTTGACAGTTGTGACGTAACAGTCAGTATGCAAGTGTGTTCGTAACACGTGACAACTGTCGTGTCTTCGTGTCACGTGACACCTGTCAAACTGTCAAATTTGCCCTTAAACCGGCCGTAGAGCTATCAATATAGACGTTTCACTATCTACAAAACTGTCAAAGACAAAATTTGAGTTTGACAGCTTTACGGAAAGGTTTTTGACAGTTGTGACGTAACAGTCAGTATGTCTAGTGTCTTAGTGTCACGTGACAACTGTCAAATTGTCAAATTTGTCATCAAACAGGCCGTAGAGCTGTCAAAGCGGATGTTTTACGATCTTTGAAAGTGACAAAGACAAAATTTAACTTTGACAGCTTTACCGAAAGGTTTTTGACAGTTGTGACGTAACATTCGGTATGTCAAGTGTCTTCGCATCACGTGACAACTGTCAAATTGTCAAATTTGGCATCAAACAGGCCGTAGAGCTGTCAAAAAGCACGTTTTACTATCTACAAAAGTGTCAAATACAAAATGTAACTTTGACAGCTTTACTGAAAGGTTTTTGACAGTTGTGACGTAACATTCGGTATGTCAAGTGTCTTCGCATCACGTGACAACTGTCAAATTGTCAAATTTGGCATCAAACAGGCCGTAGAGCTGTCAAAAAGCACGTTTTACTATCTACAAAAGTGTAACTTTGACAGCTTTACTGAAAGGTTTTTGACAGTTGTGACGTAACAGTCAGTATGCCAAGTGTGTTCGTAACACGTGACAACTGTCAAATTGTCAAATTTGTCATCAAACAGGCCGTAGAGCTGTCAAAGAGCACGTTTTACTATCTACAAAAGTGTCGAAGACAAAATGTAACTTTGACAGCTTTACCGAACGATTTTTGACAGTTGTGACGTAACAGTCGGTATGCCAAGTGTCTTCGTGTCACGTGACACTTGTCAAACTGTCAAATTTGGCCTCAAACAGGCCGTAAGGCTGTCAATATAGACGTTTCACTATCTACAAAACTGTCAAAGACAAAATTTGAGTTTGACAGCTTTACGGAAAGGTTTTTGACAGTTGTGACGTAACATTCGGTATGTTTAGTATCTGCGTGTCACGTGACCACTGTCAAATTGACAAAAAACGTCCAACTTGGCCTCAAACAGGCTGTAGAGTTATAAGAGTGAACGTTTCACTAGCACTTGAATGCATCGCAGAGGGTTTTTGACCTGTAACTCCCTTAAAAGGCCTTGGAGGGCAAAATTGATTAGAAGCTAATTTGTAGAGAATAAAATACCTCACCAATCTCTTTATTAGCACTTTTGCTGTCACTCCTCAAATAACGGAGCTACGCTCTGTTGAAGTTACACTATTGAGTTTCACTGAAACACTCGAGTGCTACGCAGTCAGTTTCCGGCCTGTAACTCCCTTAAACGGCCTCTGAGGGCAAAATTGCTAAGAAGCCCATTTGTAGGGAATGAAATTCCCTACAACTCCCTTTATTAGCAATTTTGACGTAACTCCCCAAATAACGGAGTTATGGGACGTAGTGCATCACACTTTCCCCAGAAAGTAAGAAGAAACTTTGACCGTAAATATCTCAGAAACCCCACACTTTTCGTACAACACATAGTAAGGTGATTTTGTAGCCCTCTTCAAGGGCTACACGATGACCCTAAATTATACAGGGTGTTCCATTTAAAATAACGAAAATTCGGGGCTTTGAAGGTGACAGTGCAACTTTCCAAGCCACCAAACTGGCTCCCTGTCGCTAAATTGTGAGGTTATGGTGCCGCATTTTCTAGTGGGTGTTACGTAGCGTCGAGTACCATTAATAAAGCACAATTCGTGGATGAGTTTGGTTCTTGTACGCGGTACCGTCACCCGCTGATCGTATTGGTAACAGATTGCCTTGTGGTTCCGTTGTTTTCACTGTTTGGTGCCGCCGTTTAAGTACCATACAGGGTGGACCCCATGCCGGACCGGGTTCAAGGAGCATTTTTAGGCAACCAATCATTCACGGCAACGTCAACACTAAACAATAACGCCATTGTTGTGGCCTTTCAAGGGGCAAATCACGATTTGGTACCGAATAGCGTGGATTTTTCCAAAACAAAACCTATTTTTAGGTTTAGTTTTAGTTTAGGTACACAAAACCATAATGACGTCACAGAGATTACGTCCAATCGTCCAATCGTATTCAAGATAGATCTGGTTTACATTGAGGTCGCAATTTCCTGATGATAACGCAATTGAAAGATAAGAAAAACTGCCTCGATTCCGTTTAAACCCAACAAATAGTGGAATTTAATACAAAATGGCCGCCCAACTGTCAGAATTTCTAGGTTATGTTGTTTTAGTTTCGGTCAAGATGGCCTTGACAATGTTAAACGTGATTTTGTTTCGTTCGAACCAATCGGGGAGTGTTTTGCCTCCACAGAAATGTGGCAACACCGCCGGTTTTCCATGAAACACTGTGCAGTTGTCGGCCATTTTGTAGCACACAAATTTGTTGCCGAATTTCAAGACTTTAATTGAAAACTGCCAGTCAGTGTGAAATTAAGCAAAAAAAAAACGTTGAATTTCCTAACCTTTTTGGTGCATTGAACTGCGGTAGGGACGCCATCTCGGACAAACGCCGATTTTGGGGGTAATTGGGGCCGCAGCCCCAAACCACTTGCACTTAAACGACCGGTAGGGTCTAAGGAACACTTTGAGACACTTTGCACCGCTCGAAACGCACTTTTACCGGCTTTTTTGGGCGAAATTGTACGGGAGGAGCCGCGACCCCGCATAACCCCACATTGAAACGTCTACTCACTAAAATTGACGTGTGTGACAGTTGCGCGCTAGGGATGGGCATCCGCTAGAGAGGAGCCTGCAGTCACATGACTTTGGTGTGATTATCTAAACTTGGTGTCACGTGATTGATTATTTCTGTTAATTATTTCTAATTCAATGTTGTATTATACACCCTGTGACTGTGACTAAACTGTGATTTACGCAAATACTGCACACCTTCCTATAGTTATTCATTTCCTCGTCCATCCCTAGTGGCCATATACGTCACTAGTGTCATTCGGTGACAAAATGGAGGGAGCAGGCGCGGTCCTTTTCCCTGCTCAATTTTGCTCAAAAAAAGCCGGTAAAAGAGCGTTTCGGGTGGTGAAAAGTGCCTCAAAGTGTTCCGTAAAGTGTCCCGATCATGGGGGTGCAAGTGGTTTGGTGGTGGCGGCGCAATTACTCCAGAAAAATCGATTTCAAGTTGGCGTCCCCTCAAGGAAATTAATGAAAAACGCACGTCAACGGAAAAACATTAATAACTCGGGAAGTAAAAGAGGTAGAAACGTGGTTTTTGCGTGGAATTATCCGGAAAACTGTCAGAAATGACATATCCAAAAATCACGCACTTCTGTCAAATCCTTCAGGAGTTTTCCCGGGGGTTGAAATGACACTGATTAAACGGTTCGGCCGCTAGAGGGCGTCAAAGTTGAGGTAAGAAATTTTCTTGCAATAGATTTGGAACCGTTGCAATATCTCAGCATCAGCTCTAGTACTGCTAGTTATTGATGGAACTATAGTTTGGTTCAAGCTAAATTGCGCTGACGTCACGCAAAATCAACTAAAACTGTCACAATTGCAAGCAAAATAGGCTAAAACTATATGTTTGGCATTTTGGGCCATTAATTTGGCAATTTTAGGGTTACGGTCCTGAAATTTGCTTTACAGACACTTAAATTAACCTTAAAATCCAGGGACGTACTGGAAAATTTCACAAACAACCCTAATTTCACTCAGACTGTACTAAAATCATGAAAAATGCAAGAAAACACAATTTCAGCCAGAAATTCTGCAATTTTTAGGTTACGGTCCTGAAATTTGCTGTACAGACACTGAAATTTGCTTTACAGACAGTTAATTAACCTTAAAATCCAGGGACGTACTGAAAAATTTCACAAACAACCCTAATTTCACTCAGACTGTACTAAAATCATGAAAAATGCAAGAAAACACAATTTCAGTCAGAAATTCTGCAATTTAAAGGTTACGGTCCTGAAATTTGCTGTACAGACACTGAAATTTGCTTCACAGACAGTTAATTAACCTTAAAAACCAGGGACGTACTGAAAAATTTCACAAACACCCTAATTTCACTCAGACTGTACTAAAATCATGAAAAATGCAAGAAAACACAATTTCAGTTAGAAATTCTGCAATTTTTAGGTTACGGTCCTGAAATTTGCTTTACAGACAGTTAATTAACCTTAAAATCCAGGGACGTACTGAAAAATTTCACAAACAACCCTAATTTCACTCAGACTGTACTAAAATCATGAAAAATGCAAGAAAACACAATTTCAGTCAGAAATTCTGCAATTTTTAGGTTACGGTCCTGAAATTTGCTGTACAGACACTGAAATTTGCTTTACAGACAGTTAATTAACATTAAAATCCAGGGACGTACTGAAAAATTTCACAAACAACCCTAATTTCACTCAGACTGTACTAAAATCATGAAAAATGCAAGAAAACACAATTTCAGTCAGAAATTCTGCAATTTTTAGGTTACGGTCCTGAAATTTGCTGTACAGACACTGAAATTTGCTTCACAGACAGTTAATTAACCTTAAAATCCAGGGACGTACTGGAAAATTTCACAAACAACCCTAATTTCACTCAGACTGTACTAAAATCATGAAAAATGCAAGAAAACACAATTTCAGCCAGAAATTCTGCAATTTTTAGGTTACGGTCCTGAAATTTGCTGTTACAGACACTTAATTAACCTTAAAATCCAGGGACGTACTGGAAAATTTCACAAACAACCCTAATTTCACTCAGACTGTACTAAAATCATGAAAAATGCAAGAAAACACAATTTCAGCCAGAAATTCTGCAATTTTAAGGTTACGGTCCTGAAATTTGCTGCGCAGACACTGAAATTTGCTTCACAGACACTTAATTAACCTTAAAATCC
The DNA here is from genome assembly GCA_018691245.2 of Ips nitidus. Taxonomy (NCBI): domain Eukaryota; kingdom Metazoa; phylum Arthropoda; class Insecta; order Coleoptera; family Curculionidae; genus Ips; species Ips nitidus. Next base: position 8,739,087 of record CM042797.1, on the reverse strand, counting down.
AGGGACGTACTGGAAAATTTCACAAACAACCCTAATTTCACTCAGACTGTACTAAAATCATGAAAAATGCAAGAAAACACAATTTCAGCCAGAAATTCTGCAATTTTTAGGTTACGGTTACGGTCCTGAAATTTGCTGTACTAAAATCATGAAAAATCAGACACTCACAGACAGTTAATTAACCTTAAAATCCAGGGACGTACTGAAAAATTTCACAAACAACCCTAATTTCACTCAGACTGTACTAAAATCATGAAAAATGCAAGAAAACACAATTTCAGCCAGAAATTCTGCAATTTTTAGGTTACGGTCCTGAAATTTGCTGTACAGACACTTAATTAACCTTAAAATCCAGGGACGTACTGAAAAATTTCACAAACAACCCTAATTTCACTCAGACTGTACTAAAATCATGAAAAATGCAAAAAAAACACAATTTCAGTCAGAAATTCTGCAATTTTTAGGTTACGGTCCTGAAATTTGCTGTCAGACACTTAATTAACCTTAAAATCCAGGGACGTACTGAAAAATTTCACAAACAACCCTAATTTCACTCAGACTGTACTAAAATCATGAAAAATGCAAAAAAATCAAGAAAACACAATTTCACTCAGAAATTCTGCAATTTTTAGGTTACGGTCCGGAAATTTGCTGCGCAGACACTGAAATTTGCTGTACAGACAGTTAATTAACATTAAAATCCAGGGACGTACTGAAAAATTTCACAAACAACCCTAATTTCACTCAGAATGTACTAAAATCATAAAAAATGCAAAAAATGCAAGAAAACACAATTTCAGCCAGAAATTCTGCAATTTTTAGGTTACGGTCCTGAAATTTGCCTTTCAGAAACTTAATTAAGCTTAAAATGCAGGGACGTACTGAAAAATTTTACAAACAACCCTAATTTCACTCAGAATGTACTAAAATCGTGAAAAATACAAAAAAATGCAAAAAAACACAATTTCACTCAGAAATTCTGCAATTTTAGGGTTACGGTCCTGAAATTTGCGCTGAATCAAGTAAATTCCACTTAAAATCCAGGGCCGTACTGAAAATGTCCTTAAACCATCCTTATCTACCCAAATGTCAGTCAAGTGGCGACAGCAAAATGATTTAAGCGCATTTTTTCCACTCACAGTTAACTTTAACTGCCCGTTAAAAGCCCAGATCGATCCGATAACGGGCAAACCGCATCAAAAAATATAATTTATCGACGCTTTCCTGCATAATTCAGTAGCCCATTCCTATCAGGACGGTTCCGTCATATAAAATATTAAAAATACTCCGGCCTGGCAGTAATTTACGATGGAAATGGCCCGCGTTTTCGAGATATTTACGAAAAAAAAAAGTGAATTATTAAGCAGGATGCGCAAGATCTACTAAAGTGATACGGCGCAAGTGCCTTAACCATAGATTTCCCGGAACGATTCCGGCCGAATGTCGGTAAAAATGGCCTTTTTGCATATTAATCGGTCTTGAACGGTTTATTAGGGATTTTTAGCAGTTTTTTTAAGAAAAATTAATTAATTTAGCTGGCAACACTGTAAAAGTGAACTTAAAAATTTGATTTTTTTACCAAAAAGTAGCTCAAAGTTTGTAGTATTTTGTGTAATTTTTTCAAAAATGTCAGTCTTCAATTTTGCTTAATATTGTTCACCAAACAGATGAATGTTTATGGGACGAAAATCAATAAATTGACAAAATTGAAGAAAAAGTTTGAAAATTCACCAAAAATTCAGTTTTTAACTTAAAAATTTGATTTTTTTACCAAAAAGTAGCTCAAAGTTTGTAGTATTTTGTGTAATTTTTTCAAAAATGTCAGTCTTCAATTTTGCTTAATATTGTTCACCAAACAGATGAATGTTTATGGGACGAAAATCAATAAATTGGCAAAATTGAAGAAAAAGTTTGAAAATTCACCAAAAATTCAGTTTTTAACTTAAAAATTTGATTTTTTTACCAAAAAGTAGCTCAAAGTTTGTAGTATTTTGTGTAATTTTTTCAAAAATGTCAGTCTTCAATTTTGCTTAATATTGTTCACCAAACAGATGAATGTTTATGGGACGAAAATCAATAAATTGACAAAATTGAAGAAAAAGTTTGAAAATTCACCAAAAATTCAGTTTTTAACTTAAAAATTTGATTTTTTTACCAAAAAGTAGCCTGAAAGTTTGTAGTATTTTGTGTAATTTTTTCAAAAATGTCAGTCTTCAATTTTGCTTAATATTGTTCAACAAACAGATGAATGTTTATGGGACGAAAATCAATAAATTGGCAAAATTGAAGAAAAAGTTTGAAAATTCACCAAAAATTCAGTTTTTAACTTAAAAATTTGATTTTTTTTTACCAAAAAGTAGCTCAAAGTTTGTAGTATTTTGTGTAATTTTTTCAAAAATGTCAGTCTTCAATTTTGCTTAATATTGTTCACAAACAGATGAATGTTTATGGGACGAAAATCAATAAATTGGCAAAATTGAAGAAAAAGTTTGAAAATTCACCAAAAATTCAGTTTTTAACTTAAAAATTTGATTTTTTTACCAAAAAGTAGCTCAAAGTTTGTAGTATTTTGTGTAATTTTTTCAAAAATGTCAGTCTTCAATTTTGCTTAATATTGTTCACCAAACAGATGAATGTTTATGGGACGAAAATCAATAAATGGCAAAATTGAAGAAAAAGTTTGAAAATTCACCAAAAATTCAGTTTTTAACTTAAAAATTTGATTTTTTTACCAAAAAGTAGCTCAAAGTTTGTAGTATTTTGTGTAATTTTTTCAAAAATGTCAGTCTTCAATTTTGCTTAATATTGTTCACAAACAGATGAATGTTTATGGGACGAAAATCAATAAATTGGCAAAAATTGAAGAAAAAGTTTGAAAATTCACCAAAAATTCAGTTTTTAACTTAAAAATTTGATTTTTTTACCAAAAAGTAGCTCAAAGTTTGTAGTATTTTGTGTAATTTTTTCAAAAATGTCAGTCTTCAATTTTGCTTAATATTGTTCACCAAACAGATGAATGTTTATGGGACGAAAATCAATAAATTCACAAAATTGAAGAAAAAGTTTGAAAATTCACCAAAAATTCAGTTTTTAACTTAAAAATTTGATTTTTTTACCAAAAAGTAGCTCAAAGTTTGTAGTATTTTGTGTAATTTTTTCAAAAATGTCAGTCTTCAATTTTGCTTAATATTGTTCACCAAACAGATGAATGTTTATGGGACGAAAATCAATAAATTGGCAAAATTGAAGAAAAAGTTTGAAAATTCACCAAAAATTCAGTTTTTAACTTAAAAATTTGATTTTTTTACCAAAAAGTAGCTCAAAGTTTGTAGTATTTTTCAGGATGGTTCAATATACCACCAAAATGGTGGATTTCGTTTTAATTGCACCAAAATTGAGGTTATGAGCTTTTTTCCCACAAAATGCGATAATTGTGTCCTAAATAGGGAAAAATTAATGATTAGTGCATTTAACCGCCATTTTTACGAATTTTTTGAGGTTAAGTGCCTCCAGGACCGCCCGATCTAGTTCCCATTGAAATTCCCATTCAACCCGCCGTAACTCGGTTATTTGGCAAAATTCAAGAAAATGCCTAGAAACAAAAATTGTAGCAAATTCAATTTCCTACCAAATCACAAGAATGGTGTTTCGTCCTAAAGGGCCTCAGAAGGGAGTTATTTGCTTAGGAATGTTCAGTGAGGACAAATAAGTGTCTTGGTGTTGTTACGTTACTTCTACCCCCCGTAACTCGGTTATTTAGCAAAATTCGAGAAAATGCCAAGAAACAAAAATTGTAGTAAATTCAATTTCCTACCAAATCACAAGAATGGTGTTTCGTCCTAAAGGGCCTCAGAAGGGAGTTATTTGCTTAAGAACGTTCGAGTGGACAATTGCCATTTTGAAGCATTAAACTTGCACTAAAATGGTCGCGCAAACGTGGTTTTTTTGGCATTTTTGCACCGAAAATCAAAAATTCCACGGTTTAATAAAGAATTTTAAATTTTAAGGCCGTAAATTGCAGGCTAATTTCGGCGGTTTTTCGATTATATACACGACCGAAGGCTATTTTTTGTAACAGCTCAAAAACGATTAATAATAATTGTTTTTGCGCGATACGCATCTTTATTAATACCGGGAAGCCCAAATATAATAACGGCCCGCAGGTGTAAACGCAGTTAAAACGTCCAAAGGTGTTAAACGTCGCTAAAAATTTCAGACCTCTAACTTAAGCAGTTTTCAAGATATTTGCAAAAATGTTTTAGAATCATTAATCAATTTTGACGCCCTCTAGCGGCCAAACGGTGCCACTTGGCGCAGCCCGCTCAACGTCACGTGATAGCCCCGTTTATTAGCTATCTTTGGTCATCTGGTGTGTTTTTACAGAATGCTTCGAATAAGCGAGTTATTAAGGATTTTGTGGAAAAGTGCACAAATTAGGACTTTCTTGGGCCTAGAAATAGAATATCTCGTAAACGGTAAGAGTTACAGGTTGCCGGATTTCAGTAAAAATATGCTAAATTTAATGTATTTCAAGTAGTGAAAACCGCGTTGCCAGATTGTGCCTACTTCCTGAGTTATTAAGGAAAAACTGACTGTCATTCTTGCTGATTTAAGTTTGGTTATTGTAGTCCCGTAAACTTTAGCGAATATCTCGTAAACAGTAACAGTTACAGGGTTGCCGTATTTCAGCAAAAATGTGCTAAATTTAATGTTCTTTCAAGTAGTGAAAACCGCGTTGCCAGATTGTGCCTACTTTCTGAGTTATTAAGGAAAAACTGACTGTCATTCTTGCTGATTTAAGTTTGGTTATTGTAGTCCTGTAAACTTTAGCGAATATCTCGTAAACGGTAACAGTTACAGGGTTGCCGTATTTCAGCAAAAATGTGCTAAATTTAATGTTCTTTCAAGTAGTGCAAACCGCGTTGCCAGATCGTGCCTACTTTCTGAGTTATTAAGGAAAAACTGACTGTCATTCTTGCTGATTTAAGTTTGGTTATTGTAGTCCTGTAAACTTTAGCGAATATCTCGTAAACAGTAACCGTTACAGGGTTGCCGGATTTCAGCAAAAATGTGCTAAATTTAATGGTTCTTTCAAGTAGTGAAAACCGCGTTGCCAGATCGTGCCTACTTTCTGAGTTATTAAGGAAAAACTGACTGTCATTCTTGCTGATTTAAGTTTGGTTATTGTAGTCCTGTAAACTTTAGCGAATATCTCGTAAACGGTAACAGTTACAGGGTTGCCGTATTTCAGTAAAAATGTGCTAAATTTAATGTTCTTTCAAGTAGTGCAAACCGCGTTGCCAGATTGTGCCTACTTTCTGAGTTATTAAGGAAAAACTGACTGTCATTCTTGCTGATTTAAGTTTGGTTATTGTAGTCCTGTAAACTTTAGCGAATATCTCGTAAACAGTAACCGTTACAGGGTTGCCGTATTTCAGCAAAAATGTGCTAAATTTAATGGTATTTCAAGTAGTGAAAACCGCGTTGCCAGATTGTGCCTACTTTCTGAGTTATTAAGGAAAAACTGACTGTCATTCTTGCTGATTTAAGTTTGGTTATTGTAGTCCTGTAAACTTTAGCGAATATCTCGTAAACAGTAACCGTTACAGGGTTGCCGTATTTCAGCAAAAATGTGCTAAATTTAATGTTCTTTCAAGTAGTGCAAACCGCGTTGCCAGATTGTGCCTACTTTCTGAGTTATTAAGGAAAAACTGACTGTCATTCTTGCTGATTTAAGTTTGGTTATTGTAGTCCTGTAAACTTTAGCGAATATCTCGTAAACAGTAACCGTTACAGGGTTGCCGTATTTCAGCAAAAATATGCTAAATTTAATCGTTTTTCAAGTAGTGAAAACCGCGTTGCCAGATTGTGCCTACTTTCTGAGTTATTAAGGAAAAACTGACTGTCATTCTTGCTGATTTAAGTTTGGTTATTGTAGTCCTGTAAACTTTAGCGAATATCTCGTAAACGGTAACAGTTACAGGGTTGCCGTATTTCAGCAAAAATATGCTAAATTTAATCGTTCTTTCAAGTAGTGCAAACCGCGTTGCCAGATCGTGCCTACTTTCTGAGTTATTAAGGAAAAACTGACTGTCATTCTTGCTGATTTAAGTTTGGTTATTGTAGTCCGTAAACTTTCGCAAATATCTCGTAAACGGTAACAGTTACAGGGTTGCCGTATTTCAGCAAAAATGTGCTAAATTTAACGTTCTTTCAAGTAGTGCAAACCGCGTTGCCAGATCAACTTTACTTTCCTAGTTATTAAGGAAAAACTGACTGCTATTCTTGGTGATTAGTAATAATCTTTTGTCCACCTGAACTCGTTATTAAAATCATTTTAGACAAATATTTCCACGCCCACGTGACACCATTAAAAGCACACAAAAGCGCCACCTACACGCCATCAATCTTAACTAAACTTAGCCACAAACAACGTAGACACTAGACAAATACGTACATTTCCGGAATTGCGGCTTTCGCGTAGGTTTGGCTCATTATTACACAGTTTCTGGGTGGTATTTACCATTTTTTCCCGGTAAATTAGTCAACGTGGCAACAGTGCATAACCCTAAAATAGTTTGAACCGGTCAAACATCAGCAAAAACCGTGATTTATACGAGGAAAGTGGGGAATTTATGGGCGTCCATGAACGTATTAATTACAACGTCAAATTAATATCAAAAGGCAACACTGGAATAATTCATTTTCCGGTACCTGACATGGGGTACCACCCGCTCGGTACCAAAACAATTAACTGCACGAATTTCGGCTTGTAGAAGCAATTTTTCACCGTTATCTTGCGGTGGTTGATTTACTTAACTTCAACCCCCCGTAACTCGGTTAGTAGGCAAAATTTGGGGAAATGTTAAGAAATGAAAATTGTAGGAAATTCAATTTGCTACCAAATCACTAGAATGGTATTTTGTCCTAAAGGGCCTCAGAAGGGAGTTATTTGCTTGGGAATGTTCAGTGAGGACAAATAAGTGTCTTGGTGTTGTTACGTTACTTCTACCCTCCGTAACTCGGTTAATTGGCAAAATTCGGGGAAATGCTAAGAAATGAAAATTGTAGGAAATTCAATTTGCTACCAAATCACTAGAATGGTATTTTGCCTAAAACGCCTCAGAAAGAAGTTATTTGCTTGAGAACGTTCAGTGGGGACAAAGTGTCTTGTTGCTTTACAAAACTCCACTTGCAAATTTTCGATGGTTTTTACTACACTTAGTATAGCTCTATAGTCTGACTGAGACTCAGTTTGACAGTTGTGACGTATCTGACAGTTATCACGTGATCTTAAGACACTTTGACACTTGTTGGTGACGTCACAAAAGGACCTGTGCAAAAAAAAAGTCCCCATAAAACGGTAAAGTCCATTTCATCTTTGAAAAACTGCAAAAAGGCTTAATACTTCACTTGTATAGCTCTACAGTCTGACTGAGACGACATCAGTTTGACAGTTGTGACGCATCTGACAGTTGTCACGTGATCTTAAGACACTTTGACACTTGATGGTGACGTCACAACTGTCAAAATCCCCTTCATAAAGCTGTAAAAAAACATTTCACTCTTTGAGAAACTGCAAAAAGGCTTAATACTTCATTGTATAGCTCTACAGTCTGACTGAGACTCAGTTTGACAGTTTTTGACGTATTTGACAGTTGTCACGTGACCAATTAAAAACACTTTTTGACACTTGATGGTGATGTCACAACTGTCAAAAATGTGTCCATAAAGCGGTAAAGTCCATTTCATCTTTGAGAAACTGCAAAAAGGCACAAAACTTCACTTGTATAGCTCTACAGTCTGATTGAGACCAGTTTGACAGTTGTGACGTATCTGACAGTTGTCACGTGATCTTAAGACACTTTGACACTTGATGGTGACGTCATAACTGTCAAAATTCCTTTCATAAAGCTGTAAAGTACATTTTACCTTTGAGAAACTGCAAAAAGGCACAAAACTTCACTTGTATAGCTCTACAGTCTGATTGAGACTCAGTTTGACAGTTGTGACGTATCTGACAGTTATCACGTGATCTTAAGACACTTTGACACTTGATGGTGACGTCACAACTGTCAAAAATGTCCCCATAAAGCGGTAAAGTCCATTTCATCTTTGAGAAACTGCAAAAAGGCACAAAACTTCACTTGTATAGCTCTACAGTCTGATTGAGACTCAGTTTGACAGTTGTGACGTATATGACAGTTGTCACGTGATCTTAAGACACTTTGACACTTGATGGTGACGTCACAACTGTCAAAAATTCTTCCATAAAGCTGTAAAGTACATTGTTCCTTTGAAACATACAAAAAGTCATACATTTCACTTGAATAGCTCTAAAACCTGACTGAGACCTCCAATTTGACAGCTGTGACGTATCTGACAGTTGTCAGACACTTTGACACTTGATGGTGACGTCACAACTGTCAAAAATTCTTCCACAAAGCTGTAAAAAGCATTTTGACAGTTGTGACGTTACAGAGACAGTTGTGACGTCACCGGAGGACAATTTTTGACAGCTGTCACGCGGAATTTGTTATACAGGGTGAACTAAAGTGGGAAAAACACAAAGGGGCGGCCATTTTGATTTTGAACAAATCCAGGACCGGATCGAGGTTACAATTTAAGGAAAATTTAACAGACTGAGCTCAACTAGGTAATCAGTGGCAGTTTTAAGGGAATATTTCCCTAAGGAGGCCCTTTAGGAAAAAAGTGCTCTAATACAATCTGATAGAGAAGGAAATTCCCTACAACTTCCCTTCAGAAGACTTTTTTGATATTTTTCCAAATAAGCGAGTTAGGCGTGGTTGAACTTGCTAGGGACTTTTTTGTGCTTCGACACAGTTTTCAGGGAATATCTCCCTAAGGAAGCCCTTTAGGGAAAAAGTGCTCTAACACAATCTGATAGAGAAGAAAATTCCCTACAACTTCCCTTCAGTAGACTTTTTTCATATTTCCCCAAATAACCGAGTTATGGTGTAAATAACCGAGTTGTGTTAAAAAAAGGAAATAAATATTGATAAATCGCTGTGTAATGCAATGAGAAATTGCCCGCTTGTTTCCCTCTATCAATTTCAACGATCTCTATCTGTTTAATTGCAAAATCGATACATCTAATCCCCGATATAATCGATAATAATGGCCGTCTGTTATGTAAATGCGGGAAATAGATGGAAAGTAATTTTGATACTTAATTATGCCCGGTTTTGCTAAAGAGGGCATAATAGACAGTTTTCTCCCTCCCTGTAGTACATTAAAAAATTTTTTTTTCACTAATTATACCAATAATTAATCATTTTAATCCCTAGGGAATAATGCATTGTATAATTTAGATTTTTTAAAATTTTTGGGCCGTTCCGGCCCTGGAATAATAAAATTTTTAATTTTTGACTGTTTTTTAGCTAAGCACTGAAAAAATCAGGACCGTATTCCATCAGGTATTTCAGTAAATTTTTTTTTCACTAATTATACCAATAATTAATCATTTTAATCCCTAGGGAATAATGCGTTGTATAATTTAGATTTTTTTAAATTTTTGGGCCGTTCCGGCCCTGGAATAATAAAATTTTTAATTTTTGACTGTTTTTTAGCTATGCACTGAAAAAATCAGGACCGTATTCCATCAGGTATTTCAGTAAAAAAATTTTTTTTTTTTGTAGCATTTTTGGGTAATTACGGTCCTGCCTAACTCGGTTATTTGGGGAAAAAACAAAAAATTGTACAGAAGGTAAGTTGTAGGGAATTTCCTTCTCTACCAGATTGCTTTAAGGTGCTTTTGCCCTAAAGGGCCTCCTTAGGGAAATATTGACTAAAAACTGTGTCTGTGTCAAGTTTCACTGAAAAAAACTTTAACGCCCTCTAGCGCCCAAACCACCCAACCTACCACCAAAAGTTAGTACATTTCCAGAAAGCCCATTTCACCAGCTATCCAACGGTGTACAGAAACTTATACAGTGTGGACCAAATAAGCGAGTTATTGAGCATTAAATGATGACGTGCAGGCAAACTTTCACTGAATACACTGTATATTGTCTCGGACAATACCAGGCAAATTGGACTCGATTATCAGGCTGGGTAATCTCCTGACAAATACCTGCTAACGAAAAAAAGGCTTGAAAAGATAATGGCGGACAATCGAGCCTTAATAGCGTGTCGTAATGAAGCTTATCGTTTACCGGAAATCTTAGGTTAGGTGAGCAAACAACACCTAGAAAATTTTGAAGGCAACGGTAAAAAAAAACAAAATGGCCGCCCGATGACCACTGACGTCACGCGCAATTTGTGTGGTTTTGTCTATAGTTTAATCGCACACGTGACTGGTGATACAAATTGACAGATTACTGTCAATCGGCTTGAATCAATTGTGGTTGTAAATTAGTTATCACGTATTCGAGGTGGTTTTCTTTTGGGGGTTTTTAACGCCCTCTAGCGGCCGTACCGTACTACTTAGCCCGGTCCTGTCAACGTCACGTGATAGCCCCTTTCATTAGCTTTATTTTGTCATATGGTGTGTTTTTTCTAAATGCTTCAAATAAGTGAGTTATTCACGATTTTCTGGAAAAGTGCATGAAAATTCAGTCCAAATTAGGGATTTCTTGGGCCTACTATACTAACCGCGGCCATATTGGAATTAACCAGTCAAAATGTCGTTTTCAACTAATTCCGGCCTGGGAAACACGAATTCGACGTTTGTTTTGCTCTAAGTGGCCCAGTGATGCACGTGACCTAGAAAACAGGATTTTTCTGTCATTCTGACAGTTATTTTGACTACTTTTGCTTCGACCCTAAATAACTCGGTTATTTGACATTTTATGACTAAAAGTCTAAGAAAGTAAAAGATAGTCCAGACTTTAAGGTTTCCAAAAATATGGCTACATGATTCAGTAGCTGTACTCGTTTGGCCGCTAGGGGGCGTCAAAGTCACGCGTTACAAATTGGGGATTTTTTGAGCCTACGATATTAACCGCGGCCATATTGAACTTAACCAAGCAAAATAACGTTTTCAACTAATTCCGGTCTGGAAAATACGAATCCGAAATTCGTTTTGCTCTAAGTGGACCAATTTGGCACGTGACCTTGAAAATAAGGCTTTTCTGTCATTTTTTGACAGTTCTCAGGGCGTGGCACCCTTAACAGACGGAATTTCGACTAATGACACCCCAAGTCAAATTTCTAGCATCCGTCCAAAGGTATTTACGCAGTCAAAGTCAATTTTGAAAATTGACATTTTTCGGCTAAAAATTGAGAGAGGGGGGACCCTTTGAAAAATGTCAAAAATTTGTTTTTTGATTTTTCACGGCCAAACGGTACATTTTACAAAAAAGTGTTTTATATAGTAAAAGTAGCGTCCCATTGAGGTGTATCCCTGGTAAAAATTCCAGGTCTCTAACTTGTACCGTTTCGAGATATTTACAAAAAAGTGTGAAAATTTTAAGTCAACTTTGACGCCCTCTAGCGGCCAAACGGTGCAACTTAGCCTGGCCCGTTCAACGTCACGTGACAGCCCCTTTCATTAGCTTTATTTTGTCATATGTTGTGTTTTTTCTAAATGCTTCAAATAAGTGAGTTATTCACGATTTTCTGGAAAAGTGCACGAAAATTCAGTCCAAATTAGGAAATTTTGGGCCTACTATACTAACCGCGGCCATATTGGAATTAATCAGTCAAAATGTCGTTTTCAACTAATTCCGGCCTGGGAAACACGAATTCGACGTTTGTTTTGCTCTAAGTGGCCCAGTTATGCACGTGACTTAGAAAACAGGATTTTTCTGTCATTCTGACAGTTATTTTGACTACTTTTGCTTTGACTCTAAATAATTCGGTTATTTGACATTTTATGACTAAAAGTCTAAGAAAATAAAAGATAGTCCAGACTTTAAGGTTTCCAAAAATATGACTGCATGATTAAATAGCTTTAACCGTTTGGTCGCTAGAGGGCGTCAAAGCCAGGTGTTACACTCAAACAAAGTGCATTAAAACAGTTTTTGGGAAATATCTCAGAAACGGTTAAAATAACAAAAAAATCACAAGAGAGCAAAAATGTTCCCAATAAACTTTTGCATCCACCCATATAAGTTTTCACATCAATTTTTGCTGACACTATACAGGGTGTGCACGGAAAGTACGGTGGTTCCCTTGTTTGGACCACCCTGTAGGCAGTTTTTAAGATATAATTTTTTGCTCAACACCATTGGAAAGAGCGTTTCAAGACGGTTCTTTTGAGTGGTTGAATCATCCTGAACTGTCAAAAATAACTGAGATACAGGGTGTTCAAATTTCAGACCAGATTTTGGATGAAACTTAAAAAAGTGACATTAAAACAGTTTTTCGGAAATATCCCAAAAACGGTTAAAATTACAAAAAAAACGCAAGAGCGCAAAAATGTTCCTAATAAACTTTTCCATCCACCCACGGAACTTTTGACACCAATTTTTGCTGCCACTATACAGGGGGTGCACGGAAATTACAGTATTTCATTAACAAAACAGTCATTCTGACTACGTTCCCTTCAACCCTTAATAACTCCCTTATTTGAAGACTGACAGCCAAAAGTCACTGAATCAAAAAGATAGTCCAGACAATGAGGTTTCTGAAAATGTGCTTAAATCACATGATACCGTGCCGCGTTTGGCCGCTAGAGGGCGTCAAACTCGAAACCAGCAAACTTGACTGATGACGAGTGGAAAAATGGCCACTCAAGAAGCAAACCTGATTGATGGAATTTAAACGAAAACACACGCAGCTACTTGTCATCGCCGGTGCATTATTAATTATTTGTACATATTTGTTAATGTTGACACACTCTGTATAATTATTCAACTAATTTCAATATTAAACAAATAAAGCGCGCATTAATTAACATTCAGTGGAGAGTGTGCAATTTGAATAATAAATCAAAGAAAACAAACACGAATCGGCGCCAATGTGATTCATTAAAACGATTTTCATCTGTTTTTTTTTTGGCGGCCATTTTTGGTCAACAAAAGCTTTGTTGCCAGCTCATATTTTACACTCGAAAGTGTCTAAATCTCTTGCCTTATACGGGACAAATACCGTATTGATTTGGAAATTTACTAATAACAGTTCAATTGAAACGTTTCTAAAGTACATACAGGATGACTAATACGAGCATCGGAGATGATAAATTACGAAAATGGGTGGTTTGCGGTGTTGCCAGATCTTGTAGAACGTGAAATTGCCTACAATTTTCTTTATTTACACTTTTGCTGTCACTCTTCAAATAACTGAGTTATTCAGGGTTGAAGTGAAATTAGTCAAAACAACTTTCTTGTAAATTGTACTTTTTCATTTTTTCATTCAAAATTAGTACCTAAAACTTGAACACCCTGTATCTCGGTTATTTTTGGGAGTTCAGGGTGGTTCAACCACTCAAAAGAACCGTCTTGAACTGTTCTTTCCTCTGGTGTTGAGCAAAAAATTCTATCTTAAAAACTGTCTACAGGGTGGTCAAAACAAGGGAACCACCGTAATTTCCGTGTACCCCCTGTATAGGGGCAGCAAAAATTGATGTTGAAACTTACATGGGTGGATGCAAAAGTTTATTGGGAACATTTTTGCACTCTTGCGCATTTTTTGTAATTTTAACCGTTTCTGAGATATTTGCCAAAAACTGTTTTAATGCACTTTGTTTGAGTGTAACGCCTGGCTTTGACGCCCTCTAGCGACCAAACGGTGAAAGCTATAGCTTTATGTAGCCATATTTTTGGAAACCTTAAAGTCTGGACTATCTTTTATTTTCCTTAGACTTTTAGTCATAAAATGTCAAATAACCGAATTATTTAGGGTTAAAGCAAAAGTAGTCAAAATAACTGTCAGAATGACAGAAAAATCCTGTTTTCTAGGTCACGTGCATAACTGGGCCACTTAGAGCAAAACAAACGTCGAATTCGTGTTTCCCAGGCCGGAATTAGTTGAAAACGACATTTTGACTGATTAATTCCAATATGGCCGCGGTTAGTATAGTAGGCCCAAAATTTCCTAATTTGGACTGAATTTTCGTGCACTTTTCCAGAAAATCGTGAATTACTCACTTAATTGAGGCATTCCGGGATCGATTCCATNTTNCNTTATAGGNTANNCTGGANTTNTTATAACTAAAAAGACTGNTTNGCNNCTGAAATACGGNATNGATCTNCGCGNGTGTCANCNAGCNNNCNNCTTCTNCGCNGTGTCCNNGCAANANCTGTGGGNTTGGCATGNGNTAGTATNGCNCNAGCCTGGCTCTANANTGTCCCGGNGNGTNAAACTTATGNNNANNACCAGTAGACCCCGTGAGACCNNNNTCAGAGGTGCACAAACTCCNGNTCANGTAGTGTGTTTGTNNAGGNGNNTNACNGTTCNGAGNGNNCCAAAAGTANTNATTGCANAGCANAACTTAGGNATNACCNNTCTATAGANGGTGGGNCGCNGNGTTCGTTNGGTNCTGAGNCTGTNCACNATANTGTTTTGACCGCTTCTAANCATAGAGGCGTNTTNGGGANAAANCTNAAAACATGGCATNCTANNTTGTCAAGGGCANNCANNGNGACACGTGTGTNAAAGTNNTGTAACTCGCTTATTTAGCAAAAATCAGGGAAATGTCAAGGAATGAAAATTGTAGAGAATTTAATTCCCTACAAAAATCCTTAAATAGTGTTTTGCCCTTAAGGGCCTCAGAAAGGAGTTATTGGCAACGGAAAGTTTAGTGGGGGTAAAGTGTGTTTTTTCCATCAATCCAAAATCTAGTCTAAAATTTGGACACCCTGTATCTCGGTTATTTTTGTGATTTTGGGGTGGTTTAACCACTCAAAAGAATCGTCTTGAACCGCTCTTCTCACTGGTGTTGAGAAAAAAACTTTATCTTGAAAACTGTCTACAGGGTGGTCAAAACAAGGGAACCACTGTAATTTCTGTGCACCCCCTGTATAGTGGTAGCAAAAATTGATGTTGAAACTTACATGGGTGGATGCAAAAGTTAATTGGGAACATTTTTGCTCTCTTGTGATTTTTTTGTAATTTTAACCGTTTTTGAGATATTTTCAATAAATTTGCTTCAATTTTTCTGTCAAAACTAGCCGATTTAGGGCAAAAAGGTATTCTTGACAAAACACCCCCCTTACAACCCTCAAACCATCCCACAAAGTAGTTTTCGCAAAAACCAAAATTTACGTCAATAAAGGTGAAATTTGCTTGAAATTTCAGCGCAAAACAACGATAACTCCCATAAACAGTCGTTTCAGTGACAGGCCAAAATGAACCTTATTGACCCCAATACACAGTGCACTGAAATAAGGAAGATTTATATGGGTCGTTAGGGTGGTTGGTTGTGTTTAATGCCCATCTTCGAAAACAATTGAATTTCCATGGTAATGCGACCGCCATTTTAGCCTCTCGCTCGTGCACGATTTTATGCGCAACTTCCCTATTATTAGACTAATTACGCCACCAAGTTTCTAGTCTGAAACTTGTACACCCTGTATCTCGGTTATTTTTGGGCGTACAGAGTGGTTCAACCACTCAAAAGAACCGTCTCGAAACGCTCTTTCCAATGGTATCAAGCAAAAAATTCTATCTCAAAATCCTGAGAGCTGGTTGACCGTTGAAAGTCGCATTTATATGCAAATCAACGGTTGTACGCGGGTTTGTTATGACGTTTACTTGATTACACGAACAATGCAAAGTGACGTGAATAATCGAAAAACCAGCTCGTGCTCGATCCGATTAGATCGATTTCCGATCGAAGAAAAAATTGATTTTTAAATTTTTCATTTACCACTCACAGCAGGCCATTTTCGATTGATTCGTCGATATCTCCGAAACGATCAAAGCGATTTACATGTTTAAACGCGTCAAAAATTCAGTTTTAAATTCTCTTTCTGACAGTGCAAGTTGCAACTTGATACCTCTAACCGTTTCCCTGGTACAGTCCATGGAAACTTTGACCGTAAATATCTCAGAAACGGTACACTTTACAGTAAAAGGCGCAGGAGGCCATTTTGGAGCCCTTGAAAAGCTGAATCGACCGACACCAAAATATACAGGGTGTCCCAAGTGAAATAACGCAGTTTTGGTGCCTTGAACTGTGACCCTAATTTAGTTTGATTTCACTGTAGAGCAACAATATCACAATATACAGGGTGATTGAGTAATACGATTCTGATTATAATTGGAACAGGCCTGCAAACTTTATGGGCCTTTAAATTAAAAGGCCTACGATAGCAAAGAACAGGCCGTATCTGGTTTATGGGCCTACGGTCGATACTGTGCGGTGTCTTATGGGGCTGCGATAAGGCGAATGGAAAAGTTTCAGGCCTAAACTGGGTGTCGTAATTGCCTTTGCCTGTTCCAATCGAGATAGTTTCGTTTCCTAGTAAGTACAGAGGGAATCAGAGTAATTTGCGATGACGTCACGCACACAAAAAATCCACTTTTGAGCCACCGAAACTGTCTTGTGTATGGTTTTTTAATGCAAAGTGGCTTTATAGCTTTATGGAGTGGTTTTTGACAGTTACTGTCATTGTGACAGATTGAGATACGTCCAAAATTGACCGTTTGACAGCCAGAGGGCGTCAAATTCACCAGTTAGACACCAAGACAGTTATTTTGACTACTGTTGCTTTGATCCTAAATAACTCGGTTATTTGACATTTAATGACTAAAAGTCTAGGAAGGTAAAAGATAGTCCAGACTTTAAGGTTTCCAAAAATATGACTACATGATTCAGTAGCTGTACCCGTTTGGCCGCTAGGGGGCGTCAAAGTCACGCGTTACAAATTAGGGATTTTTTGAGCCTACGATACTAACCGCGGCCATATTGAACTTAACCAAGCAAAATAACGTTTTCAATTAATTCCGGCCTAAGAAACACGAATCCGAAATTTGTTTTGCTCTAAGTGGACCAATTTGGCTCGTGACTTTGAAAATAGGGCTTTTCTGTCATTTTTTGACAGTTCTCAGGGCGTGGCACCCTTAACAGACGGAATTTCGACTAATGACACCCCAAGTCAAGTTTCTGGCATCCGTCCAAAGGTATTTACGCAGTCAAAGTCAATTTTGAAAATTGACATTTTTCGGCTAAAAATTGGTTGGGAGACCCCTTTGAAAAATGTCAAAAATTCGTTTTTTCATTTTTCACGGCCAAACGGTACATTTAACAAAAAAAGTGTTGATACAGTAAAAGTAGCGTCCCATTGAGGTGTATCTCTGGTAAAAATTCCAGGTCTCTAACTTGTACCGTTTACGAGATATTTACAGAAAAGTGTGAAAATTTTAAGTCAACTTTGACGCCCTCTAGCGGCCAAACGGTGCAACCTAGCGTCGCCCGTTCAACGTCACGTGACAGCCCCATTCATTAGCTTTATTTTGTCAGATGGTGTGTTTTCACTAAATGTTTCAAATAAGTGAGTTATTCACGATTTTCTGGAAAAGTGCATGAAAATTCAGTCCAAATTAGGGATTTCTTGGGCCTACTATACTAACCGCGGCCATATTGGAATTAACCAGTCAAAATGTCGTTTTCAACTAATTCCGGCCTGGAAAACACGAATTCGACGTTTGTTTTGCTCTAAGTGGCCCAGTTATGCACGTGACCTAGAAAAACAGGACATTTCTGTCATTCTGACAGTTATTTTGACTACTTTTGCTTTGACCCTAAATAATTCGGTTATTTGACATTTTATGACTAAAAGTCTAGGAAAGTAAAAGATAGTCCAGACTTTAAGGTTTCCAAAAATATGATTACACAAGGCTATAGCTTTCACCGTTTAGCCGCTAGAGGGCGTCAAACTAGGCGTTACACACCGAGAAAGTGCATTAAAACAGTTTCTGTCAAATATCTCAAAAAGGGTTTAAATTACAAAAATTTCACAGGAGAGCAAAAATATTCCCAATAGACTTTTGCATTCACCCATGTAAGTTTAAATATCAATTTTTTCTGCCCCTATACAGGGGGTGCACCGAAATTACAGTGGTTCTGTTCTTTTGACCACCCTGTAGATAGTTTTAAAGATACAAAATTTTTCTCACCACCAGTGGAAAGAGCAGTTTAAGACGGTTCTTTTGAGTGGCTAAAGCATTCTAAACTCCCAAAAATAACCGAGATACAGGGTGTACAAGTTTCAGACTAGAAACTTGAAGAAAGTGCATCAAAAGTTCCGCTGTAGTAGTTGAACCTCCCTGAACTCGTGCACAGTTTTCGGCCTGTAACTGCCGTAATAGGCCCCTGAGGGAAAAAGTGCTTAGAAGCTAAGTTGTAGAGCGTGAAATTCCCTACAACTCTCTTCATTTACACTTTTGCGGTAACTCCTCAAATAACCGAGCTACGCTCGGTTGAAGTTACACTTTGGAAATAGTTTAGATGTAATTTAGTATCGATACAAATTCGGTCGTAAATCGATAATTTCATCAATCGATATTTTTTTATTTGTAATAAAGTTCCTCGACTGTTCCCCGGTAATATCCGTACCAGTTTCGGTTGATTCATCATCACCAGGTGGGCGGTCGTATAATATATGACAAAACCGTTTTTTGTGCGTGGGCCGCCCTGTAAATTATTAATTTTTCCGGTACCTTTAGAACAACAATAGGTTAATTTCCATTTCCGGGCGTAATGAATCCTTTTCCCCCCCCCTCCCCAGCCCTAGCGGGCGTAAAAACGCTTTTACGGCCCTCTTTTATCGATTCGGACAAAACATTCCTAATAAAGGCGATGGAATTTGAACGTTTTACGACCCAACTAGGAATGTGCTGTAAAAAAGGGAATTTTTGTTTATTTTCATTTAATTAAATAGCCAGGGGCGGCTCGTGAACAAATTCCAAATAAAACGTCAAAAAACAGTTTGACAACCGCTGATTTTTCACTAATTTCACTCACAAAATGCTAATTAAACTGATTTTCCATTGAAACGCTTTTCCTGCACAAATGAGAGGTTTTAAACAGTTTGAGAACCACTGGTGACATTCTGAGGGTTCTTTGTAATCGAAAACGTCAAAAAACAGTTTGAAAACCACTGATTTTCCACTAATTTCACTCATAAATTTCCATTAAACTTATTTTCCTTTGAAACGCTTTTCCTGCACAAATGAGAGGTTTAAGACAGTTTGAGAACCACTGGTGACATTCTGGGGGTTCTCTGTAAGCGAAAACGTCAAAAAACAGTTTGAAAACCACTGATTTTCCACTAATTTCACTCATAAACTTCCGTTAAACTTATTTTCTATTTAAACGCTTTTCCTGCACAAATCAGAGGTTTTTAAGACAGTTTGAGAACCACTGGTGACACTCTGGAGGATCTCTGTAAGCGAAAACGTCAAAAAACAGTTTGAAAACCGCTGATTTTCCACTAATTTCACTCATAAACTTCCATTAAACTTATTTTCCTTTGAAACGCTTTTCCTGCACAAATGAGAGGTTTTTAAGACAGTTTGACAACCACTGGTGACATTGTGGGGTTTCTCTGCAATCGAAAACGTCAAAAAACAGTTTGAAAACCACTGATTTTCCACTAATTTCACTCATAAACTTCCATTAAACTTATTTTCCATTAAAACGCTTTTCCTGCACAAATGAGAGGTTTTTAAGACAGTTTGAGAACCACTGGTGACATTCTGAGGGTTCTCTGTAAGCGAAAACGTCAAAAAACAGTTTGAAAACCACTGATTTTCCACTAATTTCACTCATAAACTTCCATTAAACTTATTTTCCTTTGAAACCCTTTTCCTGCACAAATGTGAGGCTTTAAGACAGTTTGAGAACCACTGGTGACATTCTGGGGGTTCTCTGTAAGCGAAAACGTCAAAAAACAGTTTGAAAACCACTGATTTTTCACTAATTTCACTCATAAACTTCCAATAAACTTATTTTCCATTGAAACTCTTTTCCGGCACAAACGAGAGGTTTTAAACAGTTTGAGAACCACTGGTGACATTCTGGGGGTTCTCCGTAAGCGAAAACGTCAAAAAACAGTTTGAAAACCACTGATTTTCCACTAATTTCACTCATAAACTTCCATTAAACTTATTTTCCTTTGAAACGCTTTTCCTGCAAAAATAAAAGGTTTAAGACAGTTTGAGAACCACTGGTGACATTCTGAGGGTTCTCTGTAAGCGAAAACGTCAAAAAACAGTTTGAAAACCACTGATTTTCCACTAATTTCACTCATAAACTTCCGTTAAACTTATTTTCTATTTAAACGCTTTTCCTGCACAAATCAGAGGTTTTAAGACAGTTTGAGAACCACTGGTGACACTCTGGAGGATCTCTGTAAGCGAAAACGTCAAAAAACAGTTTGAAAAACGCTGATTTTCCACTAATTTCACTCATAAACTTCCATTAAACTTATTTTCCTTTGAAACGCTTTTCCTGCACAAATGAGAGGTTTTTAAGACAGTTTGACAACCACTGGTGACATTGTGGGGTTTCTCTGCAATCGAAAACGTCAAAAAACAGTTTGAAAACCACTGATTTTCCACTCATTTCACTCATAAAATGCTAATTAAACTGATTTTCCATTAAAACGCTTCAAAAATTCACCTAGTCTATACAGGGTGTCCGAAAAATTTGAAATTTTCAGGAGTTATAGCTTAAAGTGTGTACTATTATCGACCAGAGTTTCGTCAAGCTCGGATCATCACGAACCGAGTTATGGCACTGTAAACTTTCCAGTGTCCCAAATTTGACTAAACTAAATTCAAAAATTCACCCAGTCTATACAGGGTGTCCAAAAAGTCTGAAATTTTCAGGAATTGTAGGGTCAAGTGTACTCTGTATAATACCCCAAGTTTCGTCAAGCTCGGATCATCAGGAACTGAGCTGTGGCACTATAAACTTTCCAGTGTCCCTAATTTGACTAGACTAAATTTAAAAATTCACCCTGTTTATACAGGGTGTCCAAAAAATTTGAAATTTTCAGGAGTGATAGCTTAAAGTGCGTACTATTATCGACCAGAGTTTCGTCAAGCTCGGATCATCAGGAACCGAGTTATGGCACTGTAAACTTTCCAGTGTCCCTAATTTGACTAAACTAAATTCAAAAATTCACCCTGTTTATACAGGGTGTCCAAAAAATTTGAAATTTTCAGGAGTGATACCTTAAAGTGCGTACTATAAACGGCCAGAGTTTCGTCACGGTCGCATCATCAGACCGCCACTGGTAAGGCGCCATTTGCGGCGGTAATAAATCCATTTTCAGTTAATTTATACCGTACGTCCGTGATTTACGGAAAGCAGTAAATAATCCCCGAAAATTCCGTAAATTGTTTTATTTATTTGTTGCATAAATTTGCATTTTATCCAGCGAAACATCTTCATATAAGTGATATATTCGAATTTTTTTCCGCCACGTAAATATTTAAAAAAAAAAAAAAATTTAATAATTTATGATACAGGGTGATTCATATACTAGCAAAGTCGTTAAAAATACACCGAAATGTTGGAAAAGTGGGAAATATTAATTTTAGTCGTTAAGGTCGATTTTTGCTTGCAAAACCTAGTGGTTTTAATGGAAAATCCCATTAAGTGACTGACTCGTTTCAAGGCAATTTCACCCTTAACGACTGAGCTTTCATTATTGATTTTCCTGGATGATAATCTGGTATTGTGCCTGATGATGTGCGTGGTTACGGTCGAAACGTCCGCAAAAATTAAAAATAAAAGGTTTCTTGCTCTAATCGACTGTTGAACTCTCTTTGTAATGAAAAATTGAGCAGAAAATATTGGTTAACTTTGACGCCCTCTAGCGGCCAAACTGTCTAATCAATCATGCAATGTTGCCATACCGTTGGAAAGCCCATTTCATTGGCTATCCATTGACGTATAAATATTCATACCTTGTCAGTCAAATAAGAGAGTTATTCAGGTTCAAAACAAAACGCCATCGTAACAGGCTTGAAAACAGTGTTTTAACGGTCACACTGTAATACGTGGTGGGTCTTACCCATTAGAGACCACCATGGTATTCCTTAACAACCTTAAAATATAAGATAAACACCGTATTTTCCATCAGGAAATTCAAAAATACTAATAAAATATACCGTGTGTCTGGTTTTTTTTATTGATAGTGGGTGTGGTCCGCTCGGTATCGTGTATTATACCGGGTGTGACACAAAGACACGAATTTACCATTTAGACGACCATAAATATCACCATTGGGGGTTCTCAATGGCTTTATTACTTGGGATATTGAAGCTTGTTAGGTTTTATATACGTAAATCGTAAATTCGGTCGTTACAAGTTTAGTTGGCTTTTCTGGTGGTCACGTGACCACGACAACCATTTAATGGGTTAGTTTTTCGTTTTTTGGGACCTACGATTAACTGGAAATGGGTTTTTCGGCGCGTTTCTGCTAGTTTTAATGACTTATTTAGGGTCAAAAGACTGGTTTGGGTATAGTTGAACTTTGACGCCCTCTAGCGGCCAGACCATGGCAACTACAACTTTAAGTAGTCATATTTTTGGAAAGCTCACAATCTGGACTATATTTTCCATTCAGTGACTTTTTCCTGTAAGTATTCAAATAAGGGAGTTATTAAGGGTTGAAGGGAAAGTGGACAAAATCACTTCTTTGTTCTGCATAGCTGAAGTTTAACGCCATCTAGCGGACAAACAATGACAACTATGACATTATTTAGTCACATTTTTGGAAAGCCCACAATCTACTGGTGAAAACCCCGTCTCTGTAACTGTCAAACTAACCGAGTTACGGTCTGTCAAAAGTGACAGGTTTAAATGCATTTTTTGTTCCTGTATTTTGACAGGTTTTTCCTTGTTTTCCCCAGTTTTCCTGAAACTTTTTTAGGGTTGTTTGATATGGTTTTAAAACTAATTTGACAGGCTATCGACTGGTGAAAACCCCGTCCCTCTAACTGTCAAACTAACCGAGTTACGGTCTGTCAAAAAGTGACAGGTTTAAATGCATTTTTTGTTCCTGTATTTTGACAGGTTTTTCCTTGTTTTCCCCAGTTTTCCTGAAACTTTTTTAGGGTTGTTTGATATGGTTTTAAAGCTAATTTGACAGGCTATCGACTGGTGAAAACCCCGTCTCTGTAACTGTCAAACTAACCGAGTTACGGTCTGTCAAAAAGTGACAGGTTTAAATGCATTTTTTGTTTCTGTATTTTGACAGGTTTTTCCTTGTTTTCCCTGAAACTTTCTTAGGGTTGTTTGATATGGTTTTAAAGCTAATTTGACAGGCTATCGACTGGTGAAAACCCCGTCCTTCTACCTGTCAAACTAACCGAGTTACGGTCTGTCAAAAAGTGACAGGTTTAAATGAATTTTTTGTTCCTGTATTTTGACAGGTTTTTCAACGCCCCCTAGCGGCCAAACCGTCCCACTAATCCAGCAATTTTTATATGTCAATGAAAAGCTTATTTCATTACCTATCCATTGACATATAAATGTTGAAACAAAGTGTCCCAAATAAGCAAGCTATTTCGGTTTGAAAATTCTAGTGTACCAAAAAAAAAAAAAAATAATTTGGAAACTTTGACGCCCTCTAGCGGCCAAACCGCCTCACTAACCAACTAACTTTTATACGTCTATGGAAAGCTCATTTCATTAGCTATCCATCGACGTATAAAACTTTCTACAAAGTGTCCCGAATAAGCGAGTTATTTGAGGTTAAGTGTAACAGTGTACCATAAAGCGCTTTCGGCGCCCCCTAGCGGCGAAACGGTGCCCCTCAGCCAAAATTTTCAAATTAGGTTAGGTTAGGGGGAAAACATCCAGTAAACTATAAAATTCCGTTTTTTTTTTTGTGAAACTGTCAGTTTGACGTTAACTGTCACTGGAAGGGAGAAAATCCAAGATGGCGGCCAAAATTTAAAAAATCGAGATTATACTCGTTTTCGACTAATTTGGGGTCGGGGAATCCAGTGGAACTGTCAGTTTGACGTTAACTGTCACTGGAAGGGAGAAAATCCAAGATGGCGGCCAAAATTTAAAAAATCGAGATTATACTCGTTTTCGACTAATTTGGGGTCGGGGAATCCAGTGGCACTGTCAGTTTGACGTTAACTGTCACTGGATGTCAGAAAATCCAAGATGGCGGCCAAAATTTAAAAAGTCGAGTTTACAATTCACATTCAGTGACTTTTTCTTGTAACTATTCAAATAAGGGTGGAATTAAGGGTTGAATGGAAAAGTGGACAAAATCACAAACTATGACATAATCCGAATCGAATGACGTAATAATATACCGAGTGTCACAAAATTCTCGACTGATACGCCCCTGATCAAAGCATTTAAATCAAAAAAGCCTGCTTAATGGTACAATTAAGTAAATTGATTTAAAAGAAGAAAAAAAACAAAAGAAGAACGTGCTTTAGGTAATGGCCTACGTGGATTAGCTCGAAACCTAATCAATTCTGCTAGTTTCGTCATTTTGAAACGACCATCATCAGGGATAACGAGTCGCTAATGAACGTGATTAATTTTCCAAAAAAAAAACCCAAAATGATCATCATTAACACTTTAGAGCTTTACGGTGTTTGTTTTGACAGTTGTGACGTAGCGGTGGGTGGGGCACGTGACCTACTGTCATCTGTCAACTGTCAGATTGTGCGCCGTAGAGCTATAAAACGCGACAAGTTAATTAAACCGAAAAAATAGTTTTGTAGCTTGATAATTTGACAGTTGAATGGTGGTTTGGCACGTGACAGCTGTCATTACTGTCAAGTGTCACTCTATTTGTCACTTAAAATACCTATTTGTCAACTGTCAAAATAACCAAGTTACGTTGAATTGGAAACTGTCAAATTCACAATGTAGTTTAGTTCACTCTGTATTAATTCGTAAATAACTCAATTATTTGACATTTTAGGTGAAAAGTGTATATAAGGTGATCGAAAGAGAATTTCAAGGGCTACAAATTGGTTTTTTGAATCACCCTGTATCTGTCATAGCAACCGAGTTATGGGCTGTTGAATAGGAAACTGTCAAATTCAGACTGTAGTTTAGTGCACTCTGTATTAATTCGTAAATAACTCAATTATTTGACATTTTAGGTGAAAAGTGTATATAAGGTGATCGAAAGAGAATTTCAAGGGCTACAAATTGGTTTTTTGAATCACCCTGTAACTGTCATAGCAACCGAGTTACAGGGTGTCAAATTAAAAATTTCCAATGCAATATGAAAACTGGCATTTTTCTCGGTTATTTTATAGCTCGATGGTACGTTCATGGTTTAATAATAAACGAAAAGTGTGTTCTCAATTAACACTGCCCACGTAAAGTCGTCGGTCGTGGATATCTTGATTGTGGCGATCGATCTGCATTTTTGTCCATCGATAATCCGAATCGATAAGAGCGGGTCGATTTGAATAAATCGATAGTTAAAATCGGAAAAATGCGTCGATCGGGTGGGCCGCCATTTGTCACACACAAAAAAAACCACGAAATTATCGATTTGTAAATATCTCCGAGACTGGTTAGAGCGTGTTGACCGTATAAAGTCGCATTTATATGCAAATTGACTCCCTGTATAGTGGCAACAAAAATTGATGTGAAAACTTATATGGGTGGATGTGACAGTTCATTGGCAACATTTTTGCTCTCTTGTGAATTTTTTGTAATTTTAACCGTTTCTGAGATATTTACCAAAAACTGTTTTGATGCACTTTCTTCAAGTTTTTTCCACAAATTAGTACCTAAAATTTGTACACCCTGTATCTCGGTTATTTTTGGGAGTTCAGTATGGTTCAACCACTCAAAAGATCCGTCTTGAACTGCTCTATCCAATGATGTTGAGGAAAAAAATCTATCTTAAAAACTGTCTACAGGGTGGTCAAAAGAACAGAACCACTGTAATTTCTGTGCACCCCCTGTATAGTGGCAGGAAAAATTGATGTTTAAACTTACATGGGTGGATGCAAAAGTTTATTGGGAACATTTTTGCTCTCTTGTGCTTTTTTTGTAACTTTAACCGTTTCTGAGATATTTACCAAAAACTGTTTTGATGCACTTTCTTTAAGTTTCATCCAAAATTAGTACCTAAAACTTGGACACCCTGTATCTCGGTTATTTTTAGGAGTTCAGGGTGGTTCAACCACTCAAAAGATCCGTCTTGAACTGCTCTATCCAATGATGTTGAGGAAAAAAATCTATCTTAAAAACTGTCTACAGGGTGGTCAAAAGAACAGAACCACTGTAATTTATGTGCACCCCCTGTATAGTGGCAGGAAAAATTGATGTTTTAAGTTACATGGGTGGATGCAAAAGTTCATTAGGAACATTTTTGCTCTCCTGTGAATTTTTTGTCATTTTAACCCTTTCTGAGATATTTACCAAAAACTGTTTCGATGCACTTTTTTTAAGTTTTTTCCACAAATTAGTACCTAAAATTTGTACACCCTGTATCTCGGTTATTTTTGGGAGTTCAGTGTGGTTCAACCACTCAAAAGATCCGTCTTGAACTGCTCTATCCAATGATGTTGAGGAAAAAAATCTATCTTAAAAACTGTCTACAGGGTGGTCAAAAGAACAGAACCACTGTAATTTCTGTGCACCCCCTGTATAGTGGCAGGAAAAATTGATGTTTAAACTTACATGGGTGGATGCAAAAGTTTATTGGGAACATTTTTGCTCTCTTAAGATTTTTTTGTAACTTTAACCGTTTTTGAGATATTTACCAAAAACTGTTTTGATGCTAGTTTTATCCAAAATCTAGTCTGAAAATTGGACACCCTGTATTTCTACCTATTATAAAGATGTGGCAACGTTGCATTTTAAGCCCTCTTCACTGCAGAACTGTGTAGAAGAAATGCGCTGTTGCCAAATCTGTACTTCAAAATGTCGATTGAATTGAATATTTAATTTTTTGAAAGTTTTTGCAGAAAATGTTGATTAACTTTGCAGCCCTCTAGCGGCCAAACTGTTCAACCAATCATGCAATGTTGCCATATCGTTGGAAAGCCCTTTTCATTGGCTATCCACTGACATGCAAATATCCATACCATGTCGGTCATATAAGGAAGTTATTCAGGTTCAAATGAAACTGATCTAGTGAAGGACAAACACAATTTCAACGCTAAATATCTCGAAAACCGTAAACATTTTGCAAATACAAATTTACGTCGTATAGTAGGCCTTGCAATGGGGAATCTAATAATGTAATAATATACAGGGTGTCCCGTGTAAAAAACGCTTATTTTGAGTTTTTTTGTGGTGCCAAAAAAACTGTCATAATTTGACATTTATGACAGTTCAAGGTCACTTCCTGAATGGTACCACTTAGAGCAAAAAATACACCAAATTCGTGGTTTTCAGGCCGAAATTAGTAGAAAAAGTCACTTTTTCCGGTTTGTACCAGTGCTAGACCATAGTAGGCCCAACCAAATCCAAATTTGGTGCATATTTCCCTTTAACCTTAAATAACTCGCTTATTTGAAACATTTTGGTAAAACACAGTAGAAAACAAAAGAGAGCTAATGAATGGGGCTATCACGTGACGTTGATCTGACACGGCTCGGTTGTACCGTTTGGCCGCTAGAGGGCGCCAAAGTGTGACAAGTGTTCAATGGTTTTGAACACCTCAATTAGTGGTTTTAATAATTTTTTTTTAGCAAAATTAACACATAACCTTAAATTAACCACGTGACTTAATAGAAGGGCCCAACCCGTTTCGCGTATAATATAATTTCTAATAAATTTCACGGTTCGCCTACGTTTGATCGTCCAGGCCATTGTTCCCCCGGCAATTAGCTGGTTCGAAAGCGATTTTTCAATACAAATTCGAAACGGAAATAGTAAATTGCTCCAAAACAAAAATCGGAACCTTTCCCGTCCTATTAATCCGCTTGGTTTATACAGTGTGTAGGTGAAATAAATGGCGTATTACCTTCCAATAAATATTTTCAATGCTGACTACTAGACAGTAGTAAGTTGGTGGCTTTTTTTTTTGTTCCACCGTGTATAGTAGGTAGGTTGGGTCGTTAATTCTGACGTTGTAACAATGCGGGGTGTAAACGCAACCAATCGTACAGGACCGTAACAAGGGGAGCAGAAAAAAACGTACAAATGTACGTTATTTTCACTAGAACACCCTGTATATTATTGCATTATTAGATACCCCATTCCAAGGCCTACTATATGACATAAATATGTTTTGACTAAATATTTAGGGTTTTCGAGATATTTAACGTTGAAATTATGTCTGTCCTCCACTGGAATTTTTCTGCACTGTTTCGTTTGAACCTCAAAAAATGTCTTATTTGACTGACAAGGTATGGATATTTATATGTCAATGGATTGGCAATGAAAAGGGCTTTCCAACGATATGGCAACATTGCATGATTGGTTAAATAGTTTGGCCGCTAGAGGGCTTCAAAGTTAACCAAACTTTTTTGTCAAATTCACCTGCACTGTTTTGTTTAAACCTGAATAACTTTCTTATTTGACTGACAAGGTATCGATATTTATATGTCAATGGATTGGCAATGAAATGGGCTTTCCAACGATATGGCAACATTGCATAATTGGTTAAACAGTTTGGCCGCTAGAGGGCTTCAAAGTTAACCAAACTTTTTTCTCAAATTTACCTGCACTGTTTTGTTTGAACCTGAATAACTCTCTTATTTGACTGACAAGGTATGGATATTTATACGTCAATGGATAGCCAATGAAATGGGCTTTCCAACGATATGGCAACATTGCCTGATTGGTTAAACAGTTTGGCCGCTAGAGGGCTTCAAAGTTAACCAAACTTTTTTCGTCAAATTCACCTGCACTGTTTTGTTTGAACCTAAATAACTGTCTTATTTGACTGACAAGGTATGGATATTTATATGTCAATGGATTGGCAATGAAAAGGGCTTTCCAACGATATGACAACATTGCCTGATTGGTTAAACAGTTTGGCCGCTAGAGGGCTTCAAAGTTAACCAAACTTGATTTGGTGACAGAAACAAAATGGTGCCGCCTAGATCAAAACAGGCACCAGATTCGTGTTCTCCAGGCCGAAATTAGTTGAAAATGTCACTTTGTGTGGTCAAAATCCTACATGGCCGCTGTCACTATAGTAGGCCTGAAAATATTTAGTTTCAACCAAATTTTGGTGCACTTTTTCCAAAAATCGTCCATAACTCGCGTATTTCAAACACTCTGTATATTCACACCGTATAACAAAAGAAAGCTAATAGATTAGGCTATCACGTGACGTTGAGTGGGCATCGCTAAGTTGTTTGGTTTGGCCGCTAGAGGGCGTCAAATTTGCCTCTTCTTTTTTGTGGTTTTTTGTTAAATATCTCGGGAACGGTGCAAGCTGGGAGTTTGATTTTTTTTCCACGTGTGCACCTAAATGGTACGCAACTTTTACCTTCCATACACTTTTTTCGTACATTGCACCGTTTGACCTTGAAAAATTAAAAACTGGATTTGTCAAGAAATTTCCAGGGTGGTACCCATCAATTTTCCGGAAAAATTGCGAAACTTGAAAATTGGTTTTGATGGTCTAAATACCTTTCTGGCAAATAGTTGAGTAGCCAAGCAGGGTGCCACAAGACAGTAACGGCCGTTATAAGGGAACCACGCCCAGAAAACTGACTAAAAAACAGCAAAATGACTGTAATTTTAAGGTTAGGGCAAAAGTGGTACCACCTAGACCAAATTTGACACTAAATTTGAGTTTCTGAGGTTCAAATTAGTCTATAAAGACAGTTTTTTTTTAGTTGGTACCACTGGAGGGGCAATTAATATGGTACCAAAGCTAAAGCTGGAAAAACCCTCCATTTTGAGTGCACTGACTCATTTAATCGTGAATAACTCGTTTATTTGAAACTTTCTTGCAAAACACACTGTATAACAAAAGAAAGCCTGTGAATGGGGCTATCACGTGGCGTTGACAGGACGCGGCTAAGTTGTACCGTTCGGCCGGTAGAGGGCGTCAAAGTTAACTCTCCACTTTCAGCAAAATTGGGTTGCACTGTCCCATAAAATCTCAAATAACTCGGTTATTCAAAACTGTCTGGTAAAACATACCAGAAAACAAAATTCAGCTAATAAATGGGGCTATGGCGTGACGTTGACAGGATGGGGCTAGGTGGCACCGTTTGGCCGGTAGAGGGCGTCAAAGTCGACCTCGAAAGTCTTTCACCCAATGACTTTCAATAATCTTAATTAACTTATTCCTATTTGGAAAAAATGCCGGTCAAAGCTAAAACACAAAAGCGACCGAAATTTCTCCCCATATATAGAGTGGATCACGTTGAAATAAGCAGAAAGTGATTTATTTAAAAAATTCGAACGTGTCAAGGCCGTTAATAACTCATAAATGGCGTAAGTGCGTGTTATTTTAACGGAAAAAAATGAAATTAACCTTAATTTATGATCGCCCTGTGTAGTACAGTGAATCGGGGCCGGTCAGATTAAACCGGAATTTGTATGGGCGACCAATCAGTGCGGTAAAGCCCGTTTACGGCACGGAAATACCACGACAACTCCCCCAAAAGTGATACAATTTGTTTTTCCAGATTTTTTTTTTCAGACATTTGGGGCAGTTTACTGTTACCCGTTTAAGGCTATTTCCACCCAAAAACAACAAAAATCAGTCAAGTGAAATAACATTTAGTCTAATTGACTGTTGATCCACTTGGATATTGCTCAACTCCCCCAAAAGTGACACAATTTTACTGTTTTTCCAGTTTTTTTTTTAGACATTTGGGGCAGTTTACTTTTACCCGTTTAAGGCTATTACCAAACAAAAAAAAACAAAAATTGAATACAAATCAGTCAAGTGAAATAACTTTTAGTCTAATTGACTGTTGATGGACTTGGATATTGCTCAACTCCCCCAAAAGTGATACTTGCTGCTTTTTGCTAATTTCAGACATTTAGACCAATTGACTACTACTCTTATAAACTAGTATCATAGTAGGCCACTCAGGAATTTTTTTCAAATTTTTCACTCATACCGTTCCCGAGATATTTAACCTCAAAGTTCTCCTGGAGGAAAATAAGCCTACTAAACTTCAAAAAGGCCGCAAAAATTCAGTTTTTAATTTAGAGTTTTGATTTTTGCTGGAATTAAACTAGTATCATAGTAGGCCACTCAGGAATTTTTTTCAAATTTTTCACTCCTACCGTTCCCGAGATATTTAACCAGAAAGTTGTCCTGGAGGAAAAAAAGCCTACTAAACTTTAAGAAGGCCGAAAAAATTCAGTTTTTAATTTAAAATTTTGATTTTTGCTGGAATTAAATCAGTATCATAGTAGGCCATTCAGGAATTTTTTTCAAATTTTTTCCTCATGCCGTTCCCGAGATATTTAACCTCAAAGTTCTCCTGGAGGAAATTAAGCCTACTAAACTTCGACAAGGCCGCAAAAATTCAGTTTTTAATTTAGAGTTTTGATTTTTGCTGGAATTAAATCAGGATCATAGTAGGCCACACAGGAATATTTTTCAAATTTTTCCCTCATACCGTTCCCGAGATATTTAACCTCAAAGTTCTTCTGGAGGAAATTAAGCCTACTAAACTTCAAAAAGGCCGCAAAAATTCAGTTTTTAATTTAGAGTTTTGATTTTTGCTGGAATTAAACCAGTATCATAGTAGGCCATTCAGGAATTTTTTTCAAATTTTTCTCTCATGCTGTTTCCGAGATATTTAACCTCAAAGTTCTTCTGTAGGAAAATAAGCCTACTAAACTTCAAAAAGGCCGCAAAAATTCAGTTTTTAATTTAGAGTTTTGATTTTTGCTGGAATTAAACTAGTATCATAGTAGGCCACTCAGGAATTTTTTTCAAATTTTTCACTCATACCGTTCCCGAGATATTTAACCTCAAAATTTTTTCGTAGGAAAATAAGCCTACTAAACTTCAACAAGGCCGCAAAAATTCAGTTTTTAATTTAGAGTTTTGATTTTTGCTGGAATTAAACCAGTATCATAGTAGGCCATTCAGGAATTTTTTTCAAATTTTTCTCTCATGCTGTTTCCGAGATATTTAACCTCAAAGTTCTTCTGTAGGAAAATAAGCCTACTAAACTTCAAAAAGGCCGCAAAAATTCAGTTTTTAATTTAGAGTTTTGATTTTTGCTGGAATTAAACTAGTATCATAGTAGGCCATTCAGGAATTTTTTCAGATTTTTTACTCCTACCATTCCTGAGATATTTAACCTCAAATTTTTTTTTAACGGTTTCACTAGTGTATTCGCTAAAGTAAGTCCAATTTACTCATTATATTCGGACAAAAGCTGGACCAATTAACTATCATCAATCAATTTCCAACGTCGCAGATACAATCTATATTGAAATCGTCTCCTCTTTTGTCGCATAATGGCTTTATGGAAATATTCGCGAATATTTTTTTAATGGCGGCTAATTTGGGCGGCACGATGGGTGGTCGCGGCGTGAAAAATGACCGAAACGTCGCCCTGCCAACAGGGCAACCGCCCGTGCAAGTTGCAACCTCGTAGCTCTTGCCAGTTTTGAGATATTGACGGAAAAGTTTGGTAGAACTTTGGCGCCCTCTAGCGGCTAAACGGGGCGAACAACCCCCACTTTTAAAGGCAGTTTCGGAAAGCTCAGAATCTGATCTATCGATTACTTTCAGTGCTTTTTGGGCGTATCACATTAAATAACCGAGATACAGGGTGATTTGCGGCTATGTTTACACCACTTTAGGGTGAATCACTTTTTAGGGGTTTCACAGGAAAACTACCCACTTTAGGGGAAAATGTCACAGAAGCAAAATTAAAGCTCCTTTAAGGGTGTAACTACCCTGCAAATTTCAACCCTCTACCCCATACCGTTTTTGAGATATAGCACTTAATTAAGTAGGGGGTGTTAAGGGTGATTTTTGCTTGCTATCACTCCTCGTTACTTAAGGAAAACCCCATTGGTTGAGCGGATTGTTTCAAGCGAATTTCGACCTTACTGTCATATAAACTGATTTATGACGTAATAACAATTGAATGCGTTCGCGAAACACGTTTTGTGGCATATTTATCGCATTTTATTCGCGAATTATGGGACGCAGTCGCCAATACATAAAATCGCGATATCGATCTTTTCTAAGCCTACTAGAAAATTATTTCTCATCCATTTTACTATTATTTAAGTGGTAATTTATTATTTTCAGATTATCTGACTGAATTTACACCGTACACTTTCCTTCCACTACAGCAGAAAGAGTGAACGTAGTCGTTTTGCGACAACTTTCCATAAATCACCCTGTAACTCGCTTATTTGACGTTTTACACTTAAAATGCACTGAAGGTAATCGATAGTCCAGACTTTAAGCTTTCCGAAACTAACCTCAAATTAAATTATTTTTTGCACGGTTTGGCCGCTAGAGGGCGTCAAAGTTTCACTAACTTTAAATGGTAATATCTCCTAAACGGTAAGAGATACAAAGCTGAAACTTACAGGGTGATTAGACAATTAAAAAAGCTGAAATTTTGTATTCTTGTAATTTTTGCCTAGAAGGCCTAGTTTGCCCGTGAAGGAAGTGACGTCATTCCAATATTTGATTAAACGTAGT
Source organism: Ips nitidus (assembly GCA_018691245.2). Classification (NCBI taxonomy): domain Eukaryota; kingdom Metazoa; phylum Arthropoda; class Insecta; order Coleoptera; family Curculionidae; genus Ips; species Ips nitidus. Next base: position 8,705,617 of record CM042797.1, on the reverse strand, counting down.
CGTTTTGGGACAACTTTTCGGAAATCACCCTGTAACTCGCTTATTTGACGTTTTACACTTAAAATGCACTGAAGGTAATCGATAGTCCAGACTTTAAGCTTTCCGAAACTAACCTAAAATTAAATTATTTCTTGCAGGGTTTGGCCGCTAGAGGGCGTCAAAGTTTCAGTAACTTTAAATGGTAATATCTCCCAAACGGTAAGAGATACAAAGCTGAAACTTACAGGGTGATTAGACAATTAAAAAAGCTGAAATTTTGTATTCTTGTAATTTTTTCCTAGAAGGCCTAGTTTGCCCGTAAAGGAAGTGACGTCATTTCAATTTGATTAAACGTAGTCGTTTTGGGACAACTTTCCGGAAATCACCCTGTAACTCGCTTATTTGACGTTTTACACTTAAAATGCACTGAAGGTAATCGATAGTCCAGACTTTAAGCTTTCCGAAACTAACCTCAAATTAAATTATTTCTTGCACGGTTTGGCCGCTAGAGGGCGTCAAAGTTTCACTAACTTTAAATGTTAATATCTCCTAAACGGTAAGAGATACAAAGCTGAAACTTACAGGGTGATTAGACAATTAAAAAAGCTGAAATTTTGTATTCCTGTAATTTTTGCCTAGAAGGCCTAGTTTGCCCGTAACGCGTAAGTGACGTCATTGCAATTTACTTTGGTTTTAACTATAATTTTTTTTCGTGACGTCACCGCAATTTGTTTTGATTTCGGCTCTAGCTCGTCTGCATGGTGGTCTCCTTTATTTAACACGTGCCACACCTAGTCTATTGTATTTTTGTGTATGTGTATACTTTATGGGCCTTTCCTATGGAGGTATATTCGAACCCTTTTTTAAAAAAAAAAACATGTTTTATGGGTTCATACAGTATTTATGGGTCATGAATAATGAATGAAAACGCTGCGGCGTTGCCAGATTGGTCAAAAATTCCCGAAAAAAAATCAAACTTCTAACTCGAGAAAATAATTTTTGAGAAATTTTTGAATTTCACGTCTTAAAGTAGCAAATAAAATCAGGACGCCATTTTGCTTGGAAGCTGATAAGCAAACATTCTGAAAAAATTCAGAAACATACTACAGGGATGTCTCTAACAAAATCTGAGTAAACCAACCCTGAAAGGGTAAAAATAAATTTTTTAAAATTTTTTGAAATTTCAAAATCCAAAAATTTCAAATTTTATCAAAATATTAAATCCGGCCCTGCCCTTACCATATTACCGATGATGTAGCAGACGATCGATGTCGAAACGCGACAAAATTGTCATTACAAACAGGCGCCATCGATTTGTTTATAATACCATCGAGGTCCCCATAACAAATCCAATTATACGCATAATCGTACGGTATATTATTGCTTAAACGAAGAAAAAGAAAGGTTTATGTGGGCAGCAATTGTAAATGCATTGAAATGCTTAATTTATTCGCTTCGTATCGTTCATTAGGGCCACTTTGAGCGAAATAAACCAAATCAATTGGCTGATTGCCTCGCAGGAACCATCGACCTATCAATACAAAGTCTCTTTAGGTGAACAGCCACTTTAAAAAATTCCAGTTGCAATTGGACGACAGTGACAGCTGTCAAAGTTGGTAGGATTGTTATGACAGGTTTGATTGACATCTGTCAAAAATTTCACCTCAATCCGTGTAACGGTTTCTGAGATATCGCACGTCAAACTGGTTTGAAGCATTTACTGTTCAAACAGAAAGTGTTGTTCAAACATTTTTTTTTTGACAGAGTTTCAGGTGAATGACAGCTGTCAAATTTAGTGCACAGTTATTCTGACAGGTTAGTGTGACAGCTGTCAAAAATTTCACCTCCACTCATGTAATACTTTCTGAGATATGGCAACATTGCTGGAGATGATTAACAACTTTGGAGAAGTGCTTCAAAAATTGTTTTTTTTTTTTTTTCACCGAATTCCACTTGATTGACAGCTGTCAAAGTTTGGTGGTATTGTTATGACAGGTTTGGTTGACATCTGTCAAAAATTTCACCTCCATCCGTGTAACGGTTTCTGAGATATCGCACGTCAAACTGGTTTTGAAGATTTCACTTGACAGAAGTGTTCAAACATTTTTTTTGACAGAGTTTTACGTGAGTGACAGCTGTCAAATTTAGTGCACAGTTATTCTGACAGGTTAGTGTGACAGCTGTCAAAATTTTCACCTCCAGATATGTAATACTTTCTGAGATATGGCAACATTGCTGGGGATGATTAACAACTTTGGAGAAGTGCTTAAAAATTTTTTTTTTTTTTTTTCACCGAATTCCACTTGATTGACAGCTGTCAAAGTTGGTGCGATTATTATGACAGGTTTGGTTGACATCTGTCAAAAATTTCACCTCAATCCGTGTAACGGTTTCTGAGATATCGCACGTCAAACTTGTTTTTGAAGATTTCACTTGAAAGAAGTGTTCAAACATTTTTTTTGACAGAGTTTCAGAAGAGTGACAGCTGTCAAATTTAGTAAACAGTTATTCTGACAGGTTAGTGTGACAGCTGTCAAAAATTTCACCTCCATTTATGTAATACTTTCTGAGATATGGCAACATTGCTGGGAATAGTGATTAACAAGGAGCTTCTAGTTTGGAGAAGTGCTTCAAAAATTGTTTTTTTTTCACCGAATTCCACTTGATTGACAGCTGTCAAAGTGGGTGCGATTATTATGACAGGTTTGGTTGACATCTGTCAAAAATTTCACCTCCATCCGTGTAACGGTTTCTGAGATATCGCACGTCAAACTGGTTTGTAGATTTCACTTGACAGAAGTCTTCAAACATTTTTTTTGACAGAGTTTCAGGTGAGTGACAGCTGTCAAATTTCGTATACAGTTATTCTGACAGGTTAGTGTGACAGCTGTCAAAAATTTCACCTCCATTTATGTAATAGTTTCTGAGATATGGCAACATTGCTGGGGAGATGATTAACAAGAAGTTTCTACATTTGACAAGTGCATTAACATGATTTTTGACAGAGTTGCACTTGAATGACAGCTGTCAAATTTTTGCACAAATATTCTGACAGGTTGGGGTGACAGCTGTCATAATTTTCACCTCCATTTATGTCATAGTTTCTGAGATATGGCAACATTGCTGGGGAGATGATTAACAAGGAGTTTCTACATTTGACAAGTGCATTAACATGATTTTTGACAGAGTTGCACTTGAATGACAGCTGTCAAATTTTTGCACAAATATTCTGACAGGTTGGGGTGACAGCTGTCAAAATATCACCTCCTTTAAACCACTAGTTTCCGAGATTTAGACCTTTAAATCACGTGATTGAACGAGTTCGCTTACAAAACAGGAAATATCTCAAAAACGGTTAGAGTTAGGACAAAGTCCGTAAAGACCATATTTGCTTGAAATCGAGTGGAGAATCCAAAAATACCATAATATACAGGGTGTTGTAGGCAAAAAAACTCTTTAAAAATCGTTTAAGAGTTGCTTGGTGTTACTCTAAAATTTTTGGTTAACTTTCACGCCCCCTGCCGGCCAAACCACTAACCCTAAATTCCAAAGTGTATACATGTTTAGAAAGCTCATTTCATTGGCTATCCATCGACGTATAAAAGTCCATACCATTACAGTCAAATAAGGGAGTTATTTAGATTCAAATAACAGGGTGCATGAAAAATGAGTAGAAAACAATGGTCAACTTTAACGCCTCCTGGCGGCTCAACGATTAAACATAAAACCAAAAGTGTGTATATATTTAGAAAGCTGATTTCATTGGCTATCCATTGACATATAAAAGTCTATACTATTATAGTCAAATAAGGGAGTTATTTAGGGTTAAGCAGTAGAGTGCATGAAAAATGAGCAGAAAACAATGGTCAACTTTAACGCCTCCTAGCGGCCAAACCACTAACCCTAAAGTCCAAAGTTTATATATGTTTAGAAAGCCCATTTCATTGGCTATCCATCGACGTATAAAAGTCCATACCATTACAATTAAATAAGAGAGTTATGGAGGTTTAAAAAATAGAGTGCATTTCTTTGACTGGTTTTGTTAAAAAACTTTTTAGGCCAGTCCGGTCCTGTTTTTTTCGCTCGCCCACGCATCTCCTTGGACTAACATTATTTTTTTAGCGTAAAGTGTGTTTTTGCGAGCGAAAAAACGTGGGCCGTACTTAAAAAAACTACAATTCCAGTAAAAACAGCCATAATTCGGTTGTTTGTCGCTTTTTATGGAAAAATCGCCTAAATTAACGTGTTTTGTGTAGGTTTTGACGTCTTTGTTCCCGAACAAACCCAGTCATTTGCTTGTTTCTTGTTTGGATGACGTAATTAGACGAAAATAAACGATGCAGAACGGCTTAAAGCGACGTAAACCAAGCCAAAGTGGCTTTAAAAACAGTTTGAACGAAAAAATACGATGTAAACCCACTCCACCACCAGGAAACTGGAATTTGACATTGTTTTGACAGCTGTCAAAAAATTACCGACTTTAGACAGCTGTCAAAACTGTGCTCGCAATTGTACGACGTTTGACAGCTGTCATTTTTCCGTACAAATGTAACGAACCAAGTTCAAGTTCAATTTTGTCAATATTGCTGATATCTTTGAAACTGTCACGTGAAATGACGTGAAATTTTTGACAGATGTCACTCTAACCTATGACAGTCATTGTACTAAATTTGACAGCTGTCACTTTTATGCAGCTGTCACCAGAAATTCCAAAACTCATGCGTTTAAGTAAGTTTGGACAGTTTTAGTACTAGAACGGTGTAATGTGACATATCTCAGAAACTACTTGACTGATTAAGCTGAAATTTTTGACAAATGTCACTCTGACATATGACAGTTTTTGCCCTAAATTTGACAGTTGTTACTTTTTGACAGTTTGCTCCAGAAATTCCTAAAAGCACGTGCCTAAGTAAGTGGAGAGTGTTTAGGCACTAGACAGGTTTAATGTGACATATCTCAGAAACTACTTGACTGATTAAGCTGAAATTTTTGACAAATGTCACTCTGACATATGACAGTTTTTGCCCTAAATTTGACAGCTGTCACTTTTTGACAGTTTGCTCCAGAAATTCCTAAATGCACGTGCCTAAGTAAGTGGAGAATGTTTAGGCACTAGACAGGTTTAATGTGACATATCTCAGAAACTACTTGACTGATTAAGCTGAAATTTTTGACAAATGTCACTCTGACATATGACAGTTTTTGCACTAAATTTGACAGCTGTCACTTTTTGACAGTTTGCTCCAGAAATTCCTAAATGCACGTGCCTAAGTAAGTGGAGAATGTTTAGGCACTAGACAGGTTTAATGTGACATATCTCAGAAACTACTTGACTGATCAAGCTGAAATTTTTGACAGATGTCACTCTGGCCTGTCACAGTAATTGTACTAAATTTGACAGCTGTCAATCAACTGTCACTGTCAATTCCAGACACTTTTTTTTCTAAGCTGATAAATTTGACATTTGATTTGCACGTGGACTATTAATAGTTTCTCGGTCGTTTATAACCTGCAAATTCTGGTGAATTGACTTAATTTACCGAGAAACAGTGTCGAAATCCAAGGCAATATCGAGCATAGATCAGGGTTTTCGCCCACACAACACTTTCCGACTGAATGGTAGATCATTTGAATAAATATGCTAATTTGATAGGTTTATGGTCAAACAAAATCGGTGTGGGCAACGCGTAAATAATTAGTGAAAAGTACCTGCACTTTTTGTGATTTTGTCGCGCATTGATACGTCGATGGTACCACGAGTTGTGACGCTTTTTTCTTCGTTAGACCAATTTTTCTTGAATGCAGTTTTTCGGGATTATTTCCCTGAGGAGGCCCTTTAGGGCAAAAGTGTCCTAATGCAATCTTGTAGAGAATTAAATTCCCTACAACTTTTCTTGTTAACACTTTTTTGATTTTGTCCCAAATAACCGAGTTATCTAGGTGACTGTTTCTAGGCCACCCCAGTTAACCGGGGGTAAATTCAAAAATTCACCCTGCCTATACAGGGTGAGCTAAAAATCTGAAATTTTCACCACTGATAGACAAAAGTACTAGTACTAATCTGTGCAAGTTTCGTCGCGATCGGTCCCTCAGGGGCGGAGCTGTGGAATTTCTTAGATTTGAGGGGGAAGGGGGGAGGGCCCCTGACGCCACTGTACCATTAACCATGCCCAGGAATCCTTCAGAAATGTTCCGAATGAAAAATTGCATAAATCCACGTAATATTTAAAACATATTTTAGTTGGAAATATTTAATATAAACTCGGTATGATCATATAAGGCGATCTGGGTCGCAATTTTATTAATACAACCGCTCTCTAATGGCCGCAAAAACGATATGTCACTATTTCTGACCGTTTTTTTTTTCATAAATGGCCTTTACACGACCATTATAAATTATTTGTTTTGTGCAATTCCATCGAGGTATTAAATTAATATTAATTTATACAAAAGTAAATTGAGCGTAAAAATTGTGGTTGTAGAAATCCTATTAAAAAAATTATTACTAATAATTAATTCAAATTGAACCTAACCTCACTAAAACAGCAACTATTACATACAGAGTGACCCAAGTTGTGCAGAAAAAATTAATGCTTGTCTTTAAACCCTGAAAACCAGAATATTTCTTATTTCTTCCCCCTCCCCCCCCCCCACAACCTACCAGACAAGTTTGACGCCCTCTAGCGGCCAAACGATTCAAGCTATCAAGCCATGGAGCATATTTTCTGAAAGCCCACTTCATTAGCTATCCATTGACATATAAAAGTCCATATCATGTCAGTCAGATAAGGAAGTTTTTTTAGGTTTGAACGAGATNAGCCNNTGNNGNTCTGGTACNGNCTTAANGTTNNGTACCCAAGGANCNTATCGCTCACGGCATACGCCTANTCGGGNNGATGACCTTGGTNCGATCGCNANNTTNCTGTTCANCNCNAAAAANGNATCCTCCCAAAANCGACNGCTNNNTTGCGAGNATTGGNTTNGTCAGCCATANGCNATNNANGNAATTCGGCGNNNNTNCNTNTNACNAANNCCNCTCANCTNNGCGNCACGGTTNGNCTTNNTANACANTCGCNGNNATCNGACGGATGTCNCNGCCGGGTNNGATACCTGTCTNTTCTNCNCTTNNNAGATGCNTGNGTGTTCTNNCTNNGATTCATNNGTNNNGTCANACACACNGGCCTNATGNNTCAGCNCNGACNCATNCGCTGGCGCGGAGTTCNTNTCAAGGANGNNTNAAATCATTNCTNAGCGGTNCGGGNGCNANTGGTNNAGGTNGATACAGANTNNTAATTNTNCNANNGCTGCGGCNTCCAAAAATTCAGTGCACTTTTACAAAAAATCCCCAATAACTCGCTTATTTGAAACATTCTGTATAAACATGTCAGATGACTAAAGATAGCTAATGAATGGGGCTATCACGTGACGTTGACAGGACCCGGCTAAGTGGCACCGTTTGGCCGCTAGAGGGCGTCAAAGTTGACTTCAAATTTTCAAACATTTTCTTAAATATCTCCAAAACGGTTTGAGTTAGGGCTGTGGAATTTTTTCCTCTTATGCAACTCGGTAAAACACAACTTTTATTAAAAATAACATTTTTTTAAAAAACTCACCGTTTGACGTAAAAAATTAAAAAACTAGATTTTTGACATTTTTCTAAGGGGGGACCCCAGGAATTTTTTTGGAAAAATTTTGAATTTTAAAAATTAATTTTTTCTGCCTTAATTAGTTTAGATTAATGGTGGAAATGTGACGTGAGGTGTCATTTGTCGAAATGTCATTTTTTTGGGGGGCCACGCCCTAAAAACTGTCAAAAATGCCCTATTTACCAGGTCAGTGACAAAATGGCGGCAGCTAGAGCAAAACCGACATTAAATTCGTGTTCCCCAGGTCAAATTTAGTAGAAAAAGTCACTTTGACAAGTCAAAATCCAATATGGCCGCCATATTATAATATAACCCCATTTTGAACCAAAATTCAGTGCACTTTTACAAAAAATCCCCAATAACTCGCTTATTTGAAACATTCTGTAAAAACATGTCAGATGATCAAAGATAGCTAATGAATGGGGCTATCACGTGACGTTGACAGGACTGGGCTAAGTGGCACCGTTTGGCCGCTAGAGGGCGTCAAAGTTGCAATCCTCTTTCCTCCTCCCCTCACCCCCCTAGACATTGATTTTATACTGGTCTGACTGGTTCGTTTCCCTGTATCACGTGACCAATTGGTTCAATTAAACGATTTTTACTGGGACTGTAATCGTATAAAAGTAAAAACAGTTTGCCTAACGAGCTTTGCGAGATAATGGTGACGTCGATGTGAAGCCATTAATTCGCTAAAGATAATATACGGACGTAATAACGCTTACTAGAGAAGAAACGAGCCTAATTGAAGATAATCAATAAATAAAATGGCTAATTTGAATTTATCGCTAATTTAAGGCCCTTAAAGTCGTTTTGCAGAAGCAAAATTGAATTATTTGATACTGCAACGTCAACTTTGACAGCCCGTAACTCGGTTATTTTGACAGATAAATGGTTGTTTTTTTTACCAATATTTAGACAATCAAATTTCCTTTCAATCACTTTCTATAGTTTTGGTAGGAAAGTTGTCAAATAACCGAGTTATTCTGACGTAAACTGTCAAGAGTGAAATTGCTGTTAAACACACGTTACGTCAACTTTGACAGCCAGTAACTCGGTTATTTTGACAGATAAATGGTTGTTTTTTTTACCAAATTTTAGACAATCAAATTTCCTTTCAATCACTTTCTATAGTTTTGGTAGGAAAGTTGTCAAATAACCGAGTTATTCTGACGTAAACTGTCAAGAGTGAAATTGCTGTTTAACACACGTTACGTCAACTTTGACAGCCAGTAACTCGGTTATTTTGACAGATAAATGGTCAAATTGTGACAGCCAGTTGTTTTTTTTACCAAATTTTAGACAATCAAATTTCCTTTCAATCACTTTCTATAGTTTTAGTAGGAAAGTTGTCAAATAACCGAGTTATTCTGACGTAAACTGTCCAGAGTGAAATTGCTGCTAAACACACGTTACGTCAAATTTGACAGCCAGTAACTCGGTTATTTTGACAGATAAATGGTTGTTTTTTTTACCAAATTTTAGACAATCAAATTTCCTTTCAATCACTTTCTATAGTTTTGGTAGGAAAGTTGTCAAATAACCGAGTTATTCTGACGTAAACTGTCAAGAGTGAAATTGCTGTTAAACACACGTTACGTCAACTTTGACAGCCAGTAACTCGGTTATTTTGACAGATAAATGGTTGTTTTTTTTACCAATATTTAGACAATCAAATTTCCTTTCAATCACTTTCTATAGTTTTGGTCGGAAAGTTGTCAAATAACCGAGTTATTCTGACGTAAACTGTCAAGAGTGAAATTGCTGCTAAACACACGTTACGTCAACTTTGACAGCCAGTAACTCGGTTATTTTGACAGATAAATGGTTGTTTTTTTTACCAAATTTTAGAGAATCAAATTTCCTTTCAATCACTTTCTATAGTTTTGGTAGGAAAGTTGTCAAATAACCGAGTTATTCTGACGTAAACTGTCAAGAGTGAAATTGCTGTTTAACACACGTTACGTCAACTTTGACAGCCAGTAACTCGGTTATTTTGACAGATAAATGGTTGTTTTTTTTACCAATATTTAGACAATTAATCACTTTCTATAGATTTGGTAGTAAAGTTGTCAAATAATCGAGTTATTTTGACTTAAAATTCAAATTTCCTCTTAGAACCGGCGTAAATCGGGCTTCCTACGCATTCGAGCCGCGAACATTTTAATCGGAAATTCACGGCTTAATTAAATGGAAAACGGTGTTGCCCGACCATATTACGCGACCTTTGCCATGTTGCCAAGTCGATAAAAACGTGAAAAAAGTGAAAGATAAGATGCAAAGCGGATTAGACGTGATCGTGGGCCGGTACCTGGCCGCTCCCGCATTTGCGTAGGCCCATTTCCTGTGTGCAACTCGTGTATCTCATTATTACGTCACCATTTTTGTTGTTTTGTCATTCTGTATAACATTTTAGGTTATAAACGGCAATTCTGGCCAATTCTAGTACAATTTTGACGTTAGTGACAGTTGTCAATTGTCAAAATACCCGTCACAATCTCAGAAACAAGTTTTCTTGTAAAAAGTGTGTTAAAATGAAATTCTTGCAAATTCTAGTCCAATTCTTGACAGTTTTGACGTTAGTGACAGTTGTCACGTGGTTTTAGGGCACTATTTAGCTAGACGGTCACGTGACAACTGTCAAAATAACCGTCATAATCTCAGAAACAAGTTTTCTTTCGAAAAGTGTGTTAAAATGCAATTCTTGCAAATTCTAGTCAAATTTTGACAGTTTTGACGTTAGTGACAGTTGTCACGTGGTTGTAGAACACTATTTAGCTAGACAGTCACGTGACAACTGTCAAAATAACTGTCATAATCTCAGAAACAAGTTTTCTTTCGAATCACGTGATTTTAGAACACTATTTAGCTAGACAGTGAAGTGACAGCTGTCAAAATAATTGTCATAAATCTGAAAAACACGTTTTAATATCCATCATAATCTCAGAAACAAGTTTTCTTTCAAAAAGTGTGTTCAAATGCAATTCTTGCAAATTCTAGTCAAATTTTGACAGTTTTGACGTTAGTGACAGTTGTCACGTGGTTTTAGAGCACTATTTAGCTAGACGGTCACGTGACAACTGTCAAAATAACTGTCATAATCTCAGAAACAAGTTTTCTTTCGAAAAGTGTGTTAAAATGCAATTCTAGTCCAATTTTGACCGTTTTGACATTTTTGAGCACAGTTTGACAGTTTTGACGTTAGTGACAGTTGTCACGTGGTTTTAGAGCACTATTTAGCTAGACGGTCACGTGACAACTGTCAAAATACCCGTCATAATCTCAGAAACAAGTTTTCTTTCGAAAAGTGTGTTAAAATGCAATTCTAGTCCAATTTTGACCGTTTTGACATTTTTGAGCACAGTTTGACAGTTTTGACGTTATTGACAGTTGTCACGTGGTTTTAGAGCACTATTTAACTAGACAGTCACGTGACAACTGTCAAAATAACCGTCATAATCTCAGAAACAAGTTTTCTTTCGAAAAGTGTGTTAAAATGCAATTCTAGTCCAATTTTGACCGTTTTGACATTTTTGAGCACAGTTTGACAGTTTTGACGTTAGTGACAGTTGTCACGTGGTTTTAAGCACTATTTAGCTAGACGGTCACGTGACAACTGTCAAAATAGCCGTTATAATCTCAGAAACAAGTTTAGGTCTTTCGAAACAGTGTGTTAAAAAGCAAATTTCACCTTTAAACTGTTTTGACATTTCAAAAGGTGAGCACAGTTTGACAGTTTTTTGACGTTAGTGAAAATGTCACGTCAGGTTTTAGGTTTTTAACTAGACGTGACAATTGTCAAAATAACCGTCATAATCTCAGAAACAAGTTTTCTTTCGAAAAGTGTGTTCAAATGCAATTCTTGCAAATTCTAGTAAAATCTTGACAGTTTTAAACAAAAATCCTAAATAACTCGCTTATTTTAAACATTCTGTATAAATACGTCAGATGATCAAAGATAGCTAATGAGTGGGGCTATCACGTGACGTTGACGGGACCAGGCTAGGTTGCACCGTTCGGCCGCTAGAGGGCGTTAAACTTTGAATTAGGTCCGAAACTTTTTAACCCCAAATAACTCGACTATTTGACAAGTTGGCAGAAAAATTGACAGAAGTAAAACTACAGAGCAGATTACGGCTTTCCAAAAAAAACACTCACTCAGGTCGGGATGTTTAAATTTACGCCACTAGAGGGCGTGAAAGTTGACTTTGAAACTAAATACGTTTAAACGACCAGAGGGAATCCTGGACCAGTCCGGTCCTGTTTACAGTGATACTAATTTACAATTAGTCAGAAAAATGATGGAAACGTCCAGCCAATTAGCTGGTGAGTAACTGGAAGGCGGATTGCATTAAATAAACCACTTTGTGCATAAGAAATCAGTTTACAACCTCAATATTTATGCCACTAATTGGATAATTACTAAATGTACAGTGAAAACCAAAGTTAATCACCGTGACGTCACAGCATTTGTATCTTTTTTTAATTTTCTGGTGGGGCATTAAAAGCGTGACGTCATTTGTTAATTTTCTGGTGGGGCATTAACGTCGCGTGACGTCACTCTCAATTTACTTTGATTTTTACTGTACAAAGGTGCAATTGCGCGTTAAAAGGTGAACAGGTTCGTAACTAACCTCACTCTGTAACAAATTTATTTACATTTTACAGTGCTAGAGAGAGAAAGAGAGATAGAAATAACGAAATTTTATGAATGAAAGCGAACCACGTAGGCGCCTATACAAATGCAAGTTTCATAACCAAATCGCCTTGAAACAACCGATTCATTCACCATGGAGGTATTAAAGTGCGGTTTCTAGGTCGATTTTTAATTGAAAACGACCAATCACCGGCCGGAAACAAGTTTTGATTCCACTCTCACGTTTGCGGTCTAATCGACTGTTGAACTCTCCCAACTCGCTCGTTTCAATTGCGCAAATTTGGGTTTTTTCGGGAAAAAAGTGTCGATTTCTCACCTGCACCTTAAAGAGCACTTCTTGGGCTTCAATTGGGTTTTTTGAACCACCCTGTAGCTGCCCAACTAACCGAGTTATGGGGTGTTAAAGTGTGAGCTGCCTAAACCATATTCCCATCAACTTTGTGTTCACATAACTCTGTTATTTGACATTTTAGCCAAAAACCCTATACAGGGTGGTCAAAGGAGAATTTCACGGGCTACAAAATGGTATATTGAATCACTCTGTAGCTGTCAAAATAACCAACTTACAGCCTGTCAAATAAGAGACTGTTTGATTCAGACCTTACCGAGTCCACTCTGTATTTACTATTTAATAACTCAGTTATTTGACATTTTAGCTAAAAACCCTATACAGGGTGGTCAAAGGAGAATTTACTAGGTCGATTTTTAATTGTAAACGACCAATCACCGGCCGGAAACAAGTTTTGATTCCACTCTCACGTTTGCGGTCTAATCGACTGTTGAACTCTCCCAACTCGCTCGTTTCAAATGCGCAAATTTGGGTTTTTTCGGGAAAAAAGTGTCGATTTTTCACCTGCACCTTAAAGAGGACTTCTCGGGCTTCAATTGGGTTTTTTGAACCACCCTGTAGCTGCCCAATTGACCGAGTTATGGGGTGTTAAAGTGTGAGCTGCCTAAACCATATTCCCATCAACTTTAAGATTAAATAACTCTGTTATTTGACATTTTAGCTAAAAACCCTATACAGGGTGGTCAAAGGAGAATTTCATGGGCTACCAAATGGTATATTAAATCACTCTGTAGCTGTCAAAATAACCAACTTACAGCCTGTCAAATAAGAGACTGTTTGATTCAGACCTTACCGAGTCCACTCTGTATTTACTATTTAATAACTCAGTTATTTGACATTTTAGCTAAAAACCCTATACAGGGTGGTCAAAGGAGAATTTTCTAGGTCGATTTTTAATCGTAAACGACCAATCACCGGCCGGAAACAAGTTTTGATTCAACTCTCACGTTTGCGGTCTAATCGACTGTTGAACTCTCCCAACTCGCTCGTTTCAATTCCGCAAATTTGGGTTTTTTCGGGAAAAAAGTGTCGATTTTTCACCTGCATCTTAAAGAGCACTTCTTGGGCTTCAATTGGGTTTTTTGAACCACCCTGTAGCTGCCCAACTAACCGAGTTATGGGCTGTTAAAGTGTAAGCTGCCTAAACCATATTCCCATCAACTTTAAGTTCAAATAACTCTGTTATTTGACATTTTAGCTAAAAACCCTATACAGGGTGGTCAAAGGAGAATTTCACGGGCTACCAAATGGTATATTGAGCAACCCTGTAACTGTCAAGATAACCGAGTTATTAGCTGTCATATAAGAGACTGTAAGGAGACTGTTTGATTCAAACCTTACTGAGTCCACTCTGTATTTACTATTTAATAACTCAGTTATTTGACATTTTAGCTAAAAACCCTATACAGGGTGGTCAAAGGAGAATTTTCTAGGTCGATTTTTAATCGTAAACGACCAATCACCGGCCGGAAACAAGTTTTGATTCAACTCTCGCGTTTGCGGTCTAATCGACTGTTGAACTCTCCCAACTCGCTCGTTTCAAATGCGCAAATTTGGGTTTTTTCGGGAAAAAAGTGTCGATTTTTCACCTGCACCTTAAAGAGCACTTCTTGGGCTTCAATTGGGTTTTTTGAACCACCCTGTAGCTGCCCAACTAACCGAGTTATGGGTGTTAAAGTGAGAGTTGCCTAAACCATAATCCAATCAACTTTAAGATTAAATAACTCTGTTATTTGACATTTTAGCTAAAAACTCTATACAGGGTGATAAAAAGAAAATTTCAAGGGCTTTAATCTGGTTTTTTGAGCCACCCTGTAGCTGCCCAACTAACCGAGTTATGGGCAGTGAAATTGGGAACGGTCTAAACCGCATTCCGAAACAGTTTTTAGCTTTAAACTACTCTAATTGACAAGATGATTACTGTCAAAGTTGTCACGTCAATCAACTGTCAAAAATTATTTCCATAGAGCTATAAAACCTTAAACGTCCTGGGAAGTTTGAATTAAATATGTACTTTATAGGTCGATGGGTGCAATTTTGACAGCAGTGACGTTCAACTATGTGTAAAACAATTTCAAAAGCATTTTATAGCTTCATGGCTGTAATGAGTGGAGTTTTGACAGTTGTGACATATGCCTGTGACTGTAACACCTGGAAACTGTCAAATTCAGCTCCATAGAGGTGTAAAACAAGGAAACGTACTTGAAAACTAGTAAAATCAATTCAAATGTTAAATGCACTTTATAGCTTCATGAGTGCGATTTTTGACAGTTGTGACGTTTGCCTGTCAGTTTTAGCTGTCTTTTACCAATTTCTACACCTGGAAACTGTCAAATTCAGTTCCATGGAGGTGTAAAACAAGGAAACGTACTTGAAAAGTAATAAAATCAATTCAAATCAGGTTAAATGCACTTTATAGCTTCATGAGTGGTTTTGACAGTTGTGACGTTTGCCTGTCAGTTTTCAGCTGTCTTTTATCAATTTCTACACCTGAAAAACTGTCAAATTCAGTTCCATGGAGGTGTAAAACAAGGAAAAGTAATCAAAAATCAGGTTAAATGCACTTTATAGCTTCATGAGTGGAGTTTTGACAGTTGTGACATATGCCTGTCAAATTCAACTGTCTTTTATTAATTTCTACACCTGGAAACTGTCAAATTCAGTTCCATAGAGGTGTAAAACAAGGAAACATACTTGAAAACTACTAAAATCAGATTAAATGCACTTTATAGCTTCATGAGTGGATTTTTGACAGTTCTTGACGTTTGGCTGTCAGTTTCAGCTGTCTTTTATCAATTTCTAGAAAAATCACGCAAACTATTCAATTGTTTTGTGGTTTTAAATTCCCAAACAAGGACACTAGTCAACTGCCCCTTAAACTCTCGAAATTGTCCCACAATCCATCACTTTGGTGGGGAAAATTGACGTTTCCTTATATGGTGGCGCTGTCAACGGTGTTTTCTAGGTGTAAACGTAATCAAACGACAGGTAGCAAGGTTAAAACCAGCACAGAACCGTACGTGGGAGGCTTTTTCATTCATAAAATGTCGACTTTCGTACGTTTCAAATGGCTTCGAGCTACAATCTAACCTCGATCGGTTTCGTGATGCGATTCTATGCTAATTTGATGCGTTTTCAGCTTGAAATTGCTCGAATGTGACAGTTTTTCAGATATTTCCACCGATCGAACGGTTGGTGAGCGAAAAATACGGTCAAAAACCCATCCATCGAGGTATAAAATTGGCTTTTAACCCTTCAAACTCGTTTTACTTGGTTTGATGTAATTCCGGTTGCATAGCTCCGTGGAGGGGATTTTGACAGTTGTCACATTGAAAATTGACTGAAATCCAGTTAGAAAGTGACAGTCAACTGTCAAAACCGCACTCATGGAGGTATAAAATGCGTTTTATTGAACTTAGTATTTTGCTTTTTTTTTCTGCAAGAAAACATTTCTAAATTAATTTTTGAGCACAATTTGACAGTTTTGACGTTAGTGACAGCTGTCACGTGGTTTTAGAACACTATTTAGCTAGACGGTCACGTGACAACTGTCAAAAAAACTGTCATAAATCTCAGAAACACGTTTTCTATCGAATACTGCAAAAAAACTTTTCTAAACTCTAATTTTTGCAATTTTTGCAATTTTTGAGTACAGTTTGACAGTTTTGACGTTAGTGACAGTTGTCACGTGACTTTAGAACACTATTTAGCTAGACGGTCACGTGACAACTGTCAAAAGAACTGTCATAAATCTCAGAAACACGTTTTCTATCGAATACTGCAAAAAAACTTTTCTAAACTCTAATTTTTGCAATTTTTTCAATTTTTTTTTGATTTTTGAGCACATTTTGACAGTTTTGACGTTAGTGACAGTTGTCACGTGACAGTTTTTTAGAACACTGTTTAGCTAGACGGTCACGTGACAACTGTCAAAATAACTGTCATAAATCTCCAAAAGGCGTTTTCTATCGAATACTGCAAGAAAACTTTTCTAAACTCTAATTTTTGCAATTTTTGCAATTTTTGAGTACAGTTTGACAGTTTTGACGTTAGTGACAGTTGTCACGTGGTTTTAGAACACTGTTTAGCTAGACGGTCACGTGACAACTGTCAAAAGAACTGTCATAAATCTCAGAAACGCGTTTTCTCTCGAATATTGCAAAAAAACTTTTCTAAACTCTAATTTTTGCACGTTTTGAACACAGTTTGACAGTTTTGACGTTTGTGACAGTTGTCACGTGGTTTTAGAACACTATTTAGCTAGAAGGTCACGTGAAAACTGTCAAATCAACTGTCATAAATCTGCAAAACGCGTTTTCTATCGAATATTGCAAGAAAACTTTTTTCTAAATTTCTAATTTTTGCAATTTTTGAGTACAGTTTGACAGTTTTGACGTTAGTGACAGTTGTCACGTGATTTTAGAACACTGTTTAGCTAGACGGTCACGTGACAACTGTCAAAAGAACTGTCATAAATCTCAGAAACACGTTTTCTATCGAATACTGCAAGAAAACTTTTCTAAACTCTAATTTTTGCAATTTTTGCAATTTTTGAGTACAGTTTGACAGTTTTGACGTTAGTGACAGTTGTCACGTGGTTCTAGAACCGTATTTAGCTAGAAGGTCACGTGAAAACTGTCAAATCAACTGTCATAACTCTCAGAAACTCGTTTTCTATCGAATACTGCAAGAAAACTTTTCTAAACTCTAATTTTTGCAATTTTTGAGCACAGTTTGACAGTTTTGACGTTAGTGACAGTTGTCACGTGATTTTAGAACACTATTTAGCTAGACGGTCACGTGACAACTGTCAAAATAACTGTCATAAATCTCAGAAACACGTTTTCTATCGAATACTGCAAAAAAACTTTTCTAAACTCTAATTTTTGCAATTTTTGAGCACAGTTTGACAGTTTTGACGTTAGTGACAGTTGTCACGTGGTTTTAGAACACTATTTAGCTAGACGGTCACGTGACAACTGTCAAAATAACTGTCATAAATCTCAGAAACACGTTTTCTCTCGAATACTGCAAGAAAACTTTTCTAAACTCTAATTTTTGCAATTTTTGAGCACAGTTTGACAGTTTTGACGTTAGTGACAGTTGTCACGTGATTTCAAAATACTATTTAGCTAGAATGTCACGTGAAAACTGTCAAATCAACTGTCATAAATCTGCAAAACGCGTTTTCTCTCGAATATTGCAAAAAAACTTTTCTAAACTCTAATTTTTGCAATTTTTGAGTACAGTTTGACAGTTTTGACGTTAGTGACAGTTGTCACGTGATTTTAGAACACTGTTTAGCTAGACGGTCACGTGACAACTGTCAAAAGAACTGTCATAAATCTCAGAAACACGTTTTCTCTCGAATATTGCAAAAAAACTTTTCTAAACTCTAATTTTTGCAATTTTTGAGCACAGTTTGACAGTTTTGACGTTAGTGACAGTTGTCACGTGATTTTAGAACACTATTTAGCTAGAAGGTCACGTGAAAACTGTCAAATCAACTGTCATAAATCTCAGAAACACGTTTTCTCTCGAATATTGCAAAAAAACTTTTCTAAACTCTAATTTTTGCAATTTTTGAGTACAGTTTGACAGTTTTGACGTTAGTGACAGCTGTCACGTGGTTTTAGAACACTATTTAGCTAGACGGTCACGTGACAACTGTCAAAAAAACTGTCATAAATCTCAGAAACACGTCTCGTTCCAAAATCTGTGTTAAACTGTAATTCTTGCAAGTTCTAGTCAAATTTCGACAGTTTTGACAGATGTCACGTGGTTT
Source organism: Ips nitidus (assembly GCA_018691245.2). Lineage (NCBI taxonomy): Eukaryota > Metazoa > Arthropoda > Insecta > Coleoptera > Curculionidae > Ips > Ips nitidus. The sequence goes on along the minus strand of CM042797.1, from coordinate 8,687,204 downwards.
CAGACGATAATTTAAGCTAGACAGTCACGTGACTACTGTCAAAATTACTGTCACACAATTTATTACAACAGCTGACAAATTTTCAAAACAACAGCTGTCAAATTTTCAGCTTGACACTGTCAAAAATTAAATTATCAATTCAATTGTCTTTGTATTTCAGACAAAATTTGTTTTGATTTTGACATTTTGACAACTGCCTCTGGATTGACGTTTCGCGACAGTTGACAGCTGTCAAAGATTCAACATTTTTTTGTCTGGTACTGTACCGGCACTGCGGTACAGTCGAGGCCATAAATTCGACGCTCATTTAATTAGGTAGAGTTGGAATTAAACGCGAAAAAGTGACTTTTCACGAATAGCGTACCGTTAAATGGCTGCCCGGCGGCCATTTTTGGCGCCGGCTACGAAATCGTAACCGAAGAAGGCCGTGACGCAATCAAATCTTCATTTTGCGGGCCCCCACGCGCACCGTCAACTGTTTAATTTGTACAGGAAAAAGGTCACGTGACCTACCTATTTGCTTTCACTCGTTTTTCTCGGTTAATATGACAGCTAGAAGATTCGTTCAAACGTCAAATTGAAGCTCATAAATTTGACTTTTTTTTACCTGAATACAGTTTTTTTCCTAAAACTACAAATAACCGAGATATTTAAGGTGAAATGCTACAGTGTAACGGTACTAGAAATATTGAAGGTGTCACAATTTGACAGCTCCTAACTTGGTTACTATGACAGTTAGAAGGTTCGTTCAAACGTCAAATTGAAGCTCATAAATTTTACTTTTTTTTACTTAAATACAGTTTTTTTCCTAAAACTACAAATAACCGAGATATTTAAGGTGAAATGCTACAGTGTAACGGTACTAGAAATATTGAAGGTGTCACAATTTGACAGCTCCTAACTTGGTTACTATGACAGTTAGAAGGTTCGTTCAAACGTCAAATTGAAGCTCATAAATTTTACTTTTTTTTACTTAAATACAGTTTTTTTCCTAAAACTACAAATAACGAGATATTTACGGTGAAATGCTACAGTGCAACGGTACTAGAAAATATTGAAAGTGTCACAATTTGACAGATCCTAACTTGGTTACTATGACAACTAGAAGGTTCGTTCAAACGTCAAATTGAAGCTTAAAATTTAACTTTCTTTTACCTGAATACAGTTTTCTTCCTAAAACTACAAATAACCGAGATATTTAAGGTGAAATGCTACAGTGCAACGGTACTAGAAATATTGAAAGTGTCACAATTTGACAGCTCCTAATTTGGTTACTATGACAGTTAGAAGGTTCGTTCAAACGTCAAATTGAAGCTCATAAATTTGTCTTTTTTTCACCTAAATACAGTTTTCTTCCTAAAAACTACAAATAACCGAGATATTTAAGGTGAAATGCTACGGTGTTAACGGTACTAGAAATATTGAAGGTGTCACAATTTGACAGCCCCTAACTTGGTTACTATGACAGTTAGAAGGTTCGTTCAAACGTCAAATTGAAGCCCATAAATTTTACTTTTTTTTACGTGAATACAGTTTTTTTCCTAAAACTACAAATAACCGAGATATTTAAGGTGAAATGCTACAGTGTAACGGTACTAGAAATATTGAAAGTGTCACAATTTGACAGCTCCTAACTTGGTTACTATGACAGCTGGAAGGTTCGTTCAAACGTCAAATTGAAGCTTAAAAATTTGACTTTCTTTTACCTGAATACAATTTTCTTTAAAAAACCAAAAATAACCAAGTTACAGTCAAATTAAAGTCAAACCTGTCAAATTCACTGTATTCACGTCAAACGGGTTTACTTGAGTTGACAGCTGTCAAATTTGACAGGATTGCGGCACGTCACACTGATTCGCACAATTACACCAGCGAAACGGGATAATCTACAGGGTGGTCATACTTAAAAAAACAGTTTTCAGTAATTTTTTGGGACACTGCGTATTATAATGTAAAAAAAATAGTTTGGTCACCGTGTATATGACCCACTTTCGGTCATTCCCATTAAAATGCATTAAAACGAATTTTTCCGCGAATTCCGCTTTATTAACACATTAATATGGCCGACCCGATGACAGTTTTGACGTTTATGATGATGATGGCGCATTAAAAAATCCGAAACGCGAACAAACAATGTCCTTATAAAGGTAAACTGGTAAACGAGACCATTTAAATGACTCAGAGACCGGTTGATGGTTGAAAATGTTGGTTGCTAATTTATACAGAGTGACCCATTTAAGTGGTCGACTAAATTGAACTGTGAATTTGACAGTTTGTTGACTTTGACACCCTGTAACTCGGTTATTTTGACAGATACCGGGTGGTTCAATATACCAAATTGTAGCCCTTGAAATTCTCTTTCGATCACCCTGTATAGGTTTTTACCAAAAATGTCGATTAACTAAGTTATTTGCCAATAAAGGCAGACTGGACTAAACTGAACTGTAAATTTGACAGTTTTCACTTTGACACCCTGTAACTCGGTTATTTGACTTTTTATGACAAAAAGTCTAGGAAGGTAAAAGATAGTCCAGACAATGAGGTTTCCAAAAATATGATTATAAGATTCAATAGCTTTTGCCGTTTGGCCGCCAGAGGGCGTCAAATTCACCAGTTACACACCAAGACAGTTATTATGACTACTGTTGTTTTGACAATTAATAACTCGGTTATTTGACATTTTATGACAAAAAGTCTAGGAAGGTAAAAGATAGTCCAGACAATGAGGTTTCCAAAAATATGATTACATGATTCAATAGGTTTGCCGTTTGGCCGCCAGAGGGCGTCAAATTCACCAGTTACACACCAAGACAGTTATTATGACTAATGTTGTTTTGACAATTGATAACTCGGTTATTTGACATTTTATGACAAAAAGTCTAGGAAGGTAAAAGATAGTCCAGACAATGAGGTTTCCAAAAATATGATTAAAAGATTCAATAGCTTTTGCCGTTTGGCCGCCAGAGGGCGTCAAATTCACCACTTACACACCAAGACAGTTATTATGACTAATGTTGTTTTGACCCTTAATTACTCGGTAATTTGACATTTTATGACAAATTTTGACAGTTACAGGGTGGTTCAATATACGCCGAGATGAAATCAATAACGCAACGTTGCCAAGTTTTGGCAAGAATTTGAGAAAATGCTAAAAAATACTGCAACGTTGCCAAATTTGTCAGTAAACTCTAGAAAATCCAGAAAAATTAAAAAAAAAAACAGTGCAACGTTGCCACATTTTTTTTTTTTAAATCAAAAATTACCTTTCAGAGTAATACAAAATGGGGGCGACGTTGCCAAACTTCAGCTAATTCAATTCGGTGAGATTTTCACTGGTCGATATAGTAAATTGCCCTTGTAGATAACGTCCCGATTGGGCCGTAAGTAAACTGGTCCAACTGCTTGAGCGAAATTGTTTTAATTTATATTTTCAAGCAGGTGAGAAAATATCTCGAAAACGGATCTAATCGATAATCGATCGTATCGAAAAAATCAATTTAAATTTGCCCCGGATCGATCAATTGTATCGATAATTAATCAATCGATATCAGATGGTCGATAATGGCGGGCAGATCGGTTTTTTTTTCTTCATTTGTTTATTCAGTTTGGAAATTAGTTATTATCTAGTCCGGCTACTGTGTAACAATGGCGTATTTGTTTCGATTAATCGATGATGTTATCGATAACGGCGATATCGATTGGAATTCCAGGCCGGTTTTTGAGGTTAATCGCTTTTTAAATGGAAATTTAGAAGGAAATTGGTTTTTTTTTGATACCTAACCTAAAATTCGTTTGCCTTAACAGGACCGTAATTGAAAATTCGTGATTTTAGGCATTTTACACCAACAGGTGCAAAGTTGTCTTTATTTGGCAAATTTTGACGTTATTTTGACAGTTGACACTATAAACTTTTTACGCTTGTCAAAAGACAATTTAAGACGTACAATTTGGTCAAAACTAGAGTGACGTAACTGTCAAAATGACTGAATTATGAGCAGTCAAAGTGAATCAAGTTTGAGTGACACCAATAAGTGCAATGTTGTCTTTATTGTCAAATTTTGACGTTATTTTGACAGTCGACACTATAGACTTTTTACGGTTGTCAAAAGACAATTTAAAGAGCTACAATTTGGTCAAAACTAGAGTGACGTAACTGTCAAAATGACAGAATTATGAGCAGTCAAATTGAACCAAGTTTGAGTGACACCAATAAGTGCAATGTTGTCTTTATTGTCAAATTTTGACGTTATTTTGACAGTTGACACTATAGACATTTTACGATTGTCAAAAGACAATTTACAGACGTACAATTTAGTCAAAACTAGAGTGACGTAACTGTCAAAATGACATAATTACGAGCAATCAAAGTAAACAAAGAGTGAGTGACAACAATAAGTGCTATGTTGTCTTTATTGTCAAATTTTGACGTTATTTTGACAGTTGACACTACATAGATTTTTACGGTTGTCAAAAGACAATTTAAAGAGCTACATTTTGGTCAAAACTAGAGTGACGTAACTGTCAAAATGACAGAATTACGAGTTGTCAAAGTAAACCAAGTTTGAGTGACACCAATAAGTGCAATGTTGTCTTTATTGTCAAATTTTGACGTTATTTTGACAGTCGACACTATAGACTTTTTACGATTGTCAAAAGACAATTTAAAGAGCTACAATTTGGTCAAAACTAGAGTGACGTAACTGTCAAAATGACAGAATTATGAGCAGTCAAAGTGAACCAAGTTTGAGTGACACCAATAAGTGCAATATTGTCTTTATTAGCAAATTTTGACGTTATTTTGACAGTTGACACTATAGGCATTTTACGATTGTCAAAAGACAATTTACAGACGTACAATTTAGTCAAAACTAGAGTGACGTAACTGTCAAAATGACAGAATTATGAGCAGTCAAAGTGAACCAAGTTTGAGTGACACCAATAAGTGCAATGTTGTCTTTATTGTCAAATTTTGACGTTATTTTGACAGTTGACATTATAGACTTTTTACTTAAAGTCTGGACTATCTTTTATTTTCTTAGACTTTTTGTCATAAAATGTCAAATAACCGAGTTATTACGGGTCGAAGCAAAAGTAGTCAAAGTAACTGTCAGAATGACAGAAAAATCCTGTTTTCGAGGTCACGTGCATAACTGGGCCACTTAGAGCAAAACAAACGTCGAATTCGTGTTTCCCAGGCCGGAATTAGTTGAAAACGACATTTTGACTGGTTAATTCCAATATGGCCGCGGTTAGTATAGTAGGCCCAAAATTTCCTAATTTGGACTGAATTTTCGTGCACTTTTCCAGAAAATCGTGAATAACTCACTTATTTGAAGCATTTAGAAAAAACACACCATATGACAAAATAAAGCTAATGAATGGGGCTGTCACGTGACGTTGTCAGGACCGGGCTAAGTTGCACCGTTTGGCCGCTAGAGGGCGTCAAAGTTGACTTAAAATTTTCACACTTTTTTGTAAATATCTCGTAAACGGTACAAGTTAGAGACCTGGAATTTTTACCAGGGATACACCTCAATGGGACGCTACTTTTACTGTATAAACACTTTTTTTGTAAAATGTACCGTTTGACCGTGAAAAATCAAAAAACGAATTTTTGACATTTTTCAAAGGGGCCCCCCCACCAATTTTTAGCCGAAAAATGTCAATTTTCAAAATTGACTTTGACTGCGGAAATACCTTTGGACGGATGCCAGAAACTTGACTTGGGGTGTCATTAGTCGAAATTCCGTCTGTTAAGGGTGCCACGCCCTGAGAACTGTCAAAAAATGACAGAAAAGCCCTATTTTCAAGGTCACGTGCCAAATTGGTCCACTTAGAGCAAAACGAATTTCGGATTCGTGTTTTCCAGGCCGGAATTAGTTGAAAACGTTATTTTGCTTGGTTAAGTTCAATATGGCCGCGGTTAGTATCGTAGGCTCAAAAAATCCCTAATTTGTAACGCGTGACTTTGACGCCCCCTAGCGGCCAAACGGTTACAGCTATTGAATCATGTAGCCATATTTTTGGAAACCTCATTGTCTGGACTATCTTTTACCTTCTTAGACTTTTTATCATAAAACGTCAAATAACCGAGTTATTAATTGTCAAAACAACATTAGTCATAATAACTGTCTTGGTGTGTAAGTGGTGACTTTGACGCCCTCTGGCGGCCAAACGGCTAAAGCTATTGAATCATGTAATCATATTTTTGGAAACCTCATTGTCTGGACTATATTTTACCTTCCCAGACTTTTTGTCATAAAATGTCAAATAACCGAGTTACAGGGTGTCAAAGAAGAAACTGTCAAATTCACAGTTCAGTTTAGTCCAGTCTGCCTTTATTGGCAAATAACTTAGTTAATCGACGTTTCAGGTAAAAAAGCTATACAGGGTGATCGAAAGAGAATTTCAAGGGCTACAATCCAGTATATTGAACCACCCTGTATCTGTCAAACTATCTTTCCTTTTTAGTGGTTTTTTTCCGCTTAAAGTTATCAAATAACTGTCGCCACGAGACCATTAATAATTGTTCTTTTATCAACTCGATCGACTGTTTACCGAGTAAACGCGATAAAGCAAAGGTCACGTGCATTCCAGTGCAAGGTTGGATTGCATCCAACCAATCGTACACTGTGATTTTTTTTAGTTGAGTTTACACCGCCACACAAAATGCTGGCGGACGATTTGATTGCGGTGTTAACGCAGACGGCGAAAGCCCAAAAAATGTCCAAATTTGAGGTTAGAACGCACATGGACCAGGAATTGGGTGAGGGATTCATGGGCCAGATTTACACCGGAGAAATATGGGATTCAGCGAAGCAAAATCGGTTGGATGTGGTGATTAAACGCACCCAAATCCAGGACAAAGATTTGGAAGCTTTGTACGAAAACGAGGTGGTTTTCTACACTTTGGTGCTAAAATCCCTAGGGAATTTCAGGGAGACAGTCCCCAGACTCTACCACCATAATTCCCTAGGGAATTCCGGTTACTTGGTAATGGAAAATTTGAGAAAAATCGGATTCCAGCTGTTCCCTAGGGAGAATCCTTTTGACCCGAAGCATTTGAGGTTAATTTTCCGCACTTTCGCGCATTTCCACGCAGTCGAGTTTCCTTTGGAGGTCACGTGACCCTCAAGAGTACCACCTGGTGCACCAGGGGGAGTACCAAGATTTGCACGCTCGAAGGCTGGAGGTGTCTGCGCATATCCTGGAGCACTCCACCAGGGCCGCTTTGGGGCACCTGGAGCCCTCCTCGCAGCTCTACCGAGACCTGGAGGAGTTGCCCGCCCACCTTCTGCGCACCCTCCTCAAAGCCTCCGAGTATAGAGGGCGCTACGGGTGTTCCATCCACGGTGATTGCTGGTCGAATAATCTCATGTTCAGATACGAGGTATGTTGACAGTTATTTTGACAGTTACTCGGTTGTCTTGATAGTTACAGGGTGATTGAATACGCCATTTTGTAGCCCTTGAAATTCTCTTTAAACCACCCTGTATAGTGTTTTTACCTAAAACGTCAAATAACTGAGTTATTTACTGTTAAAACTTAAGTTGCAAGAAAAGTTTGAATTTGACAGGGTCCACTTTGACAGCCAATAACTCGGTTATTTTGACAGTTACAGGGTGATTCAATATACCATTTTGTAGCCCTTGAAATTCTCTTTTAACCACCCTGTATAGTGTTTTCACGTAAGACGTCAAATAACTGAGTTATTTACTGTTAAAACTTGAGTTGTTTGCAGTAAAGTGTTGTTTGAGTTGAATTTGACAGTTTTGACGTTAACAGTCTGTAACTCAGTTATTTTGACAGTTACAGGGTGGTTCAAAATATCATTTTGTAGCCCTTGAAATCCTCTTTTGACCACCCTGTATAGTGTCTATAATTACCAGTCAAATAACTGAGTTATTTAGCAGTAAATACAGAGTGGACTAAGTAAGGTCTGAATCAAACAAGATCCACTTTGACAGCCTGTAACTCGGTTATTTTGACAGTTACAGGGTGGTTCAAAATACCATTTTGTAGCCCTTGAAATCCTCTTTTGAACCACCCTGTATAGTGTCCTTAATTACCAGTCAAATAACTGAGTTATTAAGCAGTAAATACAGAGTGGACTAAGTAAGGTTTGAATCAAACAGTCTCCACTTTGACAGCCTGTAACTCGGTTATTTTGACAGTTACAGGGTGGTTCAAAATACCATTTTGTAGCCCTTGAAATCCTCTTTTGAACACCCTGTATAGTGTCCTTAATTACCAGTCAAATAACTGAGTTATTAAGCAGTAAATACAGAGTGGACTAAGTAAGGTCTGAATCAAGCAAGATCCACTTTGACAGCCTGTAACTCGGTTATTTTGACAGTTACAGGGTGGTTCAAAATACCATTTTGTAGCCCTTGAAATCCTCTTTTGACCACCCTGTATAGTGTCCATAATTACCAGTCAAATAATTGAGTTATTAAGCAGTAAATACAGAGTGGACTAAGTAAGGTCTGAATCAAGCAAGATCCACTTTGACAGCCTGTAACTCGGTTATTTTGACAGTTATAGGGTGGTTCAAAATACCATTTTGTAGCCCTTGAAATCCTCTTTTGACCACCCTGTATAGTGTCCATAATTACCAGTCAAATAACTGAGTTATTAAGCAGTAAATACAGAGTGGACTAAGTAAGGTCTGAATCAAGCAAGATCCACTTTGACAGCCTGTAACTCGGTTATTTTGACAGTTACAGGGTGGTTCAAAATACCATTTTGTAGCCCTTGAAATCCTCTTTTGACCACCCGGTATAATGCCCATAATTACCAGTCAAATAATTGAGTTATTTAGCAGTAAATACAGAGTACAGGGTGGACTAAGTAAGGTCTGAATCAAGCAAGATCCACTTTGACAGCCTGTAACTCGGTTATTTTGACAGTTACAGGGTGGTTCAAAATATCATTTTGTAGCCCTTGAAATCCTCTTTTGAACACCCTGTATAGTGTCTTAGTCACCAGTCAAATAACTGAGTTATTAAGCAGTAAATACAGAGTGGACTAAGTAAGGTCTGAATCAAACACTCTCCACTTTGACAGCCTGTAACTCGGTTATTTTGACAGTTACAGGGTGGTTCAAAATACCAATTTAAAGCCCTTGAAATCCTCTTTTGACCACCCTGTACTCGACAGGAATCTGGTGAACCGGTGGAGGTGAAACTAATCGATTTCCAACTGGGGCGCCACAGTACCCCAATCCACGATTTGGCCTACTTTTTCTACTCCGGAGCCTCCGAAACTGAGCTGGACCGCTGGGAGGACTACCTCCAAGACTACCACAACCTCCTCGCAGGCATTTTGAGGGAAAACGGCCTGGAAAATGAGGAAATTTTCCCTTACCAAGCCCTCAAAGAGGAGTGGAGGGAATATGGAGTGTTGGGGCTGATTTACGGTATCCATTTTTGGGAAATCAAATTAACCCCAAAAAACCAATTCGCGGACGATATGAAGGTGGTGGAGGAGGGAAATATGGACAAATTGGTGGAGGTGATTGGGAAATTCGGGAAAACAGTGGCGGGGGAGGCGTTTAGGGACCGTGTTGTTCCTTTGTTAATCCACGGATACGCCACTGGAATTTTGGCCAAAAACAAGATTATTACCAAAAATTAGTGGTTTGCAAATATAGTTTTTCTCCTTACAAAGCGTTTTTCTTTTAAGGACCAAATTGGCTTGAAACACCTCAGCCTCCTTACGAATTTTTCCGTTAATCGACTGGTTAATGGTAGGCGAAATTCGCCCTTAAAGGAAATTAGTTTAGTGTCCCAATCAATCCCTAATAACTCGCTTATTTGAAACATTTCGCAAAAACACGTTATATGACCGATTATAGCCAGTAAGTGGGGCTATCACGTGACGTTGACAGGACCGGGCTAAGTTATTCCGTTTGGCCGCTAGAGGGCGTCAAAGTTACATCTCTCTCTATCGCTCTATTTCAAGATTGTTTTGGTTTTTTTTTTTCTTAATTTCTTCTCAAAACCCAGTTTTATGCAAAAACCAACCTGACTAGTAAAAAAAATTAGTCTAAAGTCGTTATGGTCGAAATTGGTTTGACACAAATCAGCGCACTTATGCAATTTTCCATTGAAACGCACGGGAACGGTACGGGAAAATCGACCATAACGATTATCGAGTTACGGTTTAAACCAGTGGCGTAACAAAGCAAATAATGTAATACAATTAGGACGGTTTTGACTGAAAAAAGTGCTCGAACAAATGATATTTCAAGTCGTTTTACCTGAAAAAGCGAATTTCTCGCTTGGTGTCCGTATCGTATGAATAAAACGCTCATTGAATTCAAATGAAATGGTGTTTGTGGCGGCAAATATCAAATAAACGCCACTGATTTAATATACACAGGCCGGAGTCCCCGTTTGTTACGGCTTTTGTCCGGTTTTAATGGCTCTAGTAGGCCTCTTGTATGTTGGGCAATTTTTTAAACCTGAAAAACTACCTTATTTGACCGTTAAGGTATGGAGTTTTATATGTCGATGGATTGGTAATGAAATGGGCTTTCCACTGATATGCGACATTAGTTGATTGGTTCAATAGTTTGGCCGCTAGAGGGCTTCAAAGTTTTCTCTTCAATTTTCATGCAGTGTTTTGTTCTAACCTCAAAAACTGTCTTATTTGACTGACAAGATATTGATTTTTATACGTCAATGGATAGCCAATGAAATGGGCTTTCCACTGATATGCGACATTAGTTGATTGGTTCAATAGTTTGGCCGCTAGAGGGCTTCAAAGTTTTCTCTTCAATTTTCATGCAGTGTTTTGTTCTAACCTCAAAAACTGTCTTATTTGACTGACAAGATATTGATTTTTATACGTCAATGGATAGCCAATGAAATGGGCTTTCCAACGATATGCGACATTGATTGATTGGTTCAATAGTTTGGCCGCTAGAGGGCTTCAAAGTTGACCAAAGTTTTCTCTTCAATTTTCATGCAGTGTTTTGTTCTAACCTCAAAAACTGTCTTATTTGACTGACAAGATATTGATTTTGATACGTCAATGGATAGCCAATGAAATGGGCTTTCCACTGATATGCGACATTAGTTGATTGGTTCAATAGTTTGGCCGCTAGAGGGCTTCAAACTTTCTGTCCAATAACTCAGTTATTTGATGTTTTCACCAGAAATTATACAGGGTGATCAAAAAAAGGCATTTCACGGGTTAAAAACGGTTGCTTGCGCCACCCTGTAACTGTCAAAATAATTTTGTTATCATTTCAGGGAAACCCAAGATGGCGGATTGGAAATCAAAATGGCGGCTGCGCCTACGTCACTTAACTTACCAGTCAACAAATCAAAAACAACAAGCAAACAGAAAAAACAAAATGGCCGCCACATTTTACAATACAGTCGAGAAGGCGTGGTTTAGTTCAAAATGGCGGATTAATTTAGGTTAGAAACCAAAATGGCGGCAAATAGAATGAGTGCGACAAAATGTCAACGTCAAAATCAAAATGGCGGATAAAATGTCAACGTCAAAATCAAAATGGCGGATTAATTTAGGTTAGAAACCAAAATGGCGGCAAATAGAATGAGTGCGACAAAATGTCAACGTCAAAATCAAAATGGCGGATTAATTTAGGTTGAAAATTAAAATGGCCGCTAACGTCAACGTCAAACCAAGATGGCGGTTCAGGGCAAAACTGAGAATAATACAAAATGACGCTATAACGTGTTTAAAGTTGAAAAATCTTGCAAGATTTGCTTTAACCCTAAATAACTCGGTTATTTCAAAACTTACGACTAAAAGTCAAGGAAGAGAAAAGATAGTCCAGACTGTAAGGATTCCAAAAATATGACTGGATGAAGCGATATCTTAGTCCGTTTGCCCGCTAGAGGGCGCTAAAGTCAAGCTTTGCAAACTAGAAAAGTGATTTTGATTACTTTTTGTTTGACCCTAAATAACTCGCTTATTTGAACACTCAGAACCAAAAGTGTAGGAAGGTAAATGATAGTCCAGTTTATAAGGATTCCAAAAATATGACTGGATGAAGCGATATCTTAGTCCGTTTGCCCGCTAGAGGGCGCTAAAGTCAAGCATTGCAAACTAGAAAAGTGATTTTGACTACTTTTTGTTTGACCCTAAATAACTCGCTTATTTGAACACTCAGGACCAAAAGTGTAGGAAGGTAAAAGATAGTCCAGACTATAAGGATTCCAAAAATATGACTGGATGAAGCGATATCTTAGTCCGTTTGCCCGCTAGAGGGCGCCAAAGTCAAACTTTGCAAACTAGAAAAGTGATTTTGACTACTTTTTGTTTTACACTAAATAACTCGCTTATTTGAACACTCAGGACCAAAAGTGTAGGAAGGTAAATGATAGTCCAGACTCCAAGGATTCCAAAAATATGGCTGCTTGCTACCGTATCTTGCTCAGTGTGGCCGCTAGAGGGCGTCAAAAGTGAAGCAACTAGAATTTTTCCTCTTTTGTTCTAGCGATAGTAACGAGGTACCACCTGACGATATACGGCCTGCTAGAGCGTAATAAAATAGAGCCGCAATCGGTTCCTGTTATCAACTAATAAATACTATACGGCTTACTGGTACCGGGGTACCGCCGCCATTATTCGGTACCACTCTGTATGTTAAGGTGCGTCCGGTAGATAAATTTCAGCGTAAAATACGAAACAAAAGCGACCGTTGGCGGGTTTAAGGTGTTGTGTGTGAAAATTGTTCCGATATATCAACACGAGGAAAGCGGCAATAAATCACCGGCCCCAATAATATCGGTACCACTTGACCGGTACCATTATTTTTTCGTTTGCTCGTTTTGCCGCTTTCTCGTTTGCCACTGGCGAGGAACCCAATTTTTTTTTTTCGGTTAGCGACAAAATGGTGAATGCCCAACCAAAAATTGACACTCAAAAATATATACAGGGTGAACGAGACTGAAAGTCCAGAACAGATACAGGGTGAAATACGCTCACATTAAGCAACTGGGTTAAAACAATTTTTTTTGGAAATTTTTCACAATTTTTGTGTATTCAGTACGGCCCTGTAATTTGGCTGAAATGTAGGGCAGGTTTTTACAGTACGCCCCTGATTTTTTCAAAAATTTCCCTCACAAACTCCAGGAGATACAGGGTGATTGCAATTAAACTGTAATTACAATATGTACAACTACGCCACTGTCTTTATTAGTCTAAATTAAGTCTGTTCAATATACCGGGTGTGCTGTTATAGCTAAAAATAACAGGGGCGTACTAAAAAAATTAAAAAAATTTAATTTTTTTTGAATTTCAGTACTTTAAGTGTTCTTACCACCCTAATTTATGTTTCACCCTGTATCTTTTTTGGTTGGTAAAGAAAAGTTGTGAAAAAATTCAGGGACGTACTACTAAAGTCACTTGTCAATACTGCGTAAAAATCAGGGCCGTACTCCCTATACAGAAATTGTGAGAATTTTTCAAAAATTCCTCAACTGCATTTACGACCTAGTTCACCCTGTATCTCCTCTACTAAGTAAAGAAAAAATCTGAAAAAAATTCAGGGACGTACTACTAAAGTCACTTGTCAATACTGCGTAAAAATCAGGGCCGTACTCCTTATTCAGAAATTGTGAGAATTTTTCGAAAATTCCTCAACTGCATTTACGACCTAGTTCACCCTGTATCTCCTCTACTGAGTAAAGAAAAATCTGAAAAAAATTCAGGGACGTACTACTAAAGTCACTTGTCAATACTGCGTAAAAATCAGGGCCGTACTCCTTATTCAGAAATTGTGAGAATTTTTCAAAAATTGCTCAACTGCATTTACGACCTAGTTCACCCTGTATCTCCTCTACTAAGTAAAGAAAAAATCTGAAAAAAATTCAGGGACGTACTACTAAAGTCACTTGTCAATACTGCGTAAAAATCAGGGCCGTACTCCCTCTACAGAAATTGTGAGAATTTTTCAAAAATTCCTCAACTGCATTTATGACCTAGTTCACCCTGTATCTCCTCTACTAAGTAAAGAAAAAATCTGAAAAAAATTCAGGGACGTACTACTAAAGTCACTTGTCAATACTGCGTAAAAATCAGGGCCGTACTCCCTTTACAGAAATTGTCAGAATTTTTCAAAAATTAAACATCAATAAGGATCATTTTTGCTTGCATTTAATCACCAATTTTTTTGAAAATTTCTCACAATTTTTGTGTATTCAGTACGGCCCTGTAATTTGGCTGAAATGACCACTTGGGCTGGTAGTACGCCCCTGATTTTTTCAAAAAATTTCCCTCGCAAACTCCAGAAGATACAGGGTGATTGCAATTAAACTGTAATTACAATATGTACAACTACGCCACTGTCTTTACCAGTCTAAATTAAGTCTGTTCAATATACCGGGTGTGCTGTTATAGCTAAAAATAACAGGGGCGTACTATAAAATTAAAAAAAAAAAAATAATTTTTTTATTTCAGTACTTTAAATGTTTTTACCACCCTAATTTATGTTTCACCCTGTATCTTTTTTGGTTGGTAAAGAAAAGTTGTGAAAAAATTCAGGGACGTACTACTAAAGTCACTTGTCAATACTGCGTAAAAATCAGGGCCGTACTCCCTCTACAGAAATTGTGAGAATTTTTCAAAAATTTGTCAACTGCATTTACGACCTAGTTCACCCTGTATCTCCTCTACTAAGTAAAGAAAAAATCTGAAAAAAATTCAGGGACGTACTACTAAAGTCACTTGTCAATACTGCGTAAAAATCAGGGCCGTACTCCCTATACAGAAATTGTAAGAATTTTTCAAAAATTAAACATCAATAAGGATCATTTTTGCTTGCATTTAATCACCAATTTTTTTGAAAATTTCTCACAATTTTTGTGTATTCAGTACGGCCCTGTAATTTGGCTGAAATGACCACTTGGGCTGGTAGTACGCCCCTGATTTTTTTCAAAAATTTCCCTCGCAAACTCCAGAAGATACAGGGTGATTGCAATTAAACTGTAATTACAATATGTACAACTACGCCACTGTCTTTACCAGTCTAAATTAAGTCTGTTCAATATACCGGGTGTGCTGTTATAGCTAAAAATAACAGGGGCGTACTATAAAATTTAAAAAAAAAAATTATTTTTTTATTTCAGTACTTTAAATGTTTTTACCACCCTAATTTATGTTTCACCCTGTATCTTTTTTGGTTGGTAAAGAAAAGTTGTGAAAAAATTCAGGGACGTACTACTAAAGTCACTTGTCAATACTGCGTAAAAATCAGGGCCGTACTCCCTCTACAGAAATTGTGAGAATTTTTCAAAAATTTCTCAACTGCATTTACGACCTAGTTCACCCTGTATCTCCTCTACTAAGTAAAGAAAAAATCTGAAAAAAATTCAGGGACGTACTACTAAAGTCACTTGTCAATACTGCGTAAAAATCAGGACCGTACTCCTTATACAGAAATTGACAGAATTTTTCAAAAATTAAACATCAATAAGGATCATTTTTGCTTGCATTTAATCACCAATTTTTTTGAAAATTTCTCACAATTTTTGTGTATTCAGTACTGCCCTGTAATTTGGCTGAACTGACCACTTGGGCTGGTAGTACGCCCCTGATTTTTTTTAAAAATTTCCCTCACAAACTCCAGGAGATACAGGGTGATTGCAATTAAACTGTAATTACAATATGTACAACTACGCCACTGTCTTTATTAGTCTAAATTAAGTCTGTTAAATATACCGGGTGTGCTGTTATAGCTAAAAATAACAGGGGCGTACTAAAAAAATTAAAAATTTTTTTATTTTTTTGAATTTCAGTACTTTAAGGGTTCTTACCACCCTAATTTATGTTTCACCCTGTATCTTTTTTGGTTGGTAAAGAAAAGTTGTGAAAAAATTCAGGGACGTACTACTAAAGTCACTTGTCAATAGTGCGTAAAAATCAGGGCCGTACTCCCTCTACAGAAATTGTGAGAATTTTTCAAAAATTCCTCAACTGCATTTATAACCTAGTTCACCCTGTATCTCCTCTACTAAGTAAAGGAAAAATCTGAAAAAAATTCAGGGACGTACTACTAAAGTCACTTGTCAATACTGCGTAAAAATCAGGGCCGTACTCCCTCTACAGAAATTGTGAGAATTTTTCAAAAATTCCTCAACTGCATTTACGACCTAGTTCACCCTGTATCTCCTCTACTGAGTAAAGGAAAAATCTGAAAAAAATTCAGGGACGTACTACTAAAGTCACTTGTCAATAGTGCGTAAAAATCAGGGCCGTACTCCCTATACAGAAATTGTAAGAATTTTTCAAAAATTAAACATCAATAAGGATCATTTTTGCTTGCCTTTACTCTCCGTTTTTACGGCAAATCCCATTACTTGGGCGATTTGTTTCGCACGAATTTCGACCATAACAACTAATTTATTGAATTTTTGAATTAAATTGATTATTTAGCAGAAAACTACGCCACTGACCAGCCATTAACACATCATATTAATTGTTCTTATCGACAGGTCGTTAAATGCACGTTTCAACCTGCTCGAGTACCATTCACACTGTAAAGAACCCGTCTTTGTAGCCACGTCTAATGAGTTAATCGCTTTTTAGTCTATTATAAGCTTCACTCGCTTTATAATACGTACTCGTTGATACAGGGTGGCTCAAAGAAGTGTGCTTTGTCCTGGGTTTCGGTAAAACGGCCGAAAACGCCCTCTGGTGACCGAATTCGACGTCAGAAAAAATGGCGTCACAAAGCCCTAGGGACGTGTGTCGTCTGCGCAAAAAATCACATTTCTAACCTTAAAACTGGATTTTTGACAGCACTTTGAAAATATCCTGTCATGTCTAACCATTTTGACAGTCGTTGTTTTGACAGTTAATAACTCTGTTACTAAACGACTTACGTTCAAAAGTCACTGAAGGTAAAAGATAGTGCAGAGTCTGAGGTTTTCAAAAATATGGTCACATGACCTGACAGCTGTCACCCTTCAACCGCTAGAGGGCGTCAAAATAAAGTTTGTCAAACCCAAACAAACCATTTTGACAGTCGTTGCTTTGACACTTAATAACTCTGTTACTAGACTACTTACATCAAAAAGTAATTGAAGGTAAAAGATAGTCCAGAGTCTAAGGTTTTCAAAAATATGATCACATGACCTGACAGCTGTCACTGTTCAACCGCTAGAGGGCGTCAAAGTAAAGTGTTACAAACCAAACAAACCATTTTGACAGCCGTTGCTTTGACGCTGAATAACTCCGTTACTAAACGACCTACGTCAAAAAGTCATTGAAGGTAAAAGATAGTCCAGACTCTGGGCTTTCCAAAAATATGGTCACATGACCTGACATCTGTCACCGTTCAGCCGCTAGAGGGCGTCAAAGTAACGTGTGACAAACTAAACAAACCATTTTGACAGCAGTTGCTTTGACACTTAATAACTCTGTTACTAAACGACCTACGTCAAAAAGTCACTGAATGTAAAAGATAGTCCAGACTCTGGGCTTTCCAAAAATATGGTCACATGACCTGACAGCTGTCACCGTTCAGTCGCTAGAGGGCGTCAAAGTAAAGTGTTACAAACCAAACAAACCATTTTGACAGCAGTTGCTTTGACACTTAATAACTCCGTTACTAAACGACCTACGTCCAAAAGTCACTGAAGGTAAAAGATAGTCCAGACTCTGGGCTTTCCAAAAATATGGTCACATGACCTGACAGCTGTCACCGTTCAGTCGCTAGAGGGCGTCAAAGTAAAGTGTTACAAACCAAACAAACCATTTTGACAGCAGTTGCTTTGACACTTAATAACTCCGTTACTAAACGACCTACGTCCAAAAGTCACTGAAGGTAAAAGATAGTCCAGACTCTGGGCTTTCCAAAAATATGGTCACATGACCTGAAAGCTGTCACCGTTCAGCCGCTAGAGGGCGTCAAAGTCCAGTGAATTCAATTATAACGAACCGACCGGCGGTGCGTAAATTATACACGGTGGCCCAAAATGTATAATGCATCAATTTGATTTAAGCGACACTCGGTATAAAGCGCGGCCAACTAGTTGTTTGGATATATATGGGGTGGCGTAATATACGACGTATTGTCTGTACACGGTGTGCCAAGTAAGTGAATCATGATGCCAGTTAACTGGTACCAATTGCTTGAACGCTACCAAGTAATATGTTATTCCGAATTGCAGTGTTGCCAGTTCCACCGCTAAATTTCCCTAAAACCCAGTAGTTTCAGTAATAAAACTGCGGGAAAATGTTTGAGGAACCCTTGAAGAACCATTAAAAAAAACTAGTTAATTCATTACTGTTTTGTGAGTGGATTAGTGGATTTAATGCAGTTTGGCAACGCTGCTTTTTTAGGGCCAAGTCGTGTAACACCTTGTTAATATAATTGATTGTCTATTGAATGGCAACGTTGCCAAAGTGAGTGAAATTCACTTTTTTAAGGCTGATGGCAGGAAAATTGCAATTTTCTGGCAATTTCTGTGAATAGAGTGTGATATTTGACAGTCACGTGACGGTTCAACCAATAAGATGCTGAATTCAAGATGACCTCTTTGACAGCTCGATGTCTGTCAACCAACTGTCAAAATATTTGACATGTCAGTGGAATAAGGCAGTTAATTGACATTTGACAGGTTTTTCAAGACTCGTGCAACAAAATTAGGGTGATGTTTGACGCCCTCTAGTGGTTGAACGGTGACAGCTGTCAGGTCATGTGACCATATTTTTGGAAACCTCACAGTCTGGACTATCTTTTACCTTCAGTGACTTTTTGACGTAAGTGGTCTAGTAAGAGAGTTATTTAGTGTCAAAACAACGGCTGTCAAAATGGTTTGTTTGGGTTTGACACGCTTTATTTTGACGCCCTCTAGCGGCTAAACCGTCAAAGTTACAAGGTCATGTGACCATATTTTTGGAAACCTCACAGTCTGGACTATCGTTTACCTTCAGTGACTGTTTGACGTAAGTGGTCTAGTAACCGAGTTATTAAATGTCAAAGCAACGACTGTCAAAATGATTTAGTTGACCCACATTACTTGGACGTCCTCTAGCGGCATTAACATTAAATAACTCACTTATTTGACATTTTAGGTAAAAACACTATATAGAGTGATCGAAAGAGAATTTCAAGGGCTACAAGCTGGTATTTTGAACCACCCTGTAACTGTCACAGCAACCGAGTTACGGAGGGTTAAAGTGGACAGTAAAAAGTGAAAAAAGCATGGAAGAAAAAACGTGTTTTTTAACCACCCTGTATACGAGGAACGTGGGAAAAAAATACACGGGTGCGCCAACCGTAAAGTGGCCGATCAGGTAAACACTCGATTGATAGCTCGATGGGATTTTTTTTTTCTGGTTTTTTTTTTGGCAATTTTTGAAATTGGTCCACCCAGTATAATCGCGTGTATATTACACAAAATATATATACAGAGTGATTTTTTTTCGTTTTTTTTTTTTGGTAATTTTGGCAAAACTGATGATCAATAAGGGAACGCGTTTGTTGCACCACCAAAGTTTTAAATCTTTTTTTGTTTTTTTTTTTGGGCAATTTTTGAAATTGGTCCACCCAGTATAATCGCGTGTATATTACACAAAATGTATATACAGAGTGATTTTTTTTCGTTTTTTTTTTTTTTTGGTAATTTTGGCAAAACTGATGATCAATAAGGGAACGCGTTTGTTGCACCACCAAAGTTTTAAATCTTTTTTTTTGTTTTTTTTTTTGGGCAATTTTTGAAATTGGTCCACCCAGTATAATCGCGTGTATATTACACAAAATATATATACAGAGTGAATTTTTTTTCCGTTTTTTTTTTTGGTAATTTTGGCAAAACTGATGATCAATAAGGGAACGCGTTGGTTGCACCACCAAAGTTTTAAATCTTTTTTTGTTTTTTTTTTTTTTTGGGCAATTTTTGAAATTGGTCCACCCAGTATAATCGCGTGTATATTACACAAAATGTATATACAGAGTGATTTTTTTCGTTTTTTTTTTTTTTTTTTGGTAATTTTAGCAAAACTGATGATCAATAAGGGAACGCGTTTGTTTGCACCACCAAAGTTTTAAATCTTTTTTTGTTTTGGGCAATTTTTGAAATTGGTCCACCCAGTATAATCGCGTGTATATTACACAAAATATATATACAGAGTGATTTTTTTTCGTTTTTTTTTGGTGCAGGGAAGGATTCAGGACGAATTTGCTAAACGGATCACGCAGCCGGCCAATCGCTCGTTTTTTTGACGTTTGACAGGTGAAATTATGGGATTTTTATGGTTTTTCCGGTATTTACGGCCGATACGTGCCCCGTTTGACCGCACTGTATACAGAGTGTTGCGGCGAAGGCGTGAGAAACGCTTAATTTTGTCAATATTTGTACGTTTTACGATGAGCTACCTTGTACGCATATTAATTCGATCTGATGGGAACATTAACACTTTTAGACGCGTTACAATGTTGCCGCATTGTGCCACCGAGTCGAGTCTATCCGGGAAAAATTTATTTTGACATTTGACAGCTGTCAGATTTGACGTAATGTCAAAAATTTGCTCGCTTTGTATAAGTACATTTTTCCAAGTCCAGTTACCACAACTGGAATTTGGGAAATGTTTTTTTTGACGTTTGACAGCTGTCAATTTTGCTGACAGCTACTGCCAGCTTGTCACATGTCAAAAAAAATTCACCTCCCCTCGTAGGACTACAATCTTTCCAATTGAACTTTCAATCAGATAACCGCACCAATAATGTAATTTTTGACAATTTGACGTGATTGTCAAAAATTATTTACGTTACGTTATTTTGACAGTTACTGGGTGGTTCAATATACCAATTTGTAGCCCTTGAAATTCTCCTTTGACCACCCTGTATAGTGTTTTTACCTAAAATGTCGAATAACTGAGTTATTCACTGTTAAAACTTAAGTTGCAAGCAAAGTTTGAATTTGGCAGTATCCACTTTGACAGGTAATCACTCGGTTATTTTGACAGTTACAGGGTGGTTCAAAATACTAATTTGTAGCCCTTGAAATTCTCCTTTGACCACTCTGTATAGTGTTTTTACCTAAAACGTCGAATAACTGAGTTTTTCACTGTTAAAGCTGAGTTGTTTGCAGTAAAGTTTGAATTTGACAGTATCCACTTTGACAGCCAATAACTCGGTTATTTTGACAGTTACAGGGTGGTTCAAAATACCATTTGGTAGCTCTTAAAATCCTCTTCTGACCACCCTGTATAGTGCCTATAGTCACCAGTCAAATAATTGAGTTATTTAGCAGTAAATACAGAGTGGACTAAATAAGGTCTGAATCAAACAGTCTTCACTTTGACGGCCTGTAACTCGTGTGTTTTGACAGCTACAGGGTGGCTCAATATACCAATTTAGAGCCGTTGAAATCCTCTTAAGACCACTCTGTATAATGGATACAATCAAAATATACAGTGAGTGATTTTTTGGTGCACGTTTGTTGCACCACCAAAGTTTTTAATCTTTTTTTGGTTTTTTTTTTTGGCAATTTTTGAAATTGGTCCACCCAGTATAATCGCGTGTATATTACACTGATAATATATATATACAGAGTGATTTTTTTTGGTTTTTTTTTTTTTGGTAATTTTGGCAAAACTGATGATCAATAAGGGAACGCGTTGGTTGCACCACCAAAGTTTTAAATCTTTTTTTGTTTTTTCTGTTTTTTTTTTTGCAATTTTTGAAATTGGGCCACCCAGTATAATCGCGTGTATATTACACAAAATATATTTTTGGTAATTTTAGCAAAACTGATGATCAGTAAGGGAACACGTTTGTTGCACCACCATAGTTTTTAAANNCCGAGGNCATAGCCGTANCTATCCTCTTNCTANTAGGGAATTANCGCATCGTAGNANGGATNNCTCTGAAAGNGANCANAAANTGGATACNTGCAGTNGCTGTGGAGNTCTATNACACGGTNAGANTGGAAAGCTCTCTAGTTAAAANCGGGNNTGTTCNNNTGNAGCTCTTANCANGNGGCAACTGNNAGAAAGGCTCNTANGATGATTGTCAAACNGGNCCAGATCGGTANNATCACNCATACNCGACTNTG